>JACTOM010000577.1:466275-485650 GCA_015832385.1 Elymnias hypermnestra | reverse complement strand
CTTTCATACAAGTTCGTCGGTTTAGAGTACTCTTGACCTGGCCGTTATTTAAAATGTCCTGGATTTGGTCCAGGAACGTTCGCCTCGGTCTTCCCCTTCCAACTTTCGCATTCACTCTTGACTCATAAATCCTTTTTGTCAGTCTCCTTTCATTCATTCTCTCTACATGCCCAAACCATCTAAGCATACCTTTCTCAATTTTAGTATCACACTATTAATGAAATTGTGGTTTTTAAATTTTAGGGTCTATAAAAAATGGGGGGAGGGGGGGCGCTGAAAAATAATTCATTTTCAAAGGAAGCGGTAAAAAAAATAAGTTGGATAAACACTCAACTAGATAGATAGTTAATATCTAACATGTCCCCACTTGTAGCCGTTCAGACTATTTAAGGATCTGTATTTATCATTTGGAAGTAATATTTTACTCAAAATTGATAAGGGATTACTGACCCATCGCATGAGTAATTGTAATTTCAAATATAATGGTATTATAAATTCAAATACAATGTGTTTCGTACGAAAACACAATCGGTCAAGTCTTGCACTCGACTGATAAGGTATAAATTAAGATTCTCAATGCTAGTCTTAACTAGTAATAAAAACATATTTTATTTTCTTCATAAACATTCCAAACAAATAGATATGCTCTGAAAAGTAAAAAAATAACTGAGTTATCTCCTTTAGAGTTCTCGTAAGTGAAATGAAACGAAAAATATTGGACTACTTTAAATTATTACAATAATATATAAGAGATATCCAGGTATCTATTGACTCATCACGATATCTGTGGAACCATACGACGTAGACTTTTTTTTGTCGCTGGGAAATGCATTTACGAACCCCTCCTCTGAGACAGACGGGAGCGTGGGACTCCCCGGTACTACCAGAATATCCACTTAAACCCAGCGGAGCCCTCATCATGGCCCCTCCGAATGAAGCCGACTCAAAAGTGCGCTACAGGGGGAGGAGTTGGATAAATCTCAGTCTCTTGTTTCCTATTCCCCTCCGTCCGGGGTACTGAGCTTCAGCTGCATTCGCCCTCTCTTTTTTAGCGAAATGATAGTTTCGCAGAAGGTGGCAACAGCATTTCAGGCCCGCTCGTTGACAAACATTGCACCTATACTTGCCAGCAAAAGGTCTGCACCGATCTGCGACGTCAGAAGATGACGTCAGCGTCAAGCAGGACATTGGGCCACCGTGTGGTACGCTGTGTCCACAGGAGCACCTCACTCGTGGCAAGCGGCCAACGGCTCACAACCAACGATTTGGTGCAGGTATTTTCCAACGCAGTCGTGACCGGTTAACACCTGCACCAAACGATAGGAAAGCACTCCTTGTCGTCTACACAGCCATTGCTGCAAGAGCAGAGTGCCGCTATTATGGCCCCATCGGCTGCTGGGGATTCGAGGTCCTCTTTCCATGATTGTATCAAGGCTCTGTTAGCAATGACCTTGACCCTCCTGACCTTGTCAGCATTAGAGATTTCTAAACGAAGGGAGAAACGTCAAATGTTTGACAGTAGGTATAGTTTCTAACGGAAAGGGAAATTGTTGTTTTTACTATGTTCCAAGTATTTTTTAAATATTTCCTCGCCTTTTGGACTTCCACGATTATTTCAAAACCAAAATTAACCAAATCTAAACCGTTCTTGAATTATAGCGAGACTAACGAACAGCCATTGACAATTTAACATTATTTAGGTAATTTATTTGGCATATTATTTAATATAAAACATAAAAATTCAGATTTTAGGCAATATAAAATTATTTCATTTGCGATTAATTATACTTTTAACCGATCTTGATGATTTTTTCTATACATGAAAGGTGGTGTTTGTCGTAGGGTCCAATTTTTTTTTAAATCCAGTTCTCATGATGGCATCCATGAGGAAACCGGATAAATCTTAAATTTATATTAAGCATGTGTTCGACAAATGGACGAATATCTCAAGATAACTCCAACCGATTTCGATGATTCTCTTTTTATTGGAAACGATATACTTCAAGGGTTATTTGATGATAGTTTGGTTAGGTTTTGATGATGGGATCCATAACAAAGTAACGAAACTCTTCAATTCTTAGGAGCAAATTAACGATACTCGGCAGAATCTTTTATAAGCTCTCTGGATATTTGAGTCACCTACCGGAACTTCGGTATGGTCAAGTTAAATATGATGATCAATGGAACTCCTCAACGGCTTACAGTAAGGGTGCGATTTTTGGCAGAATATATAACTGTCTGTAACCAAATAGCAATGAGCTTACGATTGTTGCTGCATTGCAATATTTATGTGGTGTATTATGTATAAAGCGGTGGTAGCCGGGGGTGGGGGGGACTTTTATAAAATATGAAGAACTCTAAAAAAGAATACTAATACAAAAGAATTAAATTTATATAGTCTCAGGGCAGAGCGCAAAGGAACCCTCGTAACTATAAATTTTAAATCGTTCTACCGGAATATTACATAGAAAAGGTTCTATTCAAAGGTTATAATAAAAGCCTATTAGTAAGTAAGTAGCAGCCCATTAACGTCCCACTGCTGGGCACAGGCCTCCTCACTCATACGAGAGAGGGTTATTAGAGCATAGACCCACCACGCTGCTCCACTGCGGGTTGGCAGGCATAGTACACAAGTGCACTCTCTATTCCTTCACACTCATATTCCGACGTGACGGCAATACGACACGACCGAAGAGAGATCAGGCGTAGGACCGACGGCTTAACGTGCTCTCCGAGGCACGGGGGTGGATCACACCGCCAACTTCCCAACTTCGGGCAAATATTGAGAAAATCTTAATAGAAAACTCAATATCGATTTTTGAATTGGCCCGACCCGGGACTCGAACCCAGGACCTCATGTCTGTAGTCGAACATGCTAACCACTAGACCAATGAGGCACTTAAAAGCCTATTGGGATAAAGGAATAATGAAATTGAATATTGATATTTATAAAATTTAATATTGTAACTAAAAAACAGACATTTTAAAGATGAAGTTCAAACTTAATAGGAAAACTACAAAATTAATCAAATACTGTTTAAGAAAGTAGCTGCGCTTGACTGTGATCACACCTGATGGTAAGAGATGATAAGTTGTTTATATAAGGACGGTAACTAGCCACGGCCGAAGCCTCTTATCAATCAAAATTCAGACAAATTAGAAAATGCAATTTCCAGGCCGTCAAAAACTATACTATATTTAGAACAGACCTTTGCTATGGATTTTCTAAATACAATTTTGAGAAAATTAGGAATAAGTTAGTCAATCTCTCTCTAAAATTACAGATTTCACAAATGACAAAGATTTAGAGTCTCAAAATATGAAATTAGTTTAAAAAAGACACAATAGAATTGACAACAATGTAATACTGTACAAATCAGGTTATTTATATATGTTATAGATAAGTTTATGGAGATAACAGATTCCGATAAAGATGTTATTTAGAATTGTTTCAATGTAACACTGAATAAATTGTGTAATTTAATAATAAGTATATATGAAATATTACAATAAAACCTTATGCAGGTGGCACAAGGAAAGTATTGGTACAGCAGTTGGCTCTTCGGGCGGCATCCCTGCTGAACCAGCGATATCTAAATGCGTAAATTTAACATTTTTATCTTCTAATCCACCGACTTTTATCAGAAAACCTGCAGCTAATTGATGATTACGACATTTAGCGTCCGGGTCGACTTGAACGAGGTCATCGCCTTTGCATTTTCCAGAGTTTACAGCGAGATCTTCAGCTCTCACTGTTGACACTTCAAAACCTTCACCAATCCTGGAACCGCTGAATTGTAGTCTTGTCGAATGATTGGTGGCTTTCGCGCTGTGATTATCCATTGCTGCAGTGTAGTTACCGTAAGAGGCTCTCGCGTGACCTGTCAGTGTCGCTATGGTATAAATATGAGGATTAAGCTGCTTCCCGGCGATTTCGGCTAACTTGAAAACAGAATCTGCCATAGCGAAACGGCCTTCTGCGTCCGTATTTGTTACACGCACGAGTTTACCACTCTTTGAAATTAACAGTTCGTCAGCTACATACGAATCCTCTCCAACTGAATTCCTAGTAAGACATAACACTCCGATAACTTTTAGATGTGGAGGTTTTAAGATCGCGCAGGCTTTCAAGAAGCCCGCCACAGCAGCCGCTCCACTTTTATCTCGAGACATACCGGCCATTTTCCCCGTGATTTTAATATCAGCGCCACCGGTATCATATGTAACGCCTTTACCAACTAACATTAGTGTTTCCGTTACACGAGCAGGATCTGAAGAATTATATTCTATCTCAACCACTCTCGATTTGTGGCGGTCAACACGATTGGCAGCACGTGACACAGCAGCAAGAAGTGGATATGTGTCCGCAATCACATCTTCGTCATCGATAATGTTTAAAGAAATGTTACTGTCACCAGCAAAGGAGTTTCTTACATACTCAACTATTTTAGCAGGCGACATCCTCTCTGGGTCTCCGCCGGCGATGTCTCTCGCGAAATTCCTGGATCGCTCTAGGGCGATGGCGTTTCTAACGATCCTCTCGAACGCTTCTTTCTGTTTTTCCTCCGCGTGCAAGCCAATCCTAATGAAATTTCTTGTATCTTGTCTCTCTCTAATCTGCAGAGCGACATAAAATGCTTCGAGCCCTCCAAGTATGCACACCAGCTGTCCATCAGGAAAATCGACGACATTTTCCACGACTAACAACGGTTTCTTCATCCCGGCATCAAGAGCTCTTAGCATACCTTTTTTGGCAGCTTCCTTAATAACCGTTACATCATGATATGGCGTGATTTTTCCAGTCGGCGAAAGAACAAGCCTGCCCCCTGAGACGTAGTCACAATTCCATACAGTTGGCACTTTATGCACATGTTTATCTAACAACGAAATGTTATCTATAAAGCTGCTTATATGCCTCGGGAGACGGATATTCTTTTCTTGAGGATATAAAATCACAATGACACCATCGTAATCGTTAGATTGTAGATTGGTTTCAATAAATATATTCTCGTACAACTTGAAATCCTGGGCCATGTTCACGGTTGCAATGATGAAATACAACTGAAGCAATCGTTTGTAAAATTAAACTGTATTAATTAAATAATTTGTCCTCCGTTTTTGTGTAATTTATGAACATTATCAGTTATTAGCTGAGTTATCTGATAAAACTGATACCGCACGTTCTGTAGCGATCGAGCAGTGAATTATACTGATCGGTAGCGTTCGCTATTTATATACTGACAAGGCTTGACAAACAACTCTACTCTTGCATAAATAAATACTGTGACTAAAACTAGGATTTTTGCTAATTTATTTTTGTTTTCCACGTATCAGAAGGCTTGTATCCTGGATTATTTAATTAGAAATCATCTAATGTTTGAGAAGAGTAACTTAAAAAGAAATATAAGTGAATACCTTGTAGAAAAGGTTATATTCCTGTATTGCTGTCGATTTTGGGAAGGTTTTTTGTACTATACCAAGCACAAAAGTAGGAGTGCATTTTACTAAATACTCTATAAAAGCTTATTAAAGGTTGTTTTTAACGGAATCTATTATGAACCGGAAAACTTGGAACTGCTTCAGAGTTAATAAGTTAAAAAGCCGAATATCCTATTTGCTAAGCGAAATTGTTATTTTTACTATATTTTTTTTAAAAATTCACACCTTTTAACCCTCCCTGGACTTCCACAAATAATTCAAAATCAAAATAAGCCAAATTAGTCCAGCCGTTCTTGAGTTTTAGCGATACTAACAAACAGCAATTGATTTTTACATTATATAGATGTATAAATAGAAATTTTAAATATTACTTTGGCTGACACCGACTCCGAATATAAGAATACGAAGAACACTATAAAAGACCACGCAATTATTTCTCTTTTTAAAGTATATTAATGTATTTGTAAGTTTGTTTTGTTAAAATTTCTATTTATTTTTTGATTTTTAGTGAATCTGAAGTAAACTAACAAACTTGTCTCAATATATGTACACCTAAAAGGCGTTTCTCATGAGATAACACCGTTAACATTAATATCGCCACACCCGGGATCGAACCCGAAACCCACAACGCTTCACACATAATTCACCTTTCAAATATTGCAATACAGCAACAAACGTAAGGTCATTGGCATTTGATTACAGACAGTTATAGATTTTGCCAAAAATCACACCCTTACTGTAAGCCGTTGAGGAGTTCCATTTATCTTCATATTTAACTATGACTAGCACTTGACCATACCGAAGTTACAGTAGGCGACTCAAATATCTGGATAGCTTATAGAATATTCTGCCGAGTATCGTTGATTTGCTCCTAAGAATTGAAGAGTTCCATCACTTTGTCATTGATGCCATCATCAGTTGTTTTAAAAAAATGGGACCCTATGACGAGCAACACCATTCAAAAAAAATCATCAAGATCGGGAGATATGAAGTAACAAACACAAAAAAAAGTACAGACGGTTTGATAACCTCCTTTTTTTGAAGTCGGTTAAAAACTAGTTAATTGCAACTTCGTTCGCGTTACTTACTTATATAATAGAATATTAGAGATAAGGAGCTTATTTCCAAACCTTAAAAGAGATATACCATTTAAGGAAAAAAAGAATACATTTTTCAATGTTATTCCCCTCATATTGCTCGTAACGTGATATTATATAGCCCATTTTTTTTTCTCGCTGGGAAATGCATTTGCGCACCCCTGCCACTAGGCAGGGAGTGTGGGACTCACCGGCAAGGCCAGAATACCCACTAAAACCCAGCGACACCCTCCTCACCCTGAATGTGGAGTGTCAGAGGCTCCCTTGCGCATTCACTCTGACACTCCCGGGTGAACCGACTGAGGATGTTCAAGGAGGAGACAAGAGGCGTTCGTAAAGACGCCTCCTGCCACCCAGCCTCCTCCTCCTTAGGGGAGCAGCATCCGCTGCAGCTTCTCGTACTCGCTCCATTGCCTCCTTCAGAGAAATGACGGCTTCGCAGAAGGAGGCAACTGCATTCCATCCTTTCTCACTGTCAAGCATGGCGCCCACTACACTTGGCAGTGAGAGATCCGCTCCGATGAGGGACATTAGTGGATGTCGCCGTATCGACAGGCGCACCACACTGATGGCAGATACAGGACTCTTCCCGTCGTGCTATCCGATGCAAGTACTTTCCGAAACATCCGTGTCCGGTCAGTACGTGCCCCAGTCTAAAGGTAAGCCTAGCTAACCATTGTTCAAGGCGAGGACGGATCGCCTCCACCGTGATCACACCCGCACTTGGAGACTCGAGAAGCTCCTTCCAAGCTTGAATCAAGACCCTGTCGGCAAGGGCCCTGACTCTTTGGACCTCGTCAATTTCGAGACGGTCACCTCCAGACCTTACGGCAACCCTGCGCTGGTAAGTTGCCGCCAGTGCTTCCGCCTGCAATTCCCACGGGGGAATATTATATAGCCCATAGCCTTCCTAGATAAATGGCCATAACCTATATTAATAGAATTTATAGATGCAAAGAAGTATATCCTGATATTTTTAATGGTATTGTTTGCCGAGTGAATCAGTAGTATACAGCATTAGTATTGTAACGATAATCCAGTGGCTGACACATTAATTTCTATCGAAACCATTGTATAAACTTCCCAACGTCTACATGTTACTGAGAATTAGTAACAGCTCAGGAAAGGAGTATCAAATTATGCAACCATTGCAAGCCTTTGAATGATGTATAAAATAAACAAATGCTTACAAACAGTGGAATATATTTATGTCCTGAATATGTGAGAACTCTCTATACTCTGTTTTTTTTATTTCCAACAGGTTAACTTTTGACTGCAATTTCACCTAATGATAAGTGACAAAACAGTTTAAGATGGAAGCGCGCTTATCTGGTATCACATCGGAACACAAATCTCTAGTTTGTCGGTATGCCTTTGGTAGGGTCGTAACTACCCACGGCCGAAGACTCCCACCAGTACAGACATTGACTAATTATAAATTTCTTAAAATTGCACTGTCGTGTATCCAGCCCAACATAACTGCTAGCGAGGTGTATAAATAACGGTAAGTTGGTACAGTGGTTGGTCTTGGACGGCAGCAAACCTTTTAGCGGGTGATCCCTCATGGGAGCTAAGGGCGGAAGTCCTCGCGTCTGCTTACCAGTGCATAATAGCTGCGAGAACTAGAGGGGAATTACCAGACACCGACGAGGTTAGGAGGATCATGGTTCTAGCCAACAAGGCCTTGATCCAAAGATGGAATGAAGACCTCGAGTCTCCAGTAGCCGGCAGGGCCATTGTAGGGGCGATTCGCCCTCATCTGGAGAAATGGCTGGGCAGAGAGCACGGATCACTTACCTACAGATTGGTATAGGTGCTTACCAGTCACGGTTGCTGCCACGAGTGCGTTGCCCCTGTAGACACATCGTACCACACGGTAGCAGAAAGTCTAGTCTGGGGACTGCAGCGACATATTATGACTTCTGCAATACTCTCTGATGCAATACTCGTCAGTGACTAGGACTGGAAAGCGGTTGTCTCCTTTTGCGAGACCATCATCTCGCTAAAGGAAGCACGGCAAAGAGGGTCAATGCCACCGAGGCAGTCCAGTCTCGGCAGAGGGGAGTAGGAACCAGAAAACGGAGGTTTCTACAACCTCTCCCCTTATAGAGAATCTGTAAGCCGGCCTCATCCGGTGAGCCAGAGATGAATTGCTCCGACGAACCTCTGGCTCCCCATGCATGGATAACGACGGGCCCCGCTGGGTTTTAGTGGGTATTCTGGCAATGCCGGCGAGACTCTAGTGGGACACACACCAGGCTAGTGACTTTCAACTTAGACTGTACCATCAGGTGAGATCATAGTCAAGCACTAACTTATCAGATAAACAACAGTTTTCTCAGGTATTCACTGTTATAATAACTGATGGTAAGTGATGATACAATCTGAGTTGGAAGCCCGCTAAGTAAGAGACAATTCATCTCTTATGGTTCCTACACAACATCGTACCGGAACACAAATCTCTTTGGCCGAAGCCTCCCACCACACTCAGACAAATCGACCAATCCAGGACCTATGCTAACAAAGTTGTGCCAGCGAGGCTGTCGTTGCATTCCGGTACGATGCTGTTAAGAACCTATAAAAGGTTAATGAGAGAATATCAGGTGAGATCACAGTCAATCACTAAGCTTTGAGGAAAAATAGGAACCAGGTGCTTGGTGGTTCTGTTCTTCAAGAAAGGCGACAACACCTCATTGAAGAACTACAGACCTATCGCGCTGTTAAGTCATGTCTACAAACTGTTCTCGAAAGTCATTACGAATCGTCTCGTTCGCAGACTTGACGACTTCCAGCCGGTTTCCGAAAAGGCTTTAGTACCATAGACCACATTTTTACGCTGCGGCAGATTATACAGAAGACCAAGGATATAATCGGCCACTTTGCTTAGCGTTCGTGGACTATCAGAAAGCTTTACAGCTAATATATATAACTAATAAATTTTTATATTCGTAACATCGTTTACGTAGAATGTCCGACATTAGCCAATTTAAAAATACTCTACAGGTAATAAAAGAAATTTTTTAAACCGGTCCAGTAATTTTTAGCTTGATTATTTTTAAAAATAAAAGCAATACTTTCTCCTATAATATTAAGGCATTTATTTGTAATACATTATTATCTCAGAACTTCCCTATACACGACATTTGACAATCTTTAGATTGAGATTTTTAAATTCGTTATATCTTTTGAATGGAATGAATTATTTAAAAACTATTTTACAGGTATTAAAACAGTCTAATAAGATAATTTAATAGATTAATATGGAGATAGATAGATAGATAGAAAATACATTATTGTACACCACACAGGAAACATAGATACGTTGCTACAACAAGCTCCCAGAAGAAGTTACAAAAATGTCTCTTAATAAATTTAAATCTTTTATTAAAAGAAAACTAATTGAGAAATCATTCTATAATTTGAAAGAATACTTAGAAGACAAAAAAGCGTGGGAGTGAATGAATTGCTTGTCTCTTATACACATCTTTGCATTTCCCTTTAGATTATAGTTTATCTGTGTTGTTAGATTACTCTGTACAAAGAGCTTTGAATATGATGCAAGACAGTGTATGTTGTGACAAGTGACTTGCATAGTAAACGAGCTGTTTAAATGCTTAACAAAGTTTTCTAATGTTATATTATTAAGTATAACTTTCTTAAAACGCCCACGCATTTCGACGGCTTCACTAGTGCAGTGATGCGAGTATTTGCTTTGCTAGCAGAGGTTTCGATTTCCGGTATGGCGAATGTAGGAAATTGCATTCTCTAATTTATCTGAATTTGGACTGGACGAGGCTTCGGCCTTGGGGGCCTTGGGTAGTTATTAACTTACCAACAAAGATGTGCCGCAAAACATTTGTGTAAAGATAGTATCTTCACTTACCATAAGGTGTGATCACAGTCAAGTATTGACCTATCTAAACGAATATTATAAAGAGGAAACATTTGTGTTTTTGTATGTATGTTTCTAACGTTTTGACCCAAAAACTACGGGACCGATTTCAAAATTTTTTTCACCATTAGAAAGCTGCATTTACACTGAGTGATATATGCTATATTACTTTCTAAAAAAAATAAGGATCCCTAAGAAAAATGCAATAATGTACCCAAGATGTGAAACAAGAAATCTGTTATCACGTGCGCTGAAAAAACTTTTGAAGATAGAACAAAAAAAATGTTCTTCAATATTATAGAACGTATTAATATCTACAAAAAAGTCCTCGATACCATATATCCAACTATTGTAGTTATGCCACTATAACTACTTTTTACATTTCAAAGGTTAATGAAAGTGCCGACCATCAAATCATATTATTCACACCTCTGCTTTAATCCTTAATATATTATGAAAAAAGGACATTCCATTTGAAAGATATAACTAATAAAATGTCAATAAATCTGACTTAGTAGGGTTTCCACTGCCATGAGATTGGTATCTACTTGGGTGAAACCGCGGAGTATTGCTAGAGAGCAATAACAAAGATCTAATTGTTACTTTTAGTCCTAAATGTATAAAGTGCCCGGGTTGGTTAGTATTTAATAAGTTTTCTGATATAAGTAGACACTTAATAACACACTGAGTTCTGATTATTTCAATATAATTCCATTTATGTATATAAAAATCACTTGCTGTTCTGTAGTCTCTAAAAAACTCAAGAACGGCTGGACTGGTATGGCTAATTTTGATATTGAATTATTTGTAGAAGTCCAGCGAAGGTTTAAAAGGTTAGTAAATATGAAAAAATGATTGGAATATAATATAAACAATGATTTCGATTTCCCTTAGATATTATTCCTTCCTGTCAAACAGTTTATGTTCGACCCGTTGTTTAGAAATCAATTGAATTAAAAAAAATATTTATAATATAACATTTGACATTGACAGTCAACAATTTCTGGAGACAAATGTAAAATTTTACGGAATTTGGCGGGAATTTCAGCATATAAGTCACGTTTGTTTTTATTATGACTTTAGGTGAAACATTCTGCAATTATCATTCAGCTTTTTTATTTATTGATTCTGAGAAGGTACAAAGTTTGCCATTTCAAGTATTACCTAATAACTTTTCTGACATAAAAGGTAAGCAGCCCATTAGGGGACATAAACTTCCTCATTCATAGGAGAGAAGGTTTTTAGAGCATACATCCATCACGCTGATCCACTGTGGGTTGGCAGGCATGGTACATAAGTGCACTCTCTATTCCTTCATTCTCATAGTCCGACGTGACGGCAATCCGACGCGATCGAAAGGACAATACCGCTAATTTCACAACTTTGGGCAAATATTGAGAAAATCGTAATAGAAAACTCAATATCGATACTCGAACCCAGGACCTCATGTTTGTAGTCGAACATATTAACCACCAGTAGGTAGTAGGAAAGACCAATGAGGTAGCCAGGTACACGTAGGTAAAGTTCTGACATAAGTAGAAACTTAATAGCATAAGGAAAGTAGCAGCCTATTAACGTACCACTGCTGGGCACATGCCTCCTCATTCATATGACAGAGGGTTTTAGAGCATAGACCCTCCATGCTGTTCCACTGCAGATTGGCAGGCATAGTACACAAGTGCACTCTCACAGTCCGACAGACCGGAGAGAGATCAAGTGCCGGACCGACGGCTTAACGTGCTCTCCGAGGCACGGGGGTGGAGCACATCGCCAACTTCCCATATATTAAGAAAAACTAAATATCAATTGTTGAATTAGCCCGAGCTGGGACTCGAACCCAGGACCTCATGTCTGTAGTCGAACATGCTAAGCTCTTAACCTAGACTAGACTCTAACCCTAGAACGATGAGGCAGTTACTCAATAACATACTGCCCTTATTACTTTAATATAAAACCTTGTTTATTGAAATCGTTACTAATTGGAAAGTAATCTGTATTTTACACTTACTCTATGTTCATAACGTGTTATCGATTGACAAGATTGTGTAGTTATGTACGAGTGGCGACTAGCATACGTAACAAGCGGTTGCCTTATCACGTAGCTAAGCTGTTAATTGTTTTCAACAAGCATATAATTGTTTTATTGTTGTACCTGTCTATGACTTTGATTGATGGACTTTTTCTATGGAATTGACAATGAAGAGAACTGTATGATAGAGTTTTTTGTGGGTATTTTAAAGAGCTGAATGTTACAAAAAGGTTTTCTGCGATATGTTTAAAGCTTATTCTATTGTTTTTTGGGCATATCGCGCGGAAGCACAGAGATAAGTTTGAGAAAATTATTCTAATAGGGAAAAACGATGGTTTGATCAGGTAGCGGAAAAGTTGGACACAATTTTGGTAGCAAAAGTTACGGTTTTGATGATTTAAACTTATATGGTTTATAACCTTTTCTAGGAGTTTGTTATAGAAACGTATACAGTTACCCTTGAATGAATTGTCAATTTTACGCAGCCTACTAGAGTTTACAGCAATTTTATTTTTAATCCTTAAGTTATATATGAGGAGCATTCAGTTTTTTTCGTAAAAGAATAAAATTTTTATTGATGCACAACAAGTTTACTAATATGTATACGCCTTGAACAGTCATATTTTTACTGCCCTGAATTTCTTTCTTAAAGACGATAGTTTCTACATAGCAACATACCGGGAACACAATTTGATGCTTGGCGGTACGTAACAACTAGCCACGGCCGAAGCCTTTCACTAGTCCTGACTCAGACAGATTAGAAAATACAATTTTCTAAATTCACTCTACCGGGGATCTAGTCCGGAACCTCTGCTAGCAAAGCGCATACTCACTTGTACCGTAAGAAAATATAGATTACCTTGGGTTACCCAAAGAACAATTGATCCAAAACAGCGATAAATAGAGGTAGGTCTTCTTAAACCTCATTAGTTGACTCTTAAACCTAAATCTGTCCATGAGATACATATGATTATTTAGATTTTGTACTGCCTTTATCAAAGTAAACATTATACATCTGCACACACTACGTAATGTGTACCTAATGATTAATCTATCAATCACTTTCAAACTAAAATAGACCTAACGTCATTAAAATAGAGTTTCTATTACAGTGAAATGTCATATAATACTGGTCTAACCTTTAAGTGGTAGCAAGGTTATCTAAATTGGACGTTATAGATTCATATAACAGCACGTGTATCCTTTATCAGGACATTGGATATTTGTATGTAAACAATATATTAATCCTTGATATTTTGCAACCGAAATAATTGATGTAGATATCTTATTNGTTTTCTATTAAGATTTTCTCAATATTTGCCCGAAGTTGGGAAGTTGGCGGTGTGATCCACCCCCGTGGCTCGGAGAGCACGTTAAGCCGTCGGTCCTGCGCCTGATCTCTCTCCGGTAGTGTCGGGTTACCATCACATCAGAATATAAGAGTGCACTTGTGAACTATGCCTGCCAATCCTGCTGTGGAGCAGCGTGGTGGGTCTATGCTCTAAAAACCCTCGCTCTTCGGAGTGAGGAGGCCTGTGCCCAGTAGTGGGACGTTAATGGGCTGCTACTTACTTTTACTTACTAGTTTTCATTTAATTTAATAAATGTATAAATTAACATGTGTTTTTACTTCAAGTTATTAACACTAAACTTCACTACAGTTAGAAATTTATAGGAAATCAATATCAGGCAAGTAGGGGGTCTACGACACAAAAGAGTTTGGGGAACTCTGATCTAGAGCCAAAGGACAATGAGCTATTTGCATTGAAACACTGTGAATAGGTCATCAAAGTATTTATACGTATGTGTCTTATTTGTAAGATAATTAGCATAAATTATTAAAAATGCTACGCAAAAACAAACAGCTTGTATTTATATAAAGATTAATAGCCTTACCCGGTTCAATATTTTCAAATTGCACATCGATGTAGTAGTCGCGGATACCGCGGTTGTGCTCGAAAGGGAATCCGAGAGCCTTCATTACGATCTGCTCAATATGAGGAGTTTGTAAGCACTCATAGCCCAGAATTATCCTCTGAAAATAAAGGGAGTTATCAATAACGTATTTATCTTTATAATATATTTGGAGGTAGTTTATTAATAATTGTCATCTGTGCATTAATTGTTGTTTTAAATGAAGCTGCTGCAACGCTTTATAGACAACTTTAAATTTTAACAAAAAAAGAATCGCCTTCAAAACAAACTTACAAATATATTAATATGCTCTAAAAAGCAAGAAATAATTGCGTATTCTTTTATAGTGTTCTTCGTATTCTTATATTCGGAGTAGCCAAGGTAGATGTGCCCTGAGTGTCCACTTGGCAGCTCCCGCGTCTCTCCCACCTGTAGCTATATATGTAGATACCTATTTGAATATATAGATTGTAGTTTGTTTTGGAGGCGGTTCTTTAATTGTTAAAATTTATATTTATTTTATAATTTTTAGTGATCGCCACACCCGAGATGGAACCCGAAACCCTTATACCTTTCAAATATTGCAATGCAGCAACAAAAATAAGGTCATAGGCATTTGATTACAGACAGTTATCGATTTTGCCAAAAATCACACTCTTACTGTAAGCCGTTGAGGAGTTCCATTGATCATCATATTTAACTACGATAATCACTTGACCATACCGAAGTTACGGTAGGTGACTCAAATATCCAGAGAGCTTATAAAAGATTCTGCCGAGTACCGTTGATTTGCTCCTAAGAATTAAAGAGTTCCGTTACTTTGTCATGGATTCCATCATCAGAACCTTACCAAACTATCACAAAACAACCCTTGAAATCGGTTGGCGTGTCCATTTGTCGCGCAAATTTAAGACTTATCCGGTTTTGTCATGGATGTCATGATCAGAACTGGTTTAAAAAAATGGGACCCTATGACAAGCACCACCTTTCATTTAAAAAAAATCATCAAGATCGGTCCACCCAGGCCGGAGATATAAGGTAACAAACATAAAAAAAAATACAGACGAATTGATAACCTCCTCCTTTTTTTGAAGTCGGTTAAAAATAGATCACAGTCCCAAGATTTGGATTATATTGCCAAAAGGTGTGTTACATGAAGAATCGCTACCTTTTTAATAGCCTTCTGGTAAATATTGTGTGACCTTAACACTTACATGTGGTTCCTCCTTTGCATGACCTTCCATGTTGATAGTACATTTCCTAATGCCCTTTGAATTTTCAAACACCATGACATGTTTGTCAGGACCTGGTTCCTCCATCACAGGGTTGAACTGCAGGCAGGTCTTGAAGGTGAATTGCGACAGAGAAGTCAAGATCGCCACTGACTGCTCTTTATCTGTCAAAAACTCCCAGTTTTAATGCAAAATTGACACATCGCCAAATATTTGGCCATTAACGGTCCCTGATATGCCCTTATAGTACTTACTTTATAAGAGCATGAGGGCTACAATAAACTTACTTACCAAAATGTTTTGGATTAATATAAAACGGTATAGTCCCATTCGGCCAAAATACATAATAATGTCTAACATCAGGCACTGAAATAAAGTATTTATCTTTATATACATCTATATAAGATTTTATTACTACATTTATAATTCCAGAATGCTTGGACCGATTTATATAATGTAGACTCTGTTGGTCTTTCCCGCATAGGGAATCACGAGTTCAGAATTAAACTAGACTAGGAGTACCACAAGGAGCAATACTGGGACCATTCTTATTTCTTGTGTATAAAAACGACTTGCCACATATCCTGGAGCAGAACAATGACATTGTCTTATTTGTCAATGATACATCTATATTATTTAAGGTAGGAATGGAATTCAGATAAAAGTAACGAAACACTCTCCACGGTAGAGCAATGGTTCTCAATAAATAATTTATCATTGAACTTAAGGAAAACTAACTGTATATATTTTTAAACAACAAATACAAAGTATTTAGAAAAGAAATTAGTAAGTTTGACTTTCTACTTAAGTGGCTTAGAAATACTTGACAAAACCTAATTTATAGGTATAACTATTGATAAAAATCTACAGTGGAACCGTCACATAAATAATCTGACAAAAATATTAAATTCTGTTATATTTGCCATAAGAAAAATAAAACAATTGACAAACACAACAACAGCTAAATTAGTGTACTTGGCTCAAATCCATCTCATGACATTTGGAATATTATTATGTGGAGCAGTTAGAGCAGTTTTTGGTAAAAGACCCCGTGAGACATTGACAAACTATTTTAAGTAAACCGGTAGTAGTTTTTGACGCTTCAGTCAGTATACATATATATATAAATATTTTGTACATACTTAAGCATTTATACCTAGCCAAAAAGAAGTCTGATTGTCACAAGTATTATACAAGGAGAAAAGAAAAACTACAATCAGACTTCTTAAGACTAGCTAAGACCAGCAAATCCTTTATTGGGATTTGTTTTTATAATAAAATCCCAAGCAAAATAACGGGACTGCCGGATCCAAAATAAACATGGTTATTAAAAAAAATATATTAAGGACAAACGGATCTGGACTTAGCTGATGGTGGCATATTATAGTTTAAACATTTTAATAATAATTGCAATGATTTTTAGTGTAAATATATGGATATAATTTATAATAATGGGTGTGTAAAAGTTTGACGTTCATAAGTGCTGCTGCAGCCTAAATTGAAAAAGAAATTAAAATAAATAAATAAATAAACTCTCCTCACAAAATAAGACACTCAAGTTCTTTTTTTTGTAAGGAGAAAGTTATTGCTGCCTACCGATTCAAATCCACGTGTCTCTCTCCAACTATTAATGCCATCACGACATCTGATATGACAACGTAAAATATATAAATCTAATTACCATTGACCTTAAATTTTTCTACTTTTAGATATTAAGGAGAGGTCTTTTCATATTGACATATCTACAAATCGGTATGTAGTAGCAGCCCATTAACGTCCCACTGCTGGGCACAGGCATCCTCGCTCATATGAGAGAGGGTTATTGGAGCATAGACCCACCACGCTGCTCCACTGCGGATTGGCAGGCATAGTACACAAGTGCACTCTCTGTTCCTTCACTCTCATAGTCCAATGTGACGGTAATTCGACACGATCGGAGAGAGATCAGGCGCAGGACCGACGGCTTAACGTGCTCTCCGAGGCACGGGGGTGGATCACACCGCCAACTTCCTAACTTCGAGCAAATATTGAGAAAATCTTAATAGAAAACTCAACATCGATTTTGAATTGGCCCGACCCGGGACTCGAACCCAGGACCTCATGTCTGTAGTCGAACATGCTAACCACTAGACCAATGAGGCAGTTCATCGGCAAATCGGTATAGTATGACAAAAAAATGTGGAGTGGCTTTGTTATAGAAACGACCGTTTTTTGCACGTGAATACGTCTCGTAATGGGGCTTCCCCCTCCGCTGCACGAGATGTGTTACAGACCTTATTTGACGTAATAAATTCTTTTGATCGTTTAGCTATCCAATGGTGCAATTGAATTTCGAATGGAGATGATAGATATGATATAATTCCCTCTCTCTTACACTCACATATTCCACGTTTATCTAATATCAATAATTAATTTAATTTATAAATAAAAGTATATTATAATGTTTCTTGTACTGTTCTGTTCTATTAATTAATCTACTAAGCTTCAACTTATAGGAAGGTTATCAGGAAGAGATTTCTTGCAGCAGTAAAACCGCTTTCCACGCTTGTACTATAGTAGGTATAAGTTTCTCAACCATCTTAGACTATAAAAGTAGCAGCCCATTAACGTCCCACTGCTGGGCACAGGCCTCCTCTCTCATAGGAGAGAGGGTTGTTAGAGCATAGACCCACCACGCTGCTCCACTGCGGATTGGCAGGCATAGTACACAAGTGCACTCTCTATTCCTCCGTGAGAGATCAGGTGCAGGACCGACGGCTTAACGTGCTCTCCGAAGCACGGGGGTGGATCACACCGCCAACTTCCCATCTTCGGGCAAATATTGAAAAAATCTTAATGGAAAAACTCAATATTGATTTTTGAAATGGCCCGACCCGGGACTCAAACCCAGGACCACACGTCGTAGTCGAACATGCTAACCACTAGACCAGTGAGGCAATTAGACTATATCATCACTTATTATCAGGTGAGATTAAAGGCAAATGGTAAGCAAAAAAAAATAACAATAAAAATTAAACTCACAACCGAAATAACCAATAGTCTGTGCACGAATCAAAACCATAACATTTGCCAAGTTAAAAAAAATAAAATAGGCGACAAAAAGCGCGCGGGACGCCATTTTTGATTTAAAGATGGCGTATTGCAAAATTGAAATTTTACGATTGTTTTATAGCTAGCGAGCTATTAAATTAACTGTACCATACAAATCGAAGTTTTAAATTGAAATAAGGTAGTTTGGATTCATGTTTCTCTTTTATTTGTGACAGGAATCTGATGAGAAAATATAAATATACAAGGTTATTGGCAATGCGGCGTATTTCCGTTGGGAGGTGGTTATTTGTGATAGTTTGAAGCCCGTAAGCATTATGCAAAGGTGAACCAAAATAAATAAAGCAGAACACATTATGAAATCAAACAGTCACACACATTGAAAAAAAAATATATATTTCTTAATGATTTAGACTACAATGCAACAGAAAATATGTTAATTTAATTACATACACATACGCACATGCACGCGCGCGCACACACACACACACACCCATACATACATACATACACACACACAACCACTAATATTAATATCTGTGATATCTATCTCATGTTTTAGTTTTAAATTAAGTTTTCATTTTTAAGTTTTCCTTGAATAACTAGTTTTTTTCTTCTCAATTAGTTTTCTTTTAATTTATTAAAAGAAAACTAATTGAGAAATCATTCTATAATTTGAAAGAATACTTAGAAGACAAAAAAGCGTGGGAGTGAATGAATTGAA
>JACTOM010000577.1:428859-466123 GCA_015832385.1 Elymnias hypermnestra | reverse complement strand
ACATACATACACACACACAACCACTAATATTAATATCTCTGCTATCTATCTCATGTTTCAGTTTTAAATTAAGTTTTCATTATTTAATTTTTCCTTAAATAACTAGAATAGGCGTAGGATAAATTGTAAACTTGGGAAGACACTGACCCCTAAGTCACGGGCTTACCTAGTTTAGGGGTCCAGGGTATTTGAATTCTGTATCATTCTTTTTATGCCCAAATAAATAAAGTTATTATTATTAACCACTATGGGTTATCCTTATTTTTAACGTTTTCAAAATAAGTCAGATTTGCGGTTACAAAAGATTATCACAGGAAAGTATCCAGTTAAGCCTAATTTTTTCGTCTGATTTATAAAAGCGATTAAACACTCGTTATTTTTTAATGCTAAAACAGTTATCGTTGCAAATATATAAAGGCGAAACGAAGAACGTTATATAGAAACATTTCGTTGAGATTACTTTCCACTACTTGCATTAAAAATAAACTTCTGGAACTTGTCTTGCATATTATCGTTTTCTTAACACTCCTGCAGCTTAAGCTTAACAATTCTGTCTTAAATTACTTCACTTTTGCATGACGCTATTAATTATGCTATGCTATATCAATGGTTCAAATTATCGACATTAATCGCCTCTATCAACTCCTAATGGAAATACTTCGAATTACCAATAACCCTGTATATAAGGAGAGCGTGATGGGGCGAGGCGAACGGTCGGCAAACATAATATATATATGTCGGAGAATAAGAGAGAGAAGGAACATAAAGCATAGAGGCGTATGGTTCTCCGCCGACATTGTCATTAATGGCATCCATAATTCAATTTCCATACTGTGGGGTTGGTGTGTAATGTTGGTGCAATCAAACACTTTATTAATTAACTCAGATTATGTTGTTCAATCACTTAATGTTTCCGATATCAATTTACACAAACTCATTAATAATAATAGCTAGGAAAGCGACAGTTTTAATAGTCGACCGCTCTGGTGGACCGTCATCCGAGAACTGGAAAGACGCGCGCCGGATTGTCATTATTGACTCTGCCCCACGCCGATAGACAGATGGCGCCAGCGTTCCACAGAGTATTGCACTCCGATATATAGATATACGAAGACAGATGATAGTACTAATGACGTCTTGGTGATGGGACGGAAAAATATCGATCTTGGTTTAAAAAAACATATTTTTAAAACATTTTCTTAACATTGTTTACGCTCCACGATCGTTGACCCGGGCTAAGGCTGAATTTTGCTGGTTCTCTTTTTTTAGTTCATTTTACGTTTAACTACAATTTTCATTTTGCATTAATTTTCAATTTGACATTCTTAATTTTATTTCGATTTCGTTTTGGACCTGTAATTAAAAACTAAAATTGAATTTTATATTTAATTGTGAAATTTCTTTTTGTGTTTGTCTGTTCCTTTTTTATATATTTGGGATGTGAAATATGTAACTGTTTCTACGAGCCATAACTTGAATTAAAGCTGCCGTTTCGTGTAGCTGTACTAACATGATGGAGCATAAATAATGGTAATAAAACGTTTTAAAAATTTTTTTTAATTAGGATCAATATTTTTCTGTCCCATCATGAAAAGTGTCATTAGTACTAACATCTGTCTTCCTATATACACACATAAGTTTTATCTCATTCTGGTCAAATAAAACAACATTTTACAAGCTAAAATACATATTATTTTCACTTAAACTACAATTTTCTTATCTGGCAACCCTAGCAATTTCCTGACCGCATTATCATAGTTCTTCAGTGTGGCATCACTTTCACCATCATTAAACAGTGATGACACTGACTCTTTATATTCATTAGCATTTGGTATTGCAGACAGATCAAATGACTTGTATTCATCATCAGTCAAAATTTTCTCATCGTTGCTACATTTCATATACCAATTGACCAAACTCTTTTTAGATTGATTCAAATCAAAATCATAATACTCCATATCCTCAAGGGATTTCTCCTCTTCCCAATCCTCGACAGTCCATGATTCATGATAACATGCAGTCAATAGATAATGTACATAATCCAAATTTTGTTTACGAACTGGACAACGGTCAGCTGTTATAGTGACCAAGTCTGTCTTCTCATTATATCTGTCTCCGACGAGTCTCAGAAACTTATCTTTCGCATGCTTATCAAGTTTTAAATCGGATAACTTGATTCTTAAAGCAACAATTCTTGCCAGTGGATTTCTTATTGTTGGACTAGCATGACAATAGTCTGATGTAATAATTTCAACTGGGTAGTGCTTCTCTATTGCTTCCTCAGAGTTGAGGAGCTTCGGCCACTCAGTGCAGTACTTTTTGATTGCTTCACATTGTGTTTTTATTACAGGTGGTGTTAGGTGGAGGAAATTGGGTATTTTCATAAGCTCGGCATTAGCTTTCTTTCCAGGTGGAGCTTGACCTTTAGGGACGTAGCCTTGTCTTATGGGTAGTGGCACGGTAGATGGGTGAAAAGACCTGGGGCCCGGCCATACATTACCCCAACTCTGTAAAAAATAGAAACCATATAATTATTAAATGTCACATACATAAATACAGCATTTCTATATCTTTTCATAAGAAAAATTAAACCAAGTGGGTAAGTTTAATGTCTACATACATATTCTACCAAATTGACAATTCTATTATGAAAAAATTTCGACAATCTCAAGGGAACAAGAAATACATAGAATTCCACACAAATTATGGTCTCTATACAGCGTCGTACCGGAACATTATAGTAATGCTTGACGGTACCTCAGTGCTGGTAGGCTGATATACTTATCACACAGCCGAAGCCTTCCCACCAGAACAGACTCAGACAAAGTACAAATTGCGATTTCTAAAATTCACCCAGGGATCAAACCTGGGACCTCTGCTAGCAAACACAACTGTTATTACCTGGTCTGTGCGCATCTTCTCTGTTCTATCAGGCGGTACATCAGTCTTTCTTATCGCCTTCCTTTGTAGTCTTTCCTTCTTTTTCAAAATATCAAGTACACGAAACTCCTCCTCATCCTCAGTCTGTTTTAGAGTCTCCGCGGTGTTAGAACTTAAACGCCACAGTATCTGCGTGTTATAAGCAGCCCCAGTTTTGCAATATCGTATAAAAATACCCATTTTAATTGATTTCTCATATATTTACAGCGTTTTTAAATAGGCCATTTTCAGGTTATGTTTTCTATAAAAGGGATAGTGATGATATATATCCGTGCAAATATCCGTAGACGGACTGTGTCGATTATATCGATTTTTCCTTCTCCTTATGAAACATAATTATCAATTGAAATTTTTTTAATGTATTTACCACCATTTTAACAAAATTCCGTTTAAAATATTTTTCAAAATATGTTTTTTTACTATATATCAGAAATTTCGTAGTTTCTTACATTTTATAATAAATAGGGAGGTCTAATAATCGAAATTTTATTCGATGAATCGATTAGGTATTTTAATTTTACGTAACTTATCAAGTTTATGATATATAATTAGAAGCAATAAAATATTTTAATTAAAGGAATAATAAATTGGATAGGATAATAGGAAAATGTATCACGTATAAATATAGTATATAAAGATGGCAAGATTAATAATTTGTCACTAACAATTGTTTATATAATCAATCCTTGGAAATATTGATTTAAAGTTTACGTTTTAAAAAAAGGGTATGATATTAACAATAATAACCAGATGCCGTAGTTATTTTGGAGAATACTTTAAAATAATGATCATAACATTTGTTTTAATGTACAATTCTTTATAAAAAAATCACACCATCTTGACTTCTTTAATAGAAGATAATGGCGAAGGGTTTTCATATTTAGATTGCTATTTAAAGAACAGCTATATTAACATCCTTCCTAACCTATCATTGCGTAGGGATATAAAACGAAAATACTAAAATATCAGAATCGAGGGATAATACCTAACTTACACTGTAAAAGAGAATCAAATAAAGAAAATTATATTAATTTAGTCTTTCAGAGTAACCCTCAGTGCCTGAAGACCAAAGTCTTCGAACAGTGCGTGTTGCCAGTGATGACTTACGGTTCTGAGACGTGGTCGCTGACTATGGGCCTCATGCGGAAGCTCAGAGTCACTCAGCGTGCGATGGAGAGGGCTATGCTCGGAGTTTCTCTACGCGATCGAATTAGAAATGAAGAGATCCGTAGTAGAACCAGAGTCACCGACATAGTCCTGCGAATCGCGAACCTGAAGTGGCAATGGGCGGGGCACATAGTCCGAAGGACCGATGGACGTTGGGGACCGAAAGTGCTGGAGTGGCGACCCCGCACCGGACGGCGCAGTGTAGGCAGACCCCCCACAAGGTGGACCGATGATATAAAGAGGGTCGCCGGTAGCCGTTGGAGCCAGGCGGCGCAAGATCGGGCCTTGTGGCGGTCATTACGTGAGACCTATGTCCAGCAGTGGACGTCCATCGATTGAAGCGACGACGACGACGACGAGTCTTTCAGAATACCTTTCGTTGTATGCTTTATTTTTCGCTGCAAACGAAATTACACTCATTAGGGCGTAGGAGTACGAGCTTCTTGTTAACGTGTATAACAGCTTGTACAATAGTACCAGCTTGTTGAGCGTATGCATTAGAGAATATGAGCTTGCTGAGAGTGTACAATAATAATTTATTTCAGATATAAATCCACAAGTGTGTTAGTAACAAATAATTATCTTACTGTGTGGTTATTTTATCGCGTTATCTATCCAGTGTTTTATAATTGGGCTGTCACTTTTATAAGCAATTGCCTGTAGGATGCTGTTGCCACTACCACGCACGCGTTGTAGAAGAGAGGCTGCTCTTTTCCGCATGATTGCGTGAAAACAGTCAGTCCTCGCCGCCACAAACATGTCACTAGCACTACTTTCGTGATAGTCCCATCAACATCCTGAAGGCTATACTGCACTCTAAAAACATTAAGTGCCCTTTTAGAATATTTCATTCACAGACCACTAGTGTAGAAGGTTTGACAAAACTTCTGTACACAGAGTGAATCTGCAAGCGAGCGTGTTACTACGCACGGCTAAGGCTCTGAGCTCCCTCTCAATATCTTCGTAGTCCCTGAGATTGTCAGTCACAATATGACCTAAATATTTAAAATTATTTACTTTCTTAAGAGGTCTACCCTTATAAGAGAGTATCAGCTTGTAGTGTGCATGAGAGAATATGAGCGTGTTTAGAACATCAGCAGGCTGAGAGAATCAGAATTAGAGAATATGAGCTTGTCGACTGTGCTTAAGAGTTTCAGCTTGTTCAATGTGCACAAGAGAATGAGCTTGTTGCGATTGTGCGAAAGGGAGTATTGGCTTGTGAATGTGCGTGGGAGTATGAGCTTGTCGAAAATATGAAGTTGTTGAGTGAGCGTGAGTATACATAAGAGTATAAACTTGTGCTTAGTAGTATGATCTTGCGAGTTTATATAAAAGAGTACGAACTTGTTAACCGCGTGAGAAAGTATTGGCTTGTGAGTGTGTGTATAAGCTTGTTGAGAGTGCGCGTGTGTATAAGCTTGTTGAGAGTGCGTGTGTGTATAAGCTTGTTGAGAGTGCGTGTGTATAAGCTTGTTGAGAGTGCGTGTGTGTATAAGCTTGTTGAGAGTGCGTCTGTGTAAGAGCTTGAAAGTATAAGTTTTTTGTGAATGTGCTTAGGAAAATCAATTTCTTTACATTGTGAGGAAGAAAGTATGGGCTTGTGAGTATGTGTAAGACAGTATGATATAGGAATGTACGAGCTTATGAGTAAACATAGGATGTATGAGGATTTTAGAGATATTTTATACAGATTGGTTAAATATTTGTAGTATTGGACAATAATTGACGCTTTATCTGAATAAGAAAATAAAATAAAACTTGTCTATCTTATAAACTTTTATTTAGTTCACTTTTTAGGCGCAGCCTTTGGTTTTTCCACCTTCTTCTTGGGAGGGGGAGGGGTTTTCTTGGTCACAGGTGTCTTGGGCTTCTTCGATGCAGCCAATTTCTTCGACTTGCCCCTCATCTCTCGCAACTTTTGGGCTTTCACTGCGGGATCGGATTCTGGCAGTTTGATCTGAAATAAAACACAGCTTAGTCGAGGTAATTTGGGAGAACACCTGTTACAAAAAAATATTTTAATCAGTTAGTGTCAACGTGAATAGGGTAATCATGGTTTACTCATAACCCAATGCTCTGATAGAGTATGTCATCATTTTATAAGTATTATTTAAATGAATATCCAGACATATACAGTAGCAATCCAGGATTGCTACTGCAAGTTAACCTATTACACAATACAATTTAAATGAACAATTATATATATCTCACGAAAATGAATTCAAGGGAGTATCTCAAACCGGGAATCGTGACTACCATAATCAGACAAAAGTTATCAATGCTGTATATAAATTTAATTTTTTTTGTTTATAATAACTCAATAACTGCAATGACATTGTATTACATTCATCTAATACTAGACTCATTAAATTGATGTGAGCTTATGACTGGAAATACATAATATGCTCCAATACCTGTAATAGTTAGTGGGTTTTTTTTAAATTAACAAAATTAATCTTTGTTATTTGAACTACTTCCTCCATGAGGAGGAATGCAACATCACAGAGTAATAGAATTTTCAGATAAAGAGGGTTCTGCTGGGGAATTCTAACAGGGTAAATAGCCATGGCTGAAACTTCCATATGTCCAGAATGAGAAAATCCAATTTCCTAAATTCATCCTAAGATTGAACACAGGATATCTGTTAGCAAAAAATAGTACTTACTCCACGCTTCTCGGCAAGGGCAAGTGCTCTCAAGTTGTTCTTCCTCTTGTGGTCAAGAACGGCTTTCCTCTTGAGTACAGCTGCATATGGGTTGAGGCGGAGCATGGCCTTGGAGTTGACCAGTGGGTTCAGTTTGCGAGTTGCACGAATGACTCTCTTGCTGCATTGGAAAATAATCATATTAGCTTGCAGATACACAGGAATTGAATCCAAAAAATTTCACTGGGTTAATCAGATGTTGTCAACGTGAATAGGGTAATCACTGTTAATCATAACCCAATGCTCTGATAGAGAATATCATCATGTCAATTGCATTATTTGCTTAATTGTATTGTTAAAAGTAATCAACATACTCTTGAAGATTATCTGAGAAATATATCCACTAATTTTTACATGTTTACGAGACTGCAGACATATGTTATAGTAATTTGTTGGACTGCAATTTGTTTTAACAAGATTGAATTAATTTTGCATCAAATAAACAAAACTTGAATTACTGTTGAATTTGCAAAATAATATTATCAAGTAGAAATATTAGGATTAGCTACGTAACTGTTATAGATTCAAAATTATAATACAGCACTTAAAAGTTTGTTCTAAAAGGATCATGATAATTGCATTTCAAATATATAGGTAAATTTTACATTTCTTTATAAGGGATGTGCCAAAAAATTGTTAAATCAAGGTATATTTCCCCATATAAACATGGGTTTGGCTAGTTATATTAATAACATTACATACTTGGGTGCTCGGAGGACCTTCCTGATCTCGTCGGATTTGAGGAGACGGGTGAGGTCAGTGTTAGCCATCTTGGGCTGGGGAAGGTTGAAGTTCTTCTTCTCCTTGGATGGTGTCTTCCATGAGCCAAATAAGGAGTCTGTAAACAAAAAAAAACTGAACATCTGGCATACAAATAGGAATAAGTAATTATGCAAAATATCTCATATGTTAATTATATATACTATTCAATCTATAAAATTCAATTAATATTCAAAAATCATTTATTAAATTAGGCCTTTACATAACTCTTGAATTGTTAAATATTGTTTTCATATTATTTTCCAATGAACAACTAATGATTTAGAATCAATAGTTACATGGGTTCCATCACATCCTTTTCTAAGAGCTCAAAACAATCTCGGGTATCCTTCTTTTGCCATTTTTATATTGTTTAAGTAATCCATTAAGTTATAGTAATATTTTGGAATTTAATTTAAAGTCCTCTGTAAATTTTTTATATAGACACCCCCCCTTTAATGAATTTTCAATTTTATATACTATGTTATAAATTTCTAATAGGCATAGGCATAGCTTTCATATCATTTCCAATGTATGATTGATGATGATATTATAGAATGATTTAGAATCTAACGTTATATAGATGCTTTCATGCCTTGAGAAGAGGCCAAAACAAACTCCATCTTTTTGCCATCATCATTACATTTGAATTTATTAATTGGTATCTCTAAAAAGTTCTCTGGGAGTTAAAGTTAAAGAGAATTACAGATACAGTTACCCTTAAATGAGTTTACTTTTAATAACTTTATTTTTACATTTTATTTTATATGAAGTGGAATCATTTTTTTTTTTAAATGTTAATATTTTTAATGACATACAACAAAGTATGGCACTTGACTTGTGGACACTGACAATTCATAAGTGTTGCTGTTTTATGGTTGATGAATTACACTTTGAATATGATAATGCCTTTGTATAAGAAGCAACTATATAGCAAAATAAATAAAAAATAACTGTCAAAATAGTTTAAAAAAGTTAATTGATAGAAAGGGGAAATATCAGTTTTTGTATTAAAAATAAAAAATGTTTATTGGGAACAAAACTATGGTATAAAACATGTGTGGCCATAACAACTGCATTAGTCAAAGACTGAGTCGCATTTGTTAGGCCTTCCGCTATACAATGATCCAGACATTCAGAAAAAAGTAAAAACGCTTAAACAGCTATTTACATTAAGTTTTACAATTATTGTAATCACATGCCTGTATACGTACATGTGTGTATTTGTCATGTGTGTGTGTTAGAATTTGATTTGTGTTGTTACATAATCTTTATTTTTACAAGCCTTCATATTTAAGGGATAAATTTATTGATTAATTACACCATTCCTGCATTCATTATGAATCAAATGTAGTGTCAAAACTGCACCCATTTGCTTCTGGGAGCGAAGCACCTGGAACGCCTGTTTGACACAGTCTTTGTAGCACTATATTCGCAGTAACTCCATACAATATTCATGTTTGAATGGAGTGGACATTTAGTGCATAAACAATCGAACAAGAAAGGCCTACATGTACAATCGGAATTAATGGAAAATCGAGGAGTAATCAGAAATTTAATTATAATTCTATGTAAAGAAAATAATTTTACCACCTTCACAATATATGAATTGAAATTAAATTAATTTTAATTGTAAAAAGTTTTTCAGTGTATAAAATACTACTATAAAAGCAAGTGTTCGTATATGTGCGTATGTGAATATATGTGTATGAAAATGTATGTGGGTGAATGAATATATTAGTAAGTGCATTAAAAATATATTTCCTACCAGTTTACACATTAATTTGTCAATGTTTATTTTATGTCACTTATAAATAAATAGATAGTGTTTCAGTGTGAGTGTGCGTGTTATTATCTTACACTGTATCACCAATAGCAATCAGGTGGGATATCACAAGATGCCTGTATGTAGGAGTTCAACTTACCAAGCCTCTCAAAAGCGGATTGGGTCCAGATGATGAATCGTCCAACATGACCACCTGGAGCCAGTTTAAGCAGGTTCAACTTGTTAACGCTGACCATCTCCACACCGGGGATGTTGCGGAATGCACGGGTCAGACCCTGGCAAGGAAAATAATATTAATATTTTTAAATAAAAAAAAACAATCTTGTGAGCCTTGAAAACGTTATTTCAATATGATAATGTAAGGAAAGCTTATTTATTAATAAAATATTTTATTAAGTTTTAGGTTACATGCTCACTGTCAACGGTATATGTCTATCGCACATTTAACACTGAGTAGAGAGGGGAAAAGGTTCGTCCGAAATACGGGTAGCGATGTTAGCGCTGGTTTAGAATGAGAGAGGAAGATCAAGTCCTCCACGTGATAGAAAAGGAAGTCAGACAGATTGGCGCCGTAACATACTTATATAATACTTTAACTAATTTGCTGCAGGTAAATTGATTTATATATTGATGCAATGTCATTACTATTTATAGATGAATATATTAATATGAAACAAGTTATACATTTAAAATAAAATAGTATAAGAACTTTAGATGTGAGTCTATATAAATAAATCTTATGAGAGTGTTTGTTTCCAAATATGTTTAACAATTTTTTCTGAATTTTTTGGGTTTATTCGGTTGGTTTGAGAAAGTTTAAATCTTTATTTATTGAAAAAGAGTTTTGTCACTGAGTGATTTTTTTGCAATAATTTTTTATGATTCACTATAAAAAATATATACAATGATAAATGTTCATACTTCTACCACTAACCACCGATTTTAAATAGCAATATTAGTTTTGTTCTCTCTCTTGATATATATTTTTTCAATTTTTTTTATAATATACTATTTTTTTATGCAAGTTTTTTTATAGTTGTTATATAATAATATCACAATTAAGCTCTTGTTTTAAATGGTTGTTAACTATTATTTTCTCTACTTTGTTTTGTTTCTGTCTATACCTTATATTACATATTAATTGTACAGCACATCTACCAACGAATTTTCGTTTACCAGAAATGTAGACTGGTAGATAAAACTTTTTCGGTTACAGCCCAGTCTTTTTGTATTTTAAGCAATTAAATTTATAAATATAATCACCTGGTCCTTGTTGAAGATAATAAGGGGTCCCTTGCGTTGTACGCGGCGACGGTTACGCATCTTTCCTTTACCGGCGCGAAGGCGTTGAGACTTGTACACCTATTGGAAATAAACACAAATTAAAATTTAAAACAGAAAAAAAACATATATGAGCACCAGTTTCTACATGGCCAGGTTAATGTCTTCTACAATCTATGTCCACTTGGTAAAACACCATGTGGGTTGTTGGCGAAGAAATGATAATCTTGTCCCAGTTGGGTTAATAACAGACAGTTTGTATAAAACTGACGATATAGAAATGGGACCAACTGGAATAACAATTCAAGGTTAGTTTCATATAAAAGTGTTAAACATTGTTTGGCAGAAAGTTTTCTACAGTGTTACCAAATTCATTATTTTCTTTTACCAAGTAAACTATGCAATAAAGAGTTTATCGTGTTAGTGTTTTAGTAAATGTTTTCAAATGGTAATTTTTATTATAAACTTGTATCTGGCTTGAAGGACCACATGGTGTATGCAATAGAGGCTATTAATGGTTGGGTAGTCATCTTTGGAGGATTTAAATACCCTCAGTGTTTGACAAGAACCTAATCTAAATAGTATACATTTGTATTTACCTTCAGGACATCAGACCAGGCCTTGACACGTCTGAGGAAGATCACAGCTTGCTTTGTTTTGTTGATTTCCTGGACCTTATCCGACACCACCAGGGGGAATTCTGGGACCTTTTCAATAATATGGCCTGGTCGAAAGAAAGAGTTTCTGTTAAAATTTGAAATAGCATATTTACAATAACATTGCAAGAAGATAGTTACTAAATCTGATTCTATAACAATAATAACTACTAAAGTCAGGCATGCTTCGCAATGCACATTAAATTTAACAAGACAAGTGCTACCTATTCTAAACTGTACAACATTCGCATAATTCAAACGAAAAGATGACAAAGCTTTCTTTCTTCTTGTATATACTTTGGACTATAAGATGCACTTATACAAAATAGATTTAAATTTTGGATGCATCTTATGAATGAAACATAAAACATGTTGCTTCAATGAATTTTATATAGTCCAAAAAATATGGTACAATTGTGACAATAATGAAGCGAGTGGTTATATCATTAGTGACAATAAACTGAATATTCTTCATAGGAGTTATTTTAATGATGAATAAATATTTAAGAATGTGGTGCATCTCATAGTTAGTTGAAAATATATTTATTTGAACCTAATTTGTAAAAAAAATATTACTATTTAAAAATATAATTTAATTAACTGACAAAGCGCTTTGCTAAAATTGTGCAAGCCGGAAACATAATTAATTCTATCGCATAACAAATGATATGGCAGTGCAAAAAATTATATAACATTGAACATACTTCTAACACAATTTCGCAAATCTCATCCAGAGATTAGCCAGATATTATACACAAACACACATGCAACTTATGTTCTTTGACTCCAGTCAGATGTGACTGCAAAACCGACATGTTTGAAACGAGATCAAGCACAGGATCCCCGGCTTAACAAGACACAAAAATAGAACACAACACTAACAACACAAAGAATTTCGTAATCAATAATTGACTAGAAGGTTTGAATTGGCTTAACCCAGGACCTAAAATGAAATGAAATGTTTATTTGCTGAACATTGGTGGTTACAGAGGTCGAAATAGCATTTGTGCCATTACATTCTACCATACATGCAAATATTAAGAAATAATAATTATTTATAAGATGTTACGTCAGATTTAAATTTGTCTGATTAAGATATGTCAGATTTAATTAAAGTTCAATGAGGTTAATATAAAATTAATTATTAAGGCTTCAATTATATAATATGCATACGAGTACATATTTTATTTATCAAAAAATTCGGACATAGCATAAGAAGTTTTTTCACACAACCAACTAGTCTTTTTTTGAAGGTTGGTTGGTTTTCCGTTAGTTGTAAGGAAATCATCTTTTTATATATTTTTATGCACCTTGCAGCCGAACTAGCTTAGCAGCTCAACACTATGACGCAGGCATTGTCAAATATTAACACCAAAACACTAATTAGTATTCATAAAGGCTTTCGAAATCATTGATCCTAATTTGTTTTCGGCAGGAGTCGATTGTTTCTTCCCTCATGGCAATAGATCCAAGTTAGATTAGCAACAAATTGGTAGATAAATCAACCATTTCAGCACTACCTTGGATCAGCAGACCTTCAATGGTTTCTTTCCTAACGGTAACATGGGCAAAAAAGCTAAAGAATTCGCAGTTACAGAGCTCCTTGATTTAGGAGTTTATCCAGGTTATGAACAAAGCCATTATATGAAAGTGATAAAGTTTATAGAATTACCTCTTGCTTGCACAAGAGCTGGTACTCCAGCTGCGGCCACGGCGGCTGCGGCAGCTGCTCTACGCTGACGTAGATTCACACGGCGGTGCCAGCGTCTCCAGGGCTTAGTGGGTGCGAACATGCGACCACCGCGGCACATGTTTCCGAAGGCACCCTGTCCAGACCTGACCAAATATACCATATTGAGGCCAATGAACTTACTTCACGCCTATCGACGCATGCATTAATGCCCAAATGATCCCAACAAAGACACTCTAATGGGGCGCTTTAATCTAAATCCACAAAATTCAAAACATATCTGACAATTGTTTCATTTTAATTTAGAAATTAAATAACGAGACTCATTGGACACTATAGTCCAAACTACTGATACGCAAAGTGGTCTATATTGATTCCCGAGGGTCAACTATAACATTTAATACAAGTTTCATAACATATGTTCTATATTAATCCCCAAGGGTCATCTGTAACAGTATATTTAATACAAGTTTCAAAACATATCTGACAAATGTTTCATTTTAATTTAGTAATTCAATAACTACACTCGTTGGACACTATTGTCTTAGCCAGTGATACCCAAAGTGTTCTATATTAATCCCCAAGGGTCATCAGTAACATTGTATTTCATACAAGTTTCAAAACATATCTGACAAGTTTCATTTTAATTTAGAAATTAAATAATGACACTCATTGGACACTATTGTCTAAACGACTGATATGGAACTCTAAGGGTTGACTGTAACAGTATGTTTAATAATAACAATATGGATCAATTATTACACATATGGCAGTTCTTGTTAAGAAAATTGGGTTTGAATCCTGACTTTAAAACTTAAGTTTGACTGAAACCTACATAACATCCATACTAGTTGAAAAAATATATATGTTTAATAGGGGTTTTACTTTAGGTTTGTCATGACAACTATTTAATTTCCGTTAGTGAAATAACAGATAATGTTTGCAGCACTATTGTAGTTAATTACAGTTAATATTCAGTGAAAATCAATAAGTTATATAAAAAGTAGCTGATATAAAAAAGGAGTCTACCCAATAAAAAAGGAGAAGGTTTATGAAAGAAAGTTTGGGTATCAATGTCTGTATAAACATATGTTCAATCTCAAAATAGGAACTGCAGAGGATACTATTAATTAGGTTAGACTCATTAACACTCAAATTGTAGGCTGTAAAAAGGCGATTTTAAAAAAATATAACAAGATAAAGGTGTATAAATGAACTTTTTCTATCAAACAGTATGTCCAAAGGCAAGCAAGCTATGTAAAAACTTCGAAGCAAGAGATGAAATAAGACTTGAGAATCTGGTGTACATCCAAACTTACAGATTTTTTATAATAAAACTGTTTTCCTTATGTCGAGACGAGATATTAAATTAAAATATCCAGTCAGCGAAATAGAGAAGATTATATACCCTGCCGTAATGACTCCCATCCCGCTTAGTGCGAAAAGGGCAAGGTTACAGGGATAATTGGACTTTTTTAAGCAATATCATTTTATAGCAATATAAACCCAGTTTCAATTAACCTATAATGACCTCAATTTTTGTGTGATCTAAAATTAATTAATAATTACAATAGCATGTCACTGAATTTATATTGATAGGTATTATTTAACAAAGACGATGAATATTTAACTCACCTGTGGGTACCACCACCACGTACACGTGGGATACGGGCTACGGCACGTCCTGTACCCCATGACTCAGCACTAGTTTGGTGTCCTAGCGAAGAAAGCAATATGATTTGAAAAAGAACACATTTTCAATTAATTATGTATTATTTAGATAGTACCATAAACTATAACAGGAGTACTTTTTACGATGACAAATTTATCAATTAACTAGCTGTTCCAGAATCGATACACGCGTAGTTCATGATCTCGTGGAGATATGGGTAATTTATCAGATCGAAATGTAAGTCATTCCCGAATCCAAATTTCAACATAACTGGTCCAGCCTTTTAAGAATACAGCGATACGCTTAAATAGGAATTATATAAATAATGACATAGCCTCGGTTGTTATGTTTAACGGAAAAAGACAAAAATGCACTAAATAAGTAATTATAAATGAACGAAATTATTACAAAAAAAATTAAAAGTGCGAAAGTACACATTTCAGAAGTGAAACTTCTTTGGCAAACTATTTTTAAGTCATGTTTATATTTATACAAATCTAAAACTTTAGATTTCAAGGGACAAGAAAGATATGTTAGAATTTAAGTGTCATTTAAATTCGAAAGTGTCGAAAATTAATACAAATAATTAATTTCTCAAATGACATGTAAATAAAACTGCCACGTGTTTAGTGTTAATATTAGAAATTATTAATTAAATTTTATTTTTTAATTTAAAATATACAAAAGAGAATTTATGAAAAATAGTATATTAAATGATTGAATGACAAGTGACAAATTAAAATGCCACATGTTAATTGTAAATATTAAAACTACCTAAACTGCAAAAATAATGCTGCACATCTTCGCGACGCTAATCACGAGATTCATCCGTAAACATTTAACCCTCATGCGCCAAAAGAAGTTTCACTTCAAAAATGGCAATGTATTCGAATCATCACAATTATTTAAAATATTTTAGACATTAACGTCACGATCCTCATTTTATGCTATTTTTAGACTCTATTGGTTTGTCCAAATTCTAGCTCTGGTAAAAGCAATATATCTCTCTCTCATTCATTCACAGACACACACACGCACGCACACACACACACACACACACACACACACACACACACACACACACGCACGCACGCACACACACACACACACACACGCGCGCGCGCACACAAATGCTTTTTAGTATCAATATGTACATAATTGGGATATAAGTAGAGCAGCCCGATAAATAGGTTTTTAGAAATAGCATTAATATTCCTGTTTAGGAAAAATAAAATGGTATTGTTCAAAAATGACGAGACTAGGTTGTAGGTATTTTTTATAGTTTATTCTGTTCTGGTGAACAAAATTCAATTTGCGGACAATATTGCTTTCTAGTGTTGATATATGGACATTCTATTTATTTGCAAATATTAGATATATAATCAAATATTTTAGTCATTGTCAAATAACACAGTGTAAACATGCAAAAAACGATTTATCCATTGTTACATTCGAATCTTCTAATTAACGTCATACAATTAAAAATTCGTGAATGACGATTAATATATGTACTAAATGGAAAAACAGCAGCCATTTTATATTATCTCTGTTTATTTCTCATGGCAGGTACAATAATCAAGACAAATATATAACCAGATATCCAAATGATAAAATATTTCCTTGTAGTAACAAATTTGCACCCGTGCCAGTCATTACGACAGACCCAGAACGCCATATTGCTACAATTATATTGCACTGTTCCGCAGTAACACTCAATGACTTTTATTGTCTCTTGAATGTGGACATTCAGTGCACAAACATGTTATTGTTTTAAAATATTGAACACAGGTTAATTGTAATTTCACATTAGTGATTGATTAATTTCTAATAGGTGGGGTAGTAAAAAATTATAATTGAAAACTGCAATTAGTTGAGACAAATTTGATAATGCCACCTTTAGACTTCCAGAAATTACATTTACATGGAGACAATATTGTTTAAAAGAATATATTTAGTTGCACTGCTGACATAAATCGCTTGATGCTACCTGAGCAAATCCAGGGCATATCATAGGTTTAAACAATCACTCACCAGCTTCCTTATTTACACAGTAGGGCTGTCTGGCATTCTTGGACATGGAAACATGCACATCGTTGACTAAGTCTGGACGAATTGGCGCCTTGAACACGAAGGGGAGTGGAATGGAGACATCCGCCACCTTCTCACTCTTCTCAGAGTATACCGACACAAGCGGTCTAGCTACTGATAAACTCTGCAAACAAATATTTCGATTTTATATGTAAATCGTTGATCACAATTGTATGAAAAATTTAGCAACATTTAGACAAAAACTTTAACAAATAAGCAGGCAATCAAGAAATTTCGAAAATATGAAAAAAATTATTTAAAGACATTAGGCTAGATAATATATTGGCAAAGAAGTTACTTTTTAAATTGTTACTGTGCTTTATAGAAATTCACATATTATTTGCAAAGATATTATGTTTTTAAATAACATATAAAAGGGTGGAGCCTTCTTTTGACGATGGGTGACACCAGTCTCCCTTAGTAAGAAATAAAATAATTAGAATTTTAAAGTGTGTGAGTGCATGCATGTATTAATTTTATTGGCAACAGCACCTTCATTTCAATGTAAATGTTTTAAATCCTTGCATTAATTTTTTCTTATATTCATATATCATTTTGTTAAAATAAAACCTTTCAGTTAAACTTATTTTATAGACAAGATCAGAGTTACTGACTATGGGCAAAAGCTTTGCATACTATATCTCCTGCAATATAAAAAATTATATATGAACTTAAATTTACATTAACATGAATCTTTGGCATCTACTTTTTTGTATTCATGATAATTATCTCCCATTTGATATTATTTTATATTTAAATACTATATAAACTTACACTAACATAAATAAAAATTAATTTAATTAAGTATTCTTAAAACATCATAAATTACTAAAAAAATTGTAGATTTTATATGGTGTTATGTTTTCCATATGTCGACACACCACTAGTATATAACTAAATGATGTTTCCTAAAGGAAACTTGCTATATCCCCATAATGTAAAATACCTGGAGGACAATATATTGTACAACAAGGCAGAGTTTGGGGAAGAAAATTTAGATAGAGCACCTATAAATACTTAATGATTTTTAACAGACTTTGAAAAAGGAGTAGGTTATCAATTTGTCAGTACTTTTTTTATGCACACAGTTTAACTTTCTTACAAACCATGTAATACTAAGAAATAACAATATATATATTATATAAATTAAAGGTGTATTTAACTTCATTTAAACTGTAAGTTTGTTATATCAATAAAATTATAGGTTGCACATTTACAGATATAAAATCAAATATGATTTAATAATTAATGATAATGAGTTATTGTAGTTGTCTATAATATAAATAAAATGTGATCATTTCATGTTTATTTAATTGAGATTGTTAGTAACCCATATTGCATCAGTTTTGAAAGAAATAAGTTGAATAGAAAGAATGATGAGGAATGTTGCTAGACAAAATACAAAATGATATTGAGGGAGAAAAAGTCAAGTCATTTATTCTTCACAATTTACTTAACAATTACAAACGCAATAGCATTAATCCTACATACGCTATTGGAAGGTGTTATAGTTTTATCATATGAAGACAACATAACTTTGATGCAAAATGATTAACATGAGAGGTATAAATCGCAACAATACACGTGAATATTTTTGAACCACGCTTTAAATGCAATTATTAAGAGAAAACGAGAAGAAGAAGTAAGAAGAAGCGAAAACAAACATAAAACTACAAATTGGGGTATCAGAATAATAACCTTTATTGTCTATTATATAAAATTTAATTTCCCGTTTTAATTAAAGCCGGTGTTAATATAAGAGCTGTTTCATTTACGAAACCCATTTCTTTACTGTATATAAGGAAATATTCACAAGAATTTTAACTAAAGCCATGACATCATAACCTCAACAAAGAAAGTTTGCAGACAACAATTGCAGAAAACGCTATTATTATTTAAAAATTATGAATTTAGATATTCATGAATACAAATTACTATTTTAACATCAATTTAACGTGCCGAACGCGCATTTCAAAGGGGAAAATGTGGTAGTTAAAAAATATCACAACACGAATGTTCATACATTTAAGTCGAAATACGCAAGGAATTTTGCAGAAATATCGTCAATCCTAGGCTAAAAATAGTAAATGATAATTCAAAACTGCATTAAATCATGTGGTTATCGATATTTCTTGGAATACATTTGGAAACACGTGGACGCAGCACCATGTTAACTTCACAATATAATCATTTCGACTATACTTATATGACTGAATAAATGTAATTATATTATTTGTTCCCATTAAAAAGAATAAAAACTTACCATTTCGCTAAAGCAGCGAAGTTATTCCTCCAAAAAAACACTATTAGCGGCGATATAGACCATCCGCCATGCCACGGAGGAGTAAAAAGACCGGAAGAATCTATTGGTATGACAATACTTAGCATAACGACAATTGCCATATTAAAAAATTATGAACAACTTAAATAAAATGTATCAAAATTTTATGAATTTACAGTAAAATGAATTTAAATTTGATATGAAAATGTTAAAAGCATAGAGTTGAGTGGAAAATCTATTTTTAATTAACAAAATTTATGTGAAATTATAACATTTTAGTTTATAATAGACAATTTATTTTTTTAAGCACAGGCATTTACATAGTTCATCCATGCTTATGAAATATAAATATATCTATTTAATCTGTTACTTTAAAAAAACATAAGTAGGTGAAACTGGATAAAATGATAAAATCATTATTTCATGGTATATTTACAAATAATATTTGGCACAAAATACAAACATATGAGTAAAAATTAAATATATCATCCTCAAAAACGTAGTCCACATTCATGCATACAATAAATGTGTATGTTACTTATAGATACAACAAATGTTAAAAAAAAATTGCTCATGTATAAACGCTTTCTGGGTTAGTCGGACAATACATACCTAAGAAGTTTCGACAATTTCTACAGTAATGATATACGTCTTTACAAGATCTCAGAACGTATGGTAAAGGTGCGCATATCCAGCAGCATAATAGACATAAAATTACGGCGCATAAATGAGTACATAACGTAATTTTACTTGCTACCACTGTCATCCCAGTGTATCCGCACTCAGGACAAACAATAGGTATTGGTGTAAATCCAAAATTATACACCCTCGTTGGCGGAGGCGGTATTGGATTATCAACATAAATATCAAAAGCAGTTGCATAATTCGGGGGAGGAGTATGTTGTACAAAGGATGGAGAAGGTATGAAAGTTCCCATTAATCTAGGTCGTCTTCTTACTGCCATTTGTCTAAGAACAAAGGAATATGAAGGCGGGGCACTCGTTAAGGAGTCAGGTGGTGATATTTCTGGAGAATTCGTAGAATTCTTCGGTATATTCACACATAATATATTTTGATTATGAAATTGTTTGTCGGTCACTGCTAAACTTAACGAGCTTTCATTTAATTTTGACAATGCTTGAAGAAATAAAGATTGTGGTTGGGTTGATGAAGGCATAGTCAATGAAGCAGGTGACGGTAAGTTTGAAGATATTCGAAATGTTTGATCAGGTACTGGTAAATGTCTCATCAGTACTAAAGGTATAGATGATGTATCGACTTTCGTAGTGGTTGCATTATTATTTGATGTTTCTGAAGAATATACATCCAACCTTTGAGTGCATATTTCGTTAGAAGTTGTAGATGTATTGTCATTATCATTATTATCCACTTGTATTTCTTGGACAGTTGAAATTCTTTTACTGGTTTCAGGAGGATTTTTAGTTCTCTGTTGCTCCATTATTATGATGCTCACACATTAAATGAAATCAGTATTGGATAAAAGATTATGGTCAGTGTATACTTATAATATTTCTCAAAGCAAGCAAGTATATGATGTCAGTTTTTGTAACAAGTAATTGACGAAGTATTTCGGTAGCGCATTATATTAGTTCTTGGTTATATAATGATTATTACTTTATCTAATTTAGGTAATATTTTACACTATTATTATTTAAATTAAGCCTATGTAAATATTTTTTGACGACTATCTAGTGTTGCAACTTGCAACGTGGATTAAGCCATAGATAATAATGCAGGATAAATACATTATAAACATAAAACTCTATAAAGAATAACCGTAATAGTATCTACCGTTATTACAAAATACCTTTTTAGCCTAGATTACTAGTAAAATAGTAGTCTTAGACGAAATTTTAACTGTTTTACAAAATTTAAGAAATCAAATAGGTTACATTTACAAATTTGCAAGGTCGCCAAGAAATTAGAATGAAATGTGATTTTTAAAACAGTTGCGTTCGTATATTAATAAAAATAATTCTTCAAATAATTTATATTTCATTTATTTTAGGACTTGTTTTGCTCATTGCATAATTCCAAATATGTCTAAACAATCAAAATATTTATTTATTATCTAAAGATATGTAGTATTTTGCCGTAAATCGATATTTTTTAAGAGGTTAATTTGAACGTGCCCACTGTCACTGATGTTTAAACGCCATCTGGCGTCAAGTGTCTCCCTCTGTGAAATAAGAAGTCACAACCTTCCGCGAGATCCGTGTGTTGCGGAAAATACCTTTTTGGGCGTCCGACCACATGTGTGAATTGTGAACAGAATATGGTTATTTAGTTATTTTCAGATTTAAAACTACATTTTCATCGTTATTGTAGCACGTAATCGATTGTAACAGTGCACCAGAGCACACAATTGTGTATAAAAACTTGGAACGAGACGACGGAAGTGAATTTTTTCGATGTAAATACGGTCGATCCAGGGTCAATCTGGTGTGAGTTTTGTACTGTGCGCTTGTTTGTTTCTAATATAAATTTGTAAAACCGTAATAGATATAACATCGTCACGTATAGTTTGACTCTTGTGTTTTTTAAAAAGTGAATTCCGTGGGTTCGACCCGCACCATGCCGTCTTGCTAAGAGGCATGGCCGCGCGCTCGTGATCCTATGTCGGCGCGGAGCGCGCGCCCGGGCTTACATAACGTTGAAAGCGGCATGGCCGCGCGAGTTTCCGAGGGCGCCGGGCCCTCGTATGCATCGGTGCTGAACTTCCGCGGTAGCGATAGCAATAAAGAAAATATTGAAAACATAGAAGCCACGGAGGAGGTACTAGATTCTCCTCCTCGTCAAGACGACGAGGAGGAGGAAGGCTTCGTGCCAGTCATCTCACACACTCGAAGACCAGCCAAAAGTCGCCGGGACCGAGAGCGCAGGGCGCCCGCTCGTCCTCACAAAACTCCACAGCTTCAAACCGACCCACAACCGACAGCAGAACAACAACAACAAGCAGAGGCACAACCTAAGAAATTTGTTGAGGCACCAATACCTAAAGTGAACCCTTGGCAGGTAAGTTATTAATATTACATCAGCTGGTACTAGTTTCTCAATTATATGAATAGTTATTTAATCATATGAAATCAACATTTTTATCATGTCATTGCATAAGAGCTGGTAATTCTTAATTGTATGGTTTCAAATGTTAATTATGTAAATGTATATACTCTACCAAAAACCTGTTTGAAATTTTTTACTTTTTCAAAATATATTGAAGATCTTCTTTTTCTGTTAGGTTAAAAAGTTAATTTTGAAGTATTTTTATGTTCTATTTCATATAGTATTTTGTAACTCATGTTTTGAAATTGTTAACCATTAACATTTTTATCAGGGAGATAAAATACTCTGAAAAATATTTGTCTGGTTTATTTTATTTTAAATCAATCAATATTAGCAAAGGATGGAGGATTTCCATAAGTGGTGTTCAAGGAATGTAATCTACATTTCCTTAAACAAATATTTGAAATAAAATATCAACAACAACTATTGAAGAACAATGGTGCATGAAATAATAACTTAATTATATAGGATTTTAAAACATTAGGTATTATCAAATAAAACAGGCATCTCTAATTTTTAACCTATGCATTTTATTACTAATTCAAAATTATGACAAGGTATATATAGGAAGAGTAATTGTAGAAGTTGAAATAGAGTTATAACTTTCTCCTTGTTGTACTTATTTATTTAAAAAGTCTGCATTTTGAGTATTATTTGTGGGTGTGTGTCTGAAAAATAATACTTTTTTGTATTGATGCTGTTGTTACATCAAGTACATGGTAAATAGAACTCTGATACTATACCTGTTGTTTAACAGCTTTCATATGTATTCATTGACAATTACTAATTTCCCTAAACTGCGATGACCCATTTCAATTTCCATGATTAGTTTACACTCTCTCTTTATATATGTTGTTTTAACTTTCAATTTCTTAATAAAACACTTTTTATTCACACACTTGAGCTCAAACACCTTGTAATGCATGGATATATTTATGCCATCTGTAAATAAAGAGTTGTTTTGTTGTTTCTATAATTTCATCTATCAACTTAAGTCATGATTTCTTCTTAAATCATATAGTTATTAAATTAAAACATTATGCATAAATCATTACTACATAAGACAGTATAGTGGTAAATTATTATTTATACAACACTGTTTTATAAAATTAGGATTTTGTACATGACTCTTAACTGTCAAATTGTTATTATGTTTTGTTTCTCTTAAGTTATATGATGTACATTCACTCTATGTCTTAAAAGAGTCAGTGTTTTTATGTACAATTGTTATGATTCAAAGCATTGTTTCTTAACTAAATATCACATTAATTAAAAAGATTGTGGAGTATGGGCTTTAGGTTGGCGTTGTTAAACTTGTTTCTCTGATTGAGTATAGGTCACTTTTTTTTTTAACGAAGCAGTAGTAAACTAAAAATACCCAAACAGAGGGAGAGGTTGGGCTGTGCGGGGCTGATTCCACTACAACCACTTTGGTAGCTGTCCTGTGCACATATCCAGAGGAATCAGGTTCTCTGTTTGAATCACTAGAGTGGAGCGACAATCGTAAAGATATTGCAAAATGCAGCTATTTCAACCCATAAATAAGGTAGGCGATTTAGGAAGGGGTATCTTATAGGTTGGAACAAACATGTCAGACTGTACCACCATAAGTGTTTTAATTCCTGGACATTGGTTGGAAGGCCGACCTGTGGTGCCACAAATGATGACATGAGCGAATCTCGAAATAGTTTTAAAAGACAGCTAAAGTGGTGTCAGGATAACAAGGACCAAATAAAAATGGACACACTAGCCATGGTATGGTAACCAATCAAATGTAGTAATATGGGGAAACAAGTACAGTAACCCATACAAATTGAATTGTGGAGTAAGATAGTGTGGGCTGATGTCACCGAGGCTGTTCAATCCGTACGTCAACCAGTTTATTGAGAGGCTTAGTGGTGCCGGCGTCGGGTGTTCCATAGACGGCATAACCATAAATAATATAAGCTAAGCGGAAGATACTAAGCCCCAGAAAGCTGCTGCAGATTTGTGAGAAGTTTGGTGAGTAAATGGACTCAGTTACAACGCAAAGAAAAGCTAGTTTCTATTGTTCAGAGGAAATAAATTATCAACATTTAAGCCGCAAGTAAAACTGTGTGGAACTCCACTGAAACATGTAACTGAGTTAAGGTACCTCAGACATAAAGTTACGGATAGACTAGATGACGACAATGACCTGGAACGCGAGCGGTGGGCGCTGTCGGTCCGTGGCAACATGTTGGCTCGCAGGTAAAGTTACCATTATTTGGAGCCTACTGCCAAACTTTCAACAGGTGCAGTCTGTGGACGGACTATACGCAGTGGACCTACAGTGCCCTGCGTGTTCAATACAATAATGTCCTAAGGGCAGTGTTGAGGAAACCACATTGGTGCAGTGCGTCTGCAATGTTTGCGGATGTTCATTTAGACGAGTTTTACGCCATTATGCGCAAGCAGGCAGCATCAATGATGGGCAGGCTAGTAGCCAGTTCCAACACCCTCCTCTGTACATTGGCGGGTAGGTGGGATTGCCCCTGCTGGATCAGCTGGAATGGTGCACAGATCAGCAGGAGGAGGCATCCCTAGTAAGTAATTATTAGATTTTTGTTTTAGCTATTTATGTTTTTAGGTTGAGATTATAGGCATAAGTACTAACAGGTCAAGTAATATTGTTGCTAAAAAATAATATGGGTGTATGCCTGAAGTAAAAATTTATTATTAATGTGCAATTTGCCACTGACTCCTATCTGGGAAATTTCCCAGTTCTCATTTGCACCACTACATGGTTGAAGAACAACATAATCATAAGAGAACTCTCAGGATTGAAAGCGGTGAAAGCAGCCACTAATACCACTTATAACTAAAAAGTTTCTTTTGAGACTAATTCTCAGAAGGTCAGCTTTCACCACCCCTATGCCTACATTTCTCAACTGGTTTGGTATTTTGCTGAAGCTGCTCTTCCTTTCTCTTTCTAACCAAAACAGATTCTCACAAATAGAGATTACCCCTTACACCCCAGATAGGCCACTCATAGTAAAGTTATTCATTCCTGCTTAATTTGTTGCTTATACACACTTCGGTGCTTTATTAGCAGGATTTTCTTGGGAATCTTTGTTCAGACGAAGAATCCAACACCTGCGTGGAGATTTACAATAAATGCAGCATTCGTGAACACATTACTCAGCCACAAAAAATAAATACAGCAAAGTTGTGGTGAATATGTTAACAATTAAGTTGTTTTATCAAATTTTTTCCATTCACAAAAAAAATCTTATTGTATGACAAAATTACCTGTCATGCACCAATTACCTGAATTATATACTATACCTTATCAAGAGTAATATGTGTTAAAATATTTTTCATTGTGAGAAACTGATAATAATTTACATAATATTGTAGTCTCATATTTTTATAGCGTAATAACCTGTACAATTGATAATGGGATTAAGTTTATTTTGTCCTATAAATCATAAAGGTTTAAGAGTAGTATTATGTCTATTGTATTTTTTAAGAAATTGATCTATATTTTTATTTGAATGTATTTGATGACAATAAGAAGAGGATGTTGGGCTGAGTTTATTGTCAGTTCTTTAACAATATAAAGACTGAAGAAACCCTCATTAGAAGTACATTAGAAATAGTATTTTGTAATAGATCATTAATTTTTATTTATTTTATGATATAATTTTGCACTTTAGTTGAGTTACCATTTATTTGGTTTTTAATGAACTACTTGTAAAAACTTAATATTTTTATTTTGACACTTTGCTATAGGTAAATCTGATGTTACTTATATGGCATAGGATTTTCATTTCCATAGAAACTTGGGACAAATTAGTCTAAACTGTTCCTTATAATATCTGCTATATGCCAGTGGTTCTCTATATATATGTAGATCTTTTGTCAAATCGAGAATTTCAAGAACAAAGAAAGATTTGCCCTTTATTTTATAGTGTGGGAAATAATGTGCTATATGATCCCTTTGTCAATTGCAATATAACCAACCACTTTGATAAATAGGTTATCAGCATGTTTTTTTGTTCTATTGTATGGGAGCATAAATTTGCTTGTATAATTTTCCTGGCAGTATCATATTACCAATAGCAGCAGAATATAGAGGTAATTCTAGGATATATGTTACATAATTACAGGATATATAATACATCGCTGCATATGTAAATGGTGCACCATGGGAAAGTAACTTTTGATCCTTCTAACTATAGCCTGAGGTAATCACTTCACATGTGGTGATATATCTGTTTGTCTCTAATGTCACATACTATATTTACTCACTGGTTCAGTGGTCAGCTTGCTCTGCTACAGCTCATAATGTCTTTGGTTCTGTTACTTGGTTGGAGCTTTTAATTCATAATTGATAAAAGGTTTTCTATTAGGATATTTTCCATGTTTGCACAAAGTTAGGAAGTGAGTTTCAATCCATGCCTGATGTCCCATGCATGGTCCTGCCTCTAATCTCCTTCCAGTCTGGTTGAAATGTCCAAATGAACTAAGAGAGTGAAGGAATGGAGAGTGCAAGTATTTTGCACAGGAGCCATTTTAGGCTCCTGTGCAATTGACTAATCTTTGCAGAGATTGGCAGCTGTGGCCTAAATTCGGAAAAAATTATCAGAAGAATGGAGAAGGGTGCATGAAGTAAATTATTGTCACCCCATGCTTTTAAATAGTATATTTAATATTCTTTACCATATTGAACAATACTCATCCTAATTTTATTTTTTAATTGTTTATTCTGATTATATGTAAGATATGGTTGAAAAATACCTCCAATAAAGATTTAATTTTTTATTAATTGAAAGTGAAAAAAAGTATTTTTATGTTTGGTTCTTATATTACAGCATGATTTTTTTGGTCTTTGTAACTTTCGTTTGATGACATTACTAACTTCAATTTAGATGAAATTACTAGTTTTGATTTAAAGTATATTAAATAAAATTGACTAAACATTCAAGGAAGGCAGCATTCGCGTAAATGACCTACTCTCGAGTAGAGGAAGCCTTGAAGGTTCTAGAAAAGATAATAAGACAACATTATAATTATACACATGTGAGCAAAGTATCAAATTAATCTGCCGTTTAAACTGTTTAAAAATCAAGTTCAACAATTTCACTGAAACATTGTAGGTAAAAACATTAGTCCTTAAACTAGGTAAAACCTGTATTTTTTAGCTAATTGGTTTTACAGACAAAGTGTAGCAAAAAAATCTGAGATTAAAGTTAAATAAAAAATTTTACTGAATAAAATAAAGCATGATAATGATTTTGTATATGAAAGTTTGTGTGTGTGTATGTGCGAAGCTAATAAAAAGCGTGTTTAAAATGTAACGGAGTTGAATATTGCATACTAGAGAAAAAGTTATTATTCGTTTGATTTCAATTAGTTGAGTATTTTCGAGGAACAGAGAAATGATTTCAAATGCTATCCTAATTACCGAGTTTAAATTATCTATAGTATATTATAAGTTATAGGTTTAGTTTTTAGTAATCTTGTTTTTTGGGACATCTTCAAACACAATTATTATTCGAGTAGTTTAAAAAATAGCACAGACAAAAGAGCACCTGGGAGACTGAAGCGATAATAGATGGACGATGATATACAAAACTGGACCGATGCATAAATATTTACAATTAAACAGCATAGCACCAACCGATCGCCAAACTTCACCACGAAGGAGGCACTCTATGATGATGATGATGATAAATTATTGAGAGTCTTGTATATACCTTTCTGACACGTGGTATTATAATATATTTCATATAAATTACTACAAGCATATGGTATCAAAATGATAGAGCGGGGACCTTGATACTTCACGATTTTGCGATTTCGTAATTACACTTTCATTCGATATTGTGCTTGTTTTATGATACGTTTTGTCTTGCGTAATAAATTACCGGTGCGTTCGCCTTTCGTTATCGCTGGTTCTTGACTGAATTAATTATACAATTATTTAATTAATCCGTTATTTAATTACTTGAATTTTATATTATAGTATACTTTATTAACTATACTATATACTTTAGTTTTGGATTTAACTGTACATAATTTGAAAGACAATCTTATAAAAAGGTATATTATAATTTTGAAGATTGTTTAAGGGATAAAAACGTTTGGACTTGATTCTCCTAGAAACTGAACTACAAACAATGTAATTTACAAAAAGTAGTTTTAAAAGAGTAACTAATCTCTTGCCGTTGTCTTCTTAGTACAATCAATTTTCCGAATTGTTCGCAGACAGGCCACTGGCGATTCATAAGAGCTTTTCGAGCCTAATTGAATAAATAATATTAATTATATATGGTGTGAAATTTGTCGAATATTCCATAATAAATCGGAAATATTTTCAGTTTCAGAAGAGTATCTTTTCAAAGTTTTATAGATAAATTAGGAAATATAGTTGTAACTGCAGGAAACTATTTTAGAAAAACAGTTATAATAAAATAAAGCATTGAATCATAATACGGAGGCCATTTTTTTGTATTTAACATTTACATTTTGCATATCAAAACCCTCGGCGCTTAAATTTTAACTGTTGTTTCTTTATTGTTCTATTGCACGAGTCTAGAGATTAAGCTTGAAAGAAAACTAACGTTGCATGAAGTAGGACACGCTTACATTGATAGTTTATTCTCTCTCAAAAGAAAGATTTTTCTAATAAAAAAAATTGTGGATATTTAAAGTTTCAATCTCCTGTGCATACGGGAGTTACACAAAATATACGTCAGTATTTTCGAAATTTAAACTATGTTTTAATAACATTATCACTAATGTGAATAGAAATTCCGTACAATTATATTTATTTGTCACGAAACGGTATCCTGCCATGCGTTCAGGTCAAATATTTATATCTATTTACGGTAGATTATCTAGATATTAGGCTTATGTGGCTAAGTAGAGGTTTATATTTGCAACGCTAATATGTTATAAATAACACAAAATTAGCGTCTCAGGTTCATTATCCAGTTAGACAATTTTAGGATAGTTTACTATTCTCTTTTCTATCGTCTTGTTCATACTTGAACGTCGCGTTGTTACTTTGTTGCCTGCATCGCTTTTTTCACCAATGTCTTCTGCCCCGTTTAGTCCTCGGCTGTTCTTATAACGGCAATAAATGCAAGTCTTTTGCCTGCTTTGACCTGATCGGACTAGTTCATTTTTCACGTGGTTTTTGCCGTCTTATCTTGCTAGTAACTATCAATTTGTTAGTAACTTAAGTAACCATAGTAGCTGAGGATATTTGGAAGGGCTTAGTCGAGACCTCGAAGCTGCTGGAAAAGGGGACTTATTTCTCTTCTTCACGGTCCATGTTATACTCAACATCATTCTCCAGCACCACCAAAACATTATCATTTGAAGCATGTGTCTATCATTAGGACGTGAATCTTAACATCATTGAAACATTAAACTGAGCTTTGATAACCAATTCTTTTTTTTCCATTGGATTAGGTTCAAATATCTTACTTTGTTATTTGGCTCGGGTTGTGTTTGTAAAAGTCGGTCAAGTATATGCCAGGTCATGTTATATTGATAACAAATTTGCCCTTGACTCTCGTCTCATCCAATACCAAGTGGGCTGTTAGATTTTTTAGCTGAAGTTCTATTTGTCTCTTGCTGAAGCAATAGGATTATCTCACATGACAATCTTTTATTTTTTTTTTGTCTAAAATCTTTCGATCTTTCTTTTAAAACATAAGTTGTGCATGGAGTCTTTTGATGTAACATCGCATAACTAATGGAAATAAATAACTTCACTGGAATAATCTTCTGGTTCCATCAGCAACGGGAAAGTAGACTGGCTAGAGGTTTCAGCCTTTGCTTGTCTGCCAGCATATTGGTGCTGCCAAGCAAAGAGTTTTCATTCCGGTATGTCCTGGGTTCTTCTCAACTTTAGTTGAGGGCTGCGGGCCTCGAGGCAGTGCCTCCTTGCCCGGGCATCTTCCTCAGACATCAATTTGATGCCTGGTATTTTGTTTTGCCCGCATTCATACGGGCTGGTTCCCGCTGGCTACGCTAGCGGGTCCATCCAGGTCAAGTCCGGGTATTGCCACTGATATTGCGTCGTCTTCGCCGTCATCATCGCCTACATCAGGAGGCGGTGACAGCAGAAGCTCACGAGGCAGGGGACGCCCAGTGTTTCCTGCTCTTGGGTGCTGGCTGGCAATGCCATGGAGATGTATGTGTGGGGAGTTGTCCGCGTGGCGGAACATACTCCTCGCCAAGTTTCGGACGAACACCTCCACGGTGGGCGTCCTGGTGTCACGGTGGATGACGTCATTTCTGACGTACCTCAGAGCTCCTACTATCATACGTAGGCACTTGTTCTGCTGGATCTGCAGCCTACTCCTCTGGCACCTTGAGCAGAAAGAGTACCAGGCAGGAGCCGCATACGTCATTCTGGAGCGGACGTAGGCTCCGTAGACCTTCAGTTTGGCTTTTATTGGGAGACTTGAGGTAAAAAGCGGCCGCAGCAGCGACCGAGCCGCCGCAGCCTGGCTCACGGCGTGAGTCACCGTGTCTGCCAGGCGCAGCCCGCGATCAATGCGGCACCCCAAGTAGCGTACTGATGTCTGCCACTCTACGTCCTGCCCCCCCGATATTCAACTGACGTTGCGGCTAATTCCGGTATGATACTGAGTATGGTAAATATCAGCATATTAAAGTTCCACTGCTGTGTACTATCCTTCTCGCTTGGAGGAGAGAGTATTTATATAGCCCACAAAGCTGCTTCACTGCAGGTTGGCAGACTCCCTGCGGTTTAGCAGGCGAAACTATGTACAAAGTATTTGGAAGGTAACCTCTTTCCATTCAACCGTTATTAAAATCGTCGTCGTCTCAACCAATGGACGTTCACTGCTGGACAAAGGTCTTAAATAATTCCAATGGGCCCGATCTTGCGCCGCTTGCATCCAGCGGCTGCCAGCGACCCGCCTGATATCATCGGTCCACTTGGTAGGGGGTCTGCCGACGCTGCGTTTTCCGGTCCGAGGCCGCCACTCTAGCACCTTCGGGCCCCAACGTCCATCGGTTCTGCGAACTACGTGCCCTGCCCATTGCCAATTCAGCTTTGCAATTCGGTAGGCGACGTCGGTGACTTTAGTTCTCCTACCGATCTCCTCATTTCTGATTTGATCACGTAGGGAAACCACGAGCATAGCCCTCTCCATTGCCCGCTGAGTGACTGAGTCGTCTTACGAGCCCCATTGTCACATTATAGTTACTATAATGTAAGAGGACAATCAAGCAACTAATCTACGAGTTATAAAAATTATACCTGGTAGAAATAAATTACCTCTTTTGTTTTCTACATAGCGTCGATAACTGTTTTGATTTGAAAGGACGTTTTTACTGATGGCCGAAGCTTTGCACTAGTTCATCAGATAAATTAGAAAATCCAATTTCCTAAGTATGCGCCTCCGGGAATTAAAACCAGTACCTCTTAACATCACATAATGCACCGAAAAAGCTTCTTTCTATTATATAATAAAAAAAATTTTAGCCTTTGAACATTTTTACGCAAAACTGTTGCAGATAAGCGTTAGGCTTTATAATCCAAACTCTGTCCTTTAGGTGCGAATAAAACATGTTTTTTTTTTTCAGATAACATTAGATAAGTCAGCGTAATATTATAGTTAATCTATGATAAAACCCAGTGGCTATGTTAAGTGCCCTGCGACAATATCTGTTAATTTGAAACGATTATTTACTTATACTGATAAGCTAGTGAGACCATTATCTATACTTATATTTTACTAACTGTTCCTCGCGGTTTTATCCATGTAGTTCTCTATCTTGGAGGAATATGGGGAAATCCCCGTACTTACACCTGATAGGGGAATCACTTTGCTTTAAATTAATGTGCAATTTAAGATTGAATTGGTTCTGAAAATCTTGCAATCAGTGAGTGAATGAATTAGCATCTTAGCAATATTGCTTTTCTCCATCGGTTGGATAATATCAAAGTCTGTATCGTGTTCAGTACAGTTCTTGATTATAATGTTCATATGACAATCAAAAATGGTAACGTACTGATTTCTTCTTCTTCTAAGGGTTAAATAATCATTTACCTCTTTTTAGTTATCGTTATTGTATCTACGAGACTGCGTTTCAGTCACTGCGGTGAATCTCATACAGATAAGATATCTGTATATGAGATTATTGTGCTCATGTTGATACATTAACGCACGTGCAGTATACCATGACTTTATTTTTACCTGGCCCATTTTAAGACCGACCGAATATGTATAACCGAAGATCTAAGGATCTGTAGCCGTTAATTCTAATAAAGTTCCCTTCTCCTTTGCAGATAAGATGAGTTTCTTGCGTTTTTTGTCACTAATCCTCAAGGCATTAGGGAGGCAAAAATATTCTGATTCTTATACTTACTATAGTCTACAGATTACTTATGAGCTTTACCTTATATGAAAGCTTCTCTCTGCGAACTCAACCTATTCATATCACAGTGTTATAACTTTGGAAACTTGTTGTTAGCACTTACGTGAAGGTTTCTGTCGTTAATGCATAGTATAGTAGAAGTCGTTGATAGTTTGAGGCATTCCGTCACACGCCGGGTACTTGCTTGAGCTCACTGTAAACTTTACTGTATCGGTGGCAACAATTTATTTGACATAAATAAAAATGTGGCGTAAAAATAAACTATTATCACCAAGTTCCCTTCCCCAAGGTTACGTGTCGTCATACAAGTGTTGACATTACGTGACGTAGGCTGGAAGTGCGCCAGTGTGATAATTTCGGCCATATATTATAATAAGGCTGACCCACAAATGTAAATAAGCATCAAAAACCACTTTGGAAATGTCAGTTTATTTGACATAACCCACCATGAACTGACAGAAGAAAATTCAGTTCCATGTAATATTAGAAACTAGTATCAATCATACGATATTTTTATATTATTCGTTTATAGAAAATAGAAAAAAATACGCCCTCTTTGAGTGGGAAAGTGCCATCTGGAGTATATTACGCCCTGAATTTGCTCATATCTTCTAAAACTTCTTTATCAAGGGTATCACACTCGTTTTGGTGCACTACAGCACATATATAGGAGCATAAACTGCAACCTATCTCTCCCTCTCTTCTCATTGCCTATTGAAAGATTCGCAGGAGACAAGTGTCCACCAGCTCCAAAAATAAGAATTGTTCAACTGTAATACATACATACATAAATAGCATCACGCCTCATTCCCATAGGGGTAGGAAGAGACAACATCCTTCCACTTGCCACGATCCTTGCATATCTCCTTCGCTTCTTTCAATCTCATTAAACCTTTCATACAAGTTCGTCGGTTTAGAGTACTCTTGACCTGGCCGTTATTTAAAATGTCCTGGATTTGGTCCAGGAACGTTCGCCTCGGTCTTCCCCTTCCAACTTTCGCATTCACTCTTGACTCATAAATCCTTTTTGTCAGTCTCCTTTCATTCATTCTCTCTACATGCCCAAACCATCTAAGCATACCTTTTTCAATTTTAGTCACTACGTCTTCTTTTATACCACAACGTTCTCTTATCACACTATTTCTCACTCTGTCACTCAGTTTTAATCCACTCATGCTTCTCAACGCTCTCATCTCTACCGCATTTATTTTACTTTTGTGATTCTTCTGCCATACCCAACTTTCACTACCATACATAAGTGTTGGAACCAACACTCCTGCATGCACAGCCAGTCTGGCCCTTTGAGACACCATCTGGCTATTCATAAAGGCGTGCAGAGAACCATTTACCGTATTCCCAGCATTTACTCTTCTCTCTAGACCCGGCCGTTATTTAAAATGTCCTGGATTTGGTCCAGGAACGTTCGCCTTGGTCTTCCCCTTCCAAATTTCCATTCACTCTTGACTCATAAATCCTTTTTGTCAGTCTCCTTTCATTCATTCTCTCTACATTCCCAAACCATCTAAGCATACCTTTCTCAATTTTAGTCACAATGTTTTCTTTTATACCACGTTCTCTTATCACACAATTTCTTACTCAGTCACTCAGTTTTAATCCTCTCATGCTTCTCTAGCCCTTTGGGACACCATCTGGCTATTCATAAAGGCGTGCAGAGCACCATTTAGCATATTCCCTGCATTTACTCTCCTTTCAATATCACTTTCACATGTTTCATCTTTTGTAAATTTAGATCCCAAATATACAAATTCTTTCACCTCTTCCACTTGTTCCCCATCTATCAAAATATTGCCATTCATAATAGATTCATCTCGTTCAAAAAGCATAACTTTCGTTTTGTTTACATTCAGTTTCATTCCTTTCCCTTTCAAAGCTTCATTCATAATATTTAGCATCTCCTGTAGCTCATTAGCGGATGACGCAAGAATTACTTGATCATCAGCGTAGAGAAAACAGAGGCTGTCTCCCTTGGATTTTAGTTACTCCAAGAGTCATATAACCTGCTCATTTCCTAGACGATATGGTATCCATAAGTCTAGAGCTCTTTGGTATGCATTAGAAACTTTCCCCACAAAAAAAGAGATGAAATCTAATATCTCTTACAGTCTAGAACAAAATTTAGCATATTATTTTATCACTGAAGGACTTCGTCTATTAGTTCACCTTTTATATGATTAAAGTATGTTCTTTATAAAAAATATTAGGTGACGGTGAATATGTCGCAATTTGGTTTTTTTTTTGTTATACATTTCTTAGAGATTTGCCAGCACGAAGAAGATACAGTCATGTTCTGGGTTCGTCCCTTTCGCTTGTGTCACAATTATAAATAAGTATGATTCCGTTATTTTCTTTCTACATTGTGTAATTTTAATTCAACTCCTTATTAAAATGTATTTTAAAACATAATTGCTCAACTACTTTTCTATAAGCCGTATTAATTTTGTTTAATTATTATTATATTTAATTAGTATTTATTATTATTTTTATGAGGTCCTGGTAACTTTAATCTAGCAATTGCATATAAGGATAGATTAGGTAGTATCGGGCTGTGTTCGTGGCGGCACCTGGACTAGTAATCCAGCTGAAAATCACCGCTGCATGGTCTGGCGACTATGTAGGATAAACGTTGGGCTGGGTCCATTTTCTAGGTTATGCCACACATCGCAGGGTATTGTACTAAAATATATTATATGTATTTAACTGGCTCATTGGTCTAATGGTTAGCATGTTCGACTACAGACATGAGGCCCTGGGTTCGAGTCCCGGGTCGGGCCAATTCAAAAATCAATATTGAGTTTTCTATTATGATTATTTCAATATTTGCCCGAAGTTGCGAAGTTGGCCGTGAGATCCACCCCCGTGCCTCGGAGAGCACGTTAAGCCGTCGATCCTGCGCCTGGTCTCTCACCGGTCGTGTCGGATTCTCGTCACATCAGACTATGAGAGTGAAGGAATAGAGAGGGCAATTGTGTACTATGCCTGCCAATCCGCAGTGGAGCAGCGAGGTGGGTCTATGCTCTAAAAACCCTCTCTCTTGCGAGTGAGGAGGCTTGTGCCCAGCGGTGGGACGTTAATGGGCTGCTACTTACCTTGCTTACTAAAATATATTTTATTTATTTATTCTTATTGTACACAAACATACAGATTTTGAAAGAAAACACTAACTATATTTTAGATAAGAGTGTACAAAGGCGGTCTTATCGCTTAAAGCGATCTCCTCCAGACAACCTTGGATATTTTCTTTCTTGTTTTCAAATAAAGTAACGATGACGGCAAAAAAGTAACCTGCCGTTATTGTGACTTCTTAGGAAAGTACCTTCGGACCCATAACCTCACGTATAATAAACCAAGCATGACCAAAGTGCCGTAAAAGCCTACTTGAAAAAAACATTTTTATTTATATTTTTTTCATTTTAAGCTTTGATTTTATTTCTTTTGTCAATAGATGGTGTTATTGATGTAATTGCGCGAGTACTCGCGTCGTTTACTGTAGACCCAGGTTCGATTCGCCAGAGTATACTCAAAAAGCTTCTTTTATTAAATTCACGTTATCATAAGCTTTCGCCTTGCCCTACAACTCATTACTATTCAGTAAGAGTCATTTAGAGGTAAATGGTAATGGTTCCTATTACCAATTGACATTATCATCTTGGACTCAATCATCATTTATAATCAGTTGCGATTACAACCAAGAAGGTGAAGAAAATAAGACAAGACTGTTCTTTTAAAAAATCGTTGACACGTCGACCCCGTGCGAGGGCGACGAGGTTGAACAACTATTTATTATTGTTTAGCATTTCATCATAGCCCCAATCAGCTGGGGCGGGCTAACATTGGATGACGTCCAAAGTTCTATATTTACCGCTTTATCACGCAATTTTCGCATCGAAATAACCGTGCGTTTTGTGTATTGACAGCTCAGGCTCGCCTGGGTGAATTGGGATAACAGCTGTGTTTGTAATCACTGACGTAGGTTTGAAACAATCAATAAATATACCTCTTGGTCAAAGAGACTTCTAGTTAGGCTGTCTATCTATTTTATAGAAAAGTAACCCAATGAAAAGACGATGTAAATCAAAAAGTCACGTTACTTCTGAAAATTCTTGCTGGCTTTGCATAAAGGTCTGCGAACTGAACCAAACAGCTGTGTTTGTGTCAGTGATGTATTTTTAGCTTAGAACTACTACAAGCCATTGACCATAATAATAATAATAATAATAATAATAATAATAAGCCTTTATTTTCCACTTCTTAACTTAGAAAATGCATAGTGAATTTAGTTTGTCAGTTATATTGTATTAAATAATATGTCAGTGCCATTAATTCTATATTTATGTCAGATATATTACATTGTATTACATAATGTATCTGTGTCATTAAATCTAAGTATATTCCTATTTTCTTCATTAAATTTACGTCTATTATAATGTCAAATATATTACATTGGATTGAATAATATGTCACTGTCATTAAATCTAGTTATAGTCCTATTCTTTTTTTATTTATAAATATAATAATAATGTCATTTGAAGTGGGGTTGCCCTCATAGGGGCAAAAAGGCCTCCTCCATCCTACTCCATTGTCTTCGATCTCGTGCCAGCCTTGTCCACGTTGCTCCAGCAAGGTTTACAATGTCGTCTCTCCATCGGCGTGCTGGGCGTCCGCGAGGTCTTTGAACATCCCGTGGCCACCAATGTAAGACGCGTTCACTCCAGCGACCATCATTAGTGCGCACCACATGGCCTGCCC
>JACTOM010000577.1:381463-419885 GCA_015832385.1 Elymnias hypermnestra | reverse complement strand
GGTTCCAGAGATATTATGATGAGTCAATAGATACCTGGATATCTTATATGTGTGTGTGTGTGTGTCAGAGGGCAGGTGTCAGGAACGCTGGTGCCATCTGTCTATCGGCGTGGGACAGAGTCAATAGTGGCAGTCCAGCGGGAGTCTCTCGGTCATTCTCGGGTAGCGCTCCGCCGGAGCGGTCGACTGTTGGAACTGTCGCGCTCCTACCTATTATTATGAGTTTGTGTAAATTGATATCGGGAACATTAAGTGATTGAACATTATAAACCGAGTTAATTAATAAAGTGTTTGATTACACCAACAATACACATGAACGCCCACAGAATAAGAAATTAAATAATGGATCCAATTAATAAAAACTTCTGATGTCGGCGGAGAACCCTACGCCCCTGTGCTTTATGCTTCTCGGTTCTCTCTTATTCTCCGACATATATAAAAAATGCATGAATTACGTGATAGCTCATTTTTCTCAAAAATGGACTTACACCACTTTCAAAATAAACGGTCCATATAGAAAAGAATATCTCTTTTGCCAGGTACCTATGGACTCTTAAAAAAAAACCATTCTACGCAGACGAAGTCGCGGGTTCAGCTAGTATATTTGCAAAATATTTTGACGGCCTTGGTGGCGCAGTGGTGCGAGTACTCGCCTTGCTAGCAGAGGTCCCGGTTTCGATCCTCGGTAGGACGAATTTGGGAAATTGTATTTTCTAATTTCTTCTAAGACTTCGGCCGTGGTTAGTTACCACCCTGCCAGCAAAGACGTACCGGCAAAACAAAGAGATTTGTGTTCCGGTACGATGCTATGTAGACCGTAAGGGGTATGTCGCTTCTTACCCGATTAGCTTCCATCTTAGACTGTATCATCACTTACCATTAGGTGAGAGCACATTCAAGCGCTCAATTGTCAACCATAAAAAAATATAAACGTTTAAGTACTCTATGGGAACAAAGGTGAACTACTCTGTGGTTCGGGTGTTTTTTAGATCCGTCACGATAACAACTAATGTTGTTTTGTTTACGGTTTTCACTGTATTTATTCGAGAAGATATATTTATTATTGATGTGAAAGGTAATATACACATCTTTAATATACCGAGTATCAATATAACAAATGATTCGATTTCAAAAAACTTCTCCAATCTTTACGTTACGAATACATTAATTATAAACTTTTTACGTTGAAGTTTTAATTGTACTAAACTCTATTATTGGTCTTTTTTAACGGTTTATTTCAATCCATAACCTTTACATAATGTATTCTATCAATTATTTCCATTAAATTTTATATTATTCCACTATTTGATAGGTTTAGACACATTAAGTAAGACTGTCATTGTTATTTAATGCTAAGTGACAAGGTTTTTTAATTTGTTAAAACGAATCGTAGTCCAAAACTTATGACTTATTTAAGAAAACCTCATTTTAACAAATGAATACTTTCCTAAGACGCATCATTTTTATTATATCGAGGACGTACCGTATTGTAAATGAGTACAATAAAAAATTGTTTTCGGTTCTCTAGCCACCAATGTTTTTAAAGGTTAAGAAGCCTCGCTTTGTGTTAAGAAGTTTCCATACCAACTTGTAACCCTGGTATCTTTTCCTGGTTCACTAAAGGAGATTTCACAAGTAGTGTTAAGTTTGATATAACCGACTCAAAGAGCTATACAATTTATATCCCTCTTATCAACTACGATGAATACTAATATTATGAATGAAGCTTTGAAGGAATGAAAGTGAATGTAAACAAAACCTAAGTTATGCTTTTTGAACGGGATGAATCTATGATGAATGGCAATATTTTGATACACGGGGAACAAGTGAAAGAGGTGAAAGAATTTGTTTACTTGGGATCCAAATTTACAAAAGATGGAACATGTGAAAGTGATATTGAAAGGAGAGTAAATGCAGGAAATATGGTAAATGGTGCTCTGCACGCCTTTGTGAATAGCCAGATGGTGTCTCAAAGGGCTAGACTGGCTGTGCATGCTGTAGTGTTGGTGCCAACACTTATGTATGGTAGTGAAAGTTGGGTATGGCAGAAGAATCACAAAAGTGAAATAAATGCGGTAGAGATGAGAGCGTTGAGAAGCATGAGAGGATTAAAACTGAGTGACAGAGTAAGAAATAGTGCTAAGAGAAGGATGTGGTATAAAAGAAGACGTAGTGACTAAAATTGAGAAAGGTATGCTTAGATGGTTTGGGCATGTAGAGAGAATGAACGAAAGGAGACTGACAAAAAGGATTTATGAGTCAAGAGATTGCAATACAATCTCTCGTTTTATTGACATTTGTTAATTCATACATCGTTATATTGAAACCATGTGGTGCTGACTTCTTTTTCAAAAGCAGGCAACGACAAGATACATACGTACATAGCATCACGCCTCATTGCCATAGGGGTAGGCAGGGACCACGTCCTTCCACTTGCCACGTTCCTTGAAAATCTCCTTCGCTTCTTTCGTTCTCATTAAAACTTTCATACAAGTTCGTCGGTTTAGAGTACTCTTGACCTGGCCGTTACTTAACATGTCCTGGATTTGATCCAGGAACGTTAGCCTTGGACTTCCCCTTCCAACTTTCACATTCACTCTTGACTCATAAATTCTTTTTGTCAGTCTCCTTTCATTCATTCTCTCTACATGCCCAAACCTTCTAAGCGTACCTTTCTCAATTTTAGTTACTACATCTTTTATAGCATAACATTCTCTTATAACACTATTTCTTACTCTTTCACTCATATTTAATCCACTCATACTTCTCAACGCTCTCTTCTCTACCGCATTTATTTTACTTATATGATTGTTCATACATTAGTGTTGGCACCAACACTTTGAGACACCATCTGGCTATTCATAAAGGCGTGCAGAGCACCATTTACCATATTCCCTGCATTCATTCTCCTTTCAATATCACTTTCACATGTTCCATCTTTTGTAAATTTAGTTCCCAAGCCATTAAGCCTTATGATGCTAAGTAGCTTCCATTATGATAATTCTTTATCTACAGTAAAGATAAATCGGTAACAACCGAAGCCTTTAAACTTGATACGTATTAAACTATACACATACACACGAATTGAAAGTAGCGCAAAATGTCAACGTATCTTGGGCTCAACGGATTGCTCAACTCCCGTCTGTGGTTTGACATTTTTGCAAAGAACCTGTTAATCGGGCGAAGGTTAAAGTATTTTATGCCTTAATATAAAGGTGTAAGTGCTATCTTAAACACCGGGTTTGCGAGTAACTTTCCGTTGAATTGATTGGTAAAGACTATGTATGGCCGCAGTCACAAGAGACTTGGTGAGATGAAAATATTGTTCTTTTACGGTATTTAATGCTAACGTTACTTATTTAACAGCAAAACTCATATTTAACAATGTAAAACATGTTGCAATAAAATATTCTTTTGATTATAAATTGAAATTAAAACTATCCTATGTCCTTAGTCGGAATCATTCTTGATTAGTTTCGAAAATTCATTCTATTGTCGCTTGATAAACGCTGTTTTTTTTTAACCGACTTCAAAAAAAGGAGGAGGTTATCAATTCGTCTGTATTTTTTTTAATGTTTGTTACCTCATATCTCCCGACGGGGTGGACCGAACTTGATGATTTTTTTTTAAATGAATTTTTAAATCCAGTTCTGATGATGGCATCCATGAGAAAACCTGGTAAGTGTTAAATTTGCATTAAGCATGTGCGCGACAAATGGACGAATAACTCAAGACCACGCCAACCGATTATATATTATACTCCAAGGGTTGTTTTGTGATGGTTTGGTAAGGTTCTGACGATGCAATCCATGACAAAGTGACGGAACCCTCCAATTCTTAAGAGCAAATCAACGGTACTAGGCAGAAGCTATCCAGATATTTGAGTCGCCTACCGTAACTTCGGTATGGTCAAGTGCTAGTCGTAGTTAAATATGAAGATCAATGGAACTCCTCAACGGCTTACAGTAAGAGTGTGATTTTTGGCAAAATCTATAACTGTCTGTAATCAAATGCCAATGACCTTACGTTTGTTGCTGCATTGCAATATTTGAAAGGAGAATTATGTGTGAAGCGGTGGTATAAGGGTTTCGTGTTCGATCCCAGGCGTGGCGATCACTGAAAATCAAGAAATAAATATAAATTTTAACAAAAAAAAGAACCGCCATCAAAACAAACTTACAAAAAGGTCAAGGAAGGTGTTCCCCGGGTGTCCACTTGGCAGCTCTCGCGTTTCTCCCACCTATAGCTATATATGTAGGTATCTTGGCTGACACCGACTCCAAATATAACAATACGAAGAACACTATAAAAGAATACGCAATTATTTCTTACTTTTTAGAGCATATTAATGTATTTGTAAGTTTGTTTTGAAGGCGGTTCTTTTTTTGTTAAAATTTATATTAATTTTTCAAACTGTACTCCTTGTTTTTCCAAAGTAGCGGTATATATCTCTTAAATTTTGTTGTCATTGTATTTTTAATACAATTTTTTTAAAAGCACTGTTATATTTTCGTGACTTTAGATTTTAAGTAATTCTCTAATAACCTAACCAATTAATTGTAAATTGGATATACGTAAAAAAAGACATTTTACTTGATTTAAGATTTTTATTTGTTTGAAATCGCTCTCCTTTAATGTTATTTGAATTGGGCCAAAGTGCGATATTTATAAAAATTTAACAATTGCATTTTTAATTTGTGCTTCAAATATAGTTGTAATTGTCGTACCGGTAAAATATGTTGAAGCCACGTTGTATGTAGTGAAAAAAACTTGTGTACAATAGCTTAAGGATTTTGAAGTCCCTGACGGAAATGTAGTTTATGTGAACATTAATAATGCAGTGGAAGCCGGGATGTAGTTTCGGGATTATACGTCATCACATGCAATAAACCCGGACAAGTTACTGCTTTTTGTCGCTAAATTAAAATTTTACTGTTGAAAAACTGTCGCGTAATATATCAAGGAATATCACGATGAACTATTAGACATAATATAGTTAAAATATATATGAAAAAAGTAATACTTTGACTACACTAATATTATAAAGAGGAAAGATTTGTATTTTTGTATGTAACGAATAAACTTTAAATGAACTGGACCGATTTTAATCATTCTTTTTTCATTAGAAAGCTACATAATCACTGAGTAACATAGGACATATTTAGTACTAGATTACTTTAGAAATCTTTAGATATTCCTATTAAAACCAACCGAAGGTGTAAAAAAATTAGCCATAAAATGTCTTTCATCGCATTCTGTGAAGAGTATTAATGATAGGACAAAAAAATGTACGACAATATTATAGAATATATCAATATCTACAAAAAACTTCGCGAGACCATATATCTAACTATTGTAGTTACGTCACTATAACTACTTTTTTACATTTAACAAATTGATAGAAATGCCTATCAAAATCATGACCGTGTTATCCATACCATTTACAAATTTTTATCCAAATAAATAATTTAATATTCTAGACTGTCTCAACACCTGATGATTACTTTGTGAATTATTGAAATCGGATATTCCATTCAAAAGATATCATTAAATAAAAGTACATGCCGGCGGCGGCCGCCACGCAGCGCATCGAGTAACTAACTCGACGAGACAGGGGCAGTGCGGGAGAAGGGGGTGCACCATTATGAACTAGGTTACCTTACGCAGTGGACGCAAGCGACATTGAATATTTCGAGGTTTTTTTAACACATTTTTATGCTTCACTTAAAAAGTTCACTTTTCAGAGCTACTTAGTTTTAGTATTAGGAATCAAATTTTTTCATAATATTTCTCAATTCATGGTCGTTTTAATTATTATGCTTATAACTTAAGTATCTGTACCTATTTATGTCTATCCGTGCGAAGCCGGGATGGGCCGCTAGTAATAAATAAACAGTACAAATAGGCGACCTTATCGCTTACACGAGGTAAAAAAAGTAGGAGGTGTCCACAAACACATTTTACTAGCTGAATCCGCTACTTCGTCTGCTTGGAATGTTTTTAAGTAGCATTTTCATTGGTTAAAAAAGGTATATTCCTACCAAATTTTAAGTCTCAACGCCTTATGGTTCCAGAGATATCGTGATGAGTAAATAGATACCTGGATATCTCTTGTATATATGTATGTACACAGTATATATAGATAAATGGACACAGCCTAAGAATAGTGAATGAAACCTAGAACAAATAGTCATCAACATTAATTAATATCAAGATTATTACCTTCTTTACCCGTCTTAGCTGGAGCTACTGCTTATTACTATACTTTTAACTGATCGTAATTTAAATACTTCTTTTTTTGATCATGCTGGAGAAGATTTACTGTTAACGAGTCTTTACCTGTATATAGAATGTATCACATGATTGAAATTCCCCTATTACCAGAAGTAAGTCGTTCCATAATGTTTTCGCCCAAATTACGAAAGAGTTATCAATGAACCTGGTTCTATGAGGTATGAGGTATTAGGTCACGTGAAAGTCATATACACCTTCCATCAGAACTTAAATATCTGTCTTATGTACACGGGAGCAGGAGGATTAAATCGCACATAGTGCAGAATCGAGATAATATGTAAATTCCGGTGGAAATGAATAGGCAACTAATGAAACTTTATACGAAATTTAAATGCATGGTCATATTTGCGTAATCCAAAAACGAACCGCATAGAGAGATTCTGTAGTAGATCAAGTTTATTTAATCTGTTAAATTAGCCGTTATCGTGAATATATTTCGTGCAAGCATAATTTTGGTAGGAATAGGATGTAATGAACCCAAAAGACTGCACAGTTGCAAATTTAAAGTTTATTAGATATTTAATTCATCAAAATCATTTGTGCCTGCGTGATTTTTCAATTAAATATTCGTTGTAAGTCGTGACCACGATCCAAGTAACTGTTTAAACAAATATATGTTATTAAAGTAGAAGTAAGTAATATAAAATTTGGATTTCATTGAGAATCATCAAGAATCATGACTAAGTGCAGGTTCTAGATTCGAATACCGACAGGACAATTAAAGAAATTGTTTATTTTTATTTCTTTGGGTCTGGACTCGTGGAAGGCTTCGATCCAACGTAGATTCTCTTCCTACCAGTAAAAAAGTGCAGACAAGCAAACAACTAAGTGACAAATTATACCTCTCCAGGTTACTGGTGAGATTATATTCAAGCGCTAAGGTAAGTAGCAGCCCTTTAACGTCCCTCTGCTGGGCCGGATTGGCAGGAAAAGTAAACAAGTGCACTCTCTATTCCTTCACTCTCATAGTCCGATGTGACGGGAATCCGACACGACCGGAGAGAGATCAGGCGCAGGACCGACGGCTTAACGTGCTCTCCGAGGCACAGAGGTGGATCACACCGCCAACTTCCCATCTTGGGGCAAATATTGCGAAAATCTTAATAGAAAACTCAATATCGATTTTTGAATTGGTCCGACCCGGGACTCGAACCCAGGACCTTATGTCTGTGGCGGAACATGCTAACCACAAGACCAATGAGGCAGTATATAGCAATAAAGTAGAAGAACGAGTTAGAATTATCATTTTATATTGTATTATTGGAACATGAACATTTATTTTAATATATAGCAGGTCTTTAAAGACAGTGGATCGGATCTCGTTAATTTTCTTCTAATCTATATATATAAAAGAGATATCCAGGTATCTATTGACTCATCACGATATCTCTGGAACCACAAGGCGTAGAGACTTGAAATTTAATAGGAATATTTCTTTTCCCGAGTAGAAGTCAGCTAACAACGTATTTTACGAAATTGATTGAAATTTAGTACAGCGATAATTTAGAGCCTGAAAAAGGAATATAAGCTCTTTCTTTTCCCTAAATTAATGAAAATGAAAATTCCACGAAAAAAACATTCAACGCAGTCGCGGGTTCAGCTTGTTGAACTATATATCCACATTATCTCTTAATCTGTCAGCTCTAGTGAATTCACTTGCGTTTACCACCACTATTACGTATAGCATAATAAGTATTCTATAAAATTTCCCATTAAAAAAATCGGTGGAGAAAAACAGCATTACTGAATTGATTGCGAATGACTTGCCGTTGTATCAATATATTGGTAATAATGACGGTCGGTCCATGTCATAGCAATGGCGTTTCTTCGTATAAGTCTAATATATTGTTACAGCTTCACCGAGATTTATAATTTTATTGTGTATTTTGGTATTTAGTATGAAATCCTAAAAACTTTTTCATTCTCTTACTCCCACTACTTTTTTTATCACAATACGAAGTCGCACAGATCCACTAGTGTTTGTATAACCTACTGTGACTTTTAAAGTGAAACTAGTCTAGAGCAGCCAAGGCGGCGTTAGCTATTTCACTTGCATCGTGGTTGCATAAAACCTCAATTATTTCGTAAAAAGAGACATGTGACGTCTAAAAATCTAGTGGAGCTTTTTATACTTAACCTGATTTTTACTGTAGAGGCCGTACTTGTTGAACAGAGCAGTTAGAGTAACCTGTTCATATTTTTTGTTGATTATTTAATTCTGAATATTCAGCTATTGCTACTCTGATGTTTTCACAGTTAGTAACCTGAATCTACAGGTCGTGTAAATTTGAATCAATTTCGCCAATTGCATTCCTCCGTTAAATATCGAGAGACATAAGCTACAATTATGGAATAAACCCAAATGATTGCAACAGGTTTTCTCATTTGACACGCTAATGACATTTATTAATTCTATGAAAATAGCGTAATGATACGATCGTAAGTACAGTAATGTTTTCGTGTGGTACATGCCACAATGGAAGCGGACAAAGATTTGCAAGTTTTCTTAAATAAAATAACCAATAATGACAGTTAAGACGCAAAAGGATTAACAGTAATATAATTACAAATTTTTACAGTTTTATTAAAAAAAAGCTAGTGATCACGCCGGCCGTGACCCTGGCATGGACCCGACCCTGGACCGTGCCCATAAAGATCCAGGTGGAGTCGGTCCCCGAGACGGCGGGAAGTGAATGTCAAGGAAAGAATCCACCTAGGTTTCGAGCAGATATGAGTGAATCGTTCACCTACCTGGTCTCCAGGCGCCGATCTCCTCGATGGTGACGAGCCCTGGCAGATGAATGAAACGTGGGATGTGTATTTGTATATAACCTGCCTAATATTTGTGTCTGTAACCTGCCAAAGCGTCACGGAAAGCTGCTGTCGGCGACGAGGTCCTCTCTTCCACTCCAAAGACACAGGAAAATCCAACTGCTGCCACAGCGTGGGCGGAAATAACCTAGCCGCGCTCTGCCCGCCGCACTTCGTCCCTTTCTCAACAAATCAAGGGAAAAACCCACGAGACCGGCTTCTTTCTCGCCCGTTCGAAACGCCTCGCGGTTGACAACTCGGCTCGGCTTCTTACGACTACAGGCAATCTATAGACTATATTGCCCATAGAGCAGCGCAGAGGCGCCCTCTCGCGCCCAGTTGGCGCGAACAGCTAGCCATGCCTAAACTTATGAAGTTTCCATTGCCATCCATTCCATTGGAATCTTGTTAGTGAGGGTCCACATTATGAAAGGAGACATTTTGTCTATCTTTATATCGCTGAACCATGCTAATTCGTAAGTGCCATGCTTATGTAACTTAGTTTATAGCTTCACGAAAATTTTGTAATAAATAAGCTATTCAGATGTATCCATATTCTAAATCCAGCAAAATTTCATTAAAATTGATTGTGTAGTTTAGGTATTTTTTATACAGGCGAAAGAGAATCACTTGCCAACTCGTCACCAGATCTTCAGCCATATTTAAAGTCAAACAGACATTCACGGATAATAGTTATCTCCATATTTCCACGGAATGTTGCAGCTTGTTTAACATAAAAACTGTCGTTTCATTCTCAATTTGTAACTTTGCATAGGAATAGATTTCCATATATTTCCTCGGGATCAGGACCTACGCCGGTATACTATGGCTTGTTTAGTGTTTAGACCGTGTTTCTTATACGGCTTGTGAAGCAGTTCTTTTGCATTAGAATGGATTTCTGTATGTTCCCTTTGGGTCAGTGCGCTTGTTTTTGCAGCTTCTAATGTTGCAACGTTATTAGAATGGATTTCCCTCGAGATCAGGACCTACGTGGATAAGCTAGTGTACAGACCGTCTTTCTTTAGTTGCTTCTAATCTAGTAACCTTGCATTAGAATTAATCTTCCCCATATTCCCTCTGGATGGGAACATGAGCGATGTACAGCAGCTTGTTTAGCGTACAAGCTATTGTTTCTTACACGGCGTCTAATGTAGTAACTTTTGCATTGAACCATTCGCTCAGGTTTTTGACACAGAACCGGATTGCATCAAGAACGACACGGGAGCGATTTCAAAAACTGTCCACGTGAAAGCCGACGTTATTTTGTCACATTAAATTTCATGCTTTTATCTCGTCTACCAACAAACTTTTCGATATATAACGGAATGAGATAGCAGATTTATAATTACCAACACGTGTCGCAAGTGTCAAGTAAAATTTTAGAGTAAGGCCATAAATAGTAGACTTTTCTTATGTAATCATAATATCTAGAAAGGGTGGCGTATGGCTTATGTATATATTGTGGATTAAACTGCCTCATTGGTCCAGTGGTCAGCTTATTCGGCTACTTATCATGAGGTCCTGTATCGTCGTCGCTTCAACCGATGGACGTCTACTGCTGGACATAGGTCTCACGTTATGATGTCCACAAGGCCCGATCTTGCGCCGCCTGGCTCCAGCGGCTACCGGCGACCTTCTTTATGTCGTCGGTACACCTTGTGGGGGGTCCAAGATCCATCGGTCCGTGGGACTATGTGCCCCGCCCATTGCCACTTCAAGTTCGCGATTCGTAGGGCTGTAGTGATGTCGGTGACTTTGGTGGATCCTGTATACAAATTCGAAATAGTTATTGAGTTTACTTTTAAGAATTTCTCTGAATTTGTCCATAGTTAAGTAGTTTTCGGTGGTAGTGTTAGTCTGAATAAAGAAGATTCTACGTGTAATACTTATTTGAAAACTTGTACATGCATAAAAGTATTGACACAAGAATATAACAACAAACTAGTAGATTAAGTAGATTTAACAATTTTCTATAAAAAACTCTGATGTGTTTTAGAAATAGTCAATATATTTTAATCCTTTATTTGAGGACGCAAATTGAGAAAGCATACGGAAATTCTGTTAGAAGATTATATATTGTGAGTCCATTGTAAACGTCTATATTTAATTGAATGGAACATAACCAAATCCACGATTTGACGGATTTTATTAAATCCCTATCAAACATTCTTATTTAAATCCATAGGTTAATAGCAATCCATGTTTCGACAGGTTCATAGATGTTAATAAATCGTAAGATAGTTGTTGACTTGACTGGGATCATAACTGATGATATAGTCTAAGATGGAAGCGCTCTAATCTGTAAAGAGGCAATGTGCCTATTATGGTTTCTACACAACATCATACTGGAATAGAAATTTCTGCTTGTCGGTACGTCTTTGCTGATTGGGCGGTAAGTAGCCACGACCGAAGCCTTCCATCAGTCCAGACTAGGTCTAATTATAAAATGCAACTTTCTAATTTCGATCTATCTAATGGTATATCGAATATTGCCTAAGTCCCATAAGTTTCGTTACATAGACGATCCAATTTAATAAGTTATTGATGTAAATGTGTTTAAATGATTATTAAGTCGGGGAATTTCCTAATCAAAGTTTCCAGATAAGACAAAATGTTAATATATTTTTAAAGGAATATTATGAAGAAAGACAATCGCTTGGATTTCCCGTTCCTGCACAATCTAGTTCAATGAGAAGGTGCTAATCGGACTGGAACTTCCAGAAATAAAACAAACTGCACAAAATAAAAAATAATTTAATAGGGAAACCCGTGACACACGTTGTTTACGGATACTTATCAGACTATAAACCATGTCAATATAAATGTCGTTGATTGCATTGAAATACTAATATTTTACATTCTTATTAATACACATAGTAAGAGAGCCCGGGGTGCTAGTTTCGCAATTACTCGAGCGTCATGGGGTCTCATAGAATTGTGAAGAGCATGTTGTTATATATAATTAAAAAACAACAGTTACATGAAAATGTTCACAGTTACACATTAATCTGACGATTAACTAGTGGGGGGTGAAAGTGAAAAGGGGTAATGTAACTGGGCACAGGCCTTCCTAACTCATATGAGAGAGGGTTTTTTGAGCATCGACTCATCCCGCTGCTCTACTGCGGGTTGGTCGGCATAGTACACAAGTGCACTCTATTCCTTCACTCTCTTAGTTCGAAGAAGAGAGAGATTAGGGACAGGACCGACGGCTTAACTTGCTCTCCAAGGCACGAGGGTGGTGAACATTGCCAATTTCCCAACTTCGGGCAAATATTGATAAAATCTTAATAGAAAACTCAATATCGATTTGTTAATTGGCCCAGCCCGAGACTCAAATCCAGGACCTCATGTTTGTACATGCTAACCACTAGACTAATGAGGCAGAAAAGGTGAGGTGTCAGATACTCAATGCGTATGTAAGGTAAACTCGAAAAAGTGTCCTATTGAAATCTCTAATGATTTATCTGCCGCGGTCGTGTTTTACCTATGTGACGGGCTGCCCTCAACGAATCCCCTTATATTAAGGGTTCATATTAGGTATGAGTCCATTACCAGGTGCGAGGTCTCTCCCCATATGATTTTCTGACGCGCTCAAGTTACTCGCTAAATCACGTTTTGGGCTCTCCTACTATGTATAGCACTAGCCGACCCGTGCAACTTTGTCTACGTACACATGTGGGTTTATGTAATTATTTACGCGCAAGCCTATTTTTTTTACTCCTTATAACATCTGCTATCTGCCAGTGAAAGTCCCTTGAAAATCGAATCGGCCGTTTAAGAGATCAGTCGGAACAAACACAGTCTTGAACTTTTTTATATATCTGTTAATATGACGTTACAGACACTCCGATTATATTTATAAAACTGCCTTATTGGTCTAGTGGTTTGCATATTCGACTACGGACATGAGATCCTGGGTTTTCTATTAAGATTTTCTCAATATTTGTCCAAAGTTGGGAAGTTGGTGGTATATTCCACCCCAGTGCTTCATGTCGGTTTTCCGTCACATCGGACTATAAAAGTGAAGGAATAGAAAGTGCACTTCTATGCTCTGAAAACCCTCTCTCTTATGAGTGAGGAGGCCTGTGCCCAGCAATAAGACGTTAATGGGCTGCTACACACATTTACTTACAAGCGTCGTTCCCGATCCCGTGGGTGTATGACGTCGAGTCAGTTCGTCATAATTTAGGACTATAGCGAAGAGTTTTTAACCTTAACAATAGTTTGGATATAATTTTATATTTAAAAACACTTAATAAAAGGCGATTAGAATTGACGTCTGCGATAGTTGAATTCAACTTAATGGCATTGTTAATTTGAACCCGCCATAGTTTATAGTTTGTTATCTTGTTATCAAAACTAATTTAGTACGACGGTGTTTGACCTTATATCGAGTGTAGTTGTGGAAAAGTCACGCCTTTTACATGGTCACTGACCATATCGTAATCGCGTGCCTTAGATACCGAGAACCACCCTGTTTGTGTGCTACCTTACATAGTATCAACACATAACCAATATTCGCGTATCTACGGCCCCTACGTATAAAGCGTCAACTAGAATTGAATGTATTTTGTCGTTTTTAACCGACTTCAAAAGGAGGAGGTTATCAATTCGACTTTTTATGTTTGTTACCTCATATCTTCCGACTGGGTGAACCGATCTTGATATTTTTTTTTAATATGAAATGTGGTGCTCGTCATAGGGTCCCATTTTTTTTAAAACCAGTTCTGATGATGGCATCCGTGAAAAATGAGTCTTAAATTTTCATAAGCATGTGCGCGAGAAATGGCAGAATAACTCAAAATCACGCCAACCGATTTCGATGATTCTTTTTTTTTTTTTTTGGAAAGGATATACTTCAAGGGTTGTTTTGTGATAGTTTGGTAAGGTTCTGATGATGGAATCCATGACAAAGTGACGGAACTCTTCAATTCTTAGGAGCAAATCAACGATACTCGGCAGAATCTTCTATAAGCTATCCAGATATTTGAGTCGCCTACCGTAACTTCGGTATGGTCAAGTGCTAGTCGTAGTTAAATATGAAGATCAATGGAACCCCTCAACGGCTTACAGTAAGGGTGTGATTTTTGGCAAAATCTATAACTGTCTGTAATCAAATGCCAATGACCTTACGTGTGGCTGCATTGCAATATTTGAAAGGTGAATTATGTGTGAAGCGGTGGTATAAGGTTGCGGGTTCGATCCCGGGTGTGGCGATATTAATGTTAACAGTGTTATCTCATGAGAAACGCCTTTTAGGTGTACATATATTGAGAAAATTTGTTAGTTTACTTCAGATTCACTAAAAATACAAAAATAAATAGAAATTTTAACAAAAAAAGAAACGTCTTCAAAACAAACTTACAAATATATTAATATGCTCTAAAAAGTAAGAAATAATTGCGTATTCTTTTAGAGTGTTCTTCGTATTCTTATATTTGGAGTCGGTGTCAGCGGTTTTTGTTAAAATTTCTATTTATTATATTTTAATAAACGTTATCGCTTTTTTTTAAATCACATTACTTTTAAAACATGATTCTTAATACAAAATTTGGATTTTATTGAGAATCATCAAGAATCATGAAGAAGCGCAGGTCCTGGATTCGAATCCCGACAGGACAATTTAAGAAATTGTTTATTTTTATTTCTTTGGGTCTGGACTCGTGGAAGGCTTTGATCCAACGTAGATTCTTGTCCTACCAGCAAAGATGTGCAGACAAGCAAACAACTTGTTTTTATGCGATGCTAATGTTCTGTGGAGGTATAAATTATCATAAGTGGTAAACTATACCTCTCACCACGCTGTTTCACTGGATTGGCAGGCATAGTACACAAGTGCACTATCTATTCCTTCACTTTCATAGTCCGGTGTGACGGGAACCCGTCACAACTATAGAGATCAGGCAGGAACGTCGGCTTAACGTCCTCTCCGAGGCACGGGGGTGGAGCACACCGCCAACCTCCCAATTTTGGACAAATATTGAGAAAGATACTAAACTTTACGTAAAAGGGAATAAATTATTAAATCATTCGTTAACAAATGTAACATGTATCTTAAACAATTCAATGGTCACTTGTTGTCTAGGTAACGGGAAACCCAGAGCGTTCTGGTGGTATCTTCAGAAATGGCAATCGGTTTATACAATCCCTACCACAAGAGCTAGAACGTACTAAGTGCAAAAAAAACACGATGCATTTTTTTTTTTAAATAATAATTATTATAGATATTGTTAACATATTAAACTTCTTTCCTGGCATTTGAAACCGTTAGTATGTAGTTAATTTTTCTAAACTGTTTAGGTTATTTTTGAGTTCATGTCTTCATGTGGATATATCTTTAAAAAAATTGTAGGTATTGAGAGAAATAGAGATTTAAAAATTTTCTCTTTACTTCTAGGTCCGAGGGGGCAGTACAGGTATTCCACCACCAGCACCACCAGCCATTTTGGAGCACGAGAAACGATCTCCTCTGCAACCACAGCAACAGGGCAGAGCACAGTTGCCACCAGGTCAGTGCCAGCACAACATTCTTAGCAGACATTTTTAAATAATTTAACTCTTCTCAGGAGTAGATTTATTTCTTTTCTTTTTCGCTTTAGGCTGCAAAGCAACGCTCATGAACGTCATTGCACAATTATTATAAATACTAACAATATGCCATCATCAGCTATGTTTAAAACAGTTTGTCATTTATATATATATATATATTCAGGGCACTGTGACTTTATATGATGCTACATGATTATACAGTTTAACCACTAGTTGACCATGCTGCTGTACTAATTTCAACATAATCGGTCCATCCGTTTAGGAGTAGTTCAGTGATGTACACAGACACAAGAATTATATAAAATAAAATATGTATTGTATGTGCCTTAATTTTTGTCGCGCCCTCTAATTTCCATTCATCCGACAGTTTCCCATAAATAAAGTTAAAAAAAAGTAAATCTAGGAATAAGACCGCCTTTGTACTTTGTTATCTATGATGTAAGATTTCCTGTAATCATATAATACAATACAAAGAGGACTTAGCGGTGAGTGCTTTATGCATGCCGGATGAAGTATAGATTCCATAGGGGAGTGTGAGACTCGCTGGTTGTACCAGGGTTCCCACTAAAACCCAGTGGAACCAGGTGTTGGAGGTCCAGATGTCCGGCGACGCTTTCAGCTCTGGCGCCCCCGCACGAATCCAACTTAAGGGTATAGTTGAGGGACAGCAGGCGAGCAAAATTGCGCCTCTCCTCCGGCGAGAGAAATACTGTCTGCCAAAAGCTCCCTTTGTCTGTCTAGTAGGAGTCCACTGCTCTCCAACCTGACTCATCAACAGACATATTGCCCATTATGCTGGGGAATGAGATGTCACTCCCAACGAATTAGAGCCTGCGACTCTTATGTGTCTATCCAATGGACCACAGCCAGGAGTATTTCGTCGTCGTCGCTTCAACCGATGGACGCCCACTGCTGGACATAGGTCTCACGTAATGCTGTCCACAGGGCCCGATGTTGAACCGCCTGGCTCCATCAGCTTCCGACGACCCTTTTTATGTCGTCGGTTCACCTTGTGGGGGGTCTTCCTACTGTAGGGGGAGTATTTACTTATTTCTAAACATTTCATGATATATTTCACTTACAGAGCCGGTAACGCCACCACCGCCAGCACCAAAACCTGCAGTAGTGAAGCCTCCTAAAGCGGCGAAGGTTCATCAAAACCCAAAGGTAAGTCTTATTTATATACAAACTGTTCCCCGCGGTGTCACTCGCATTTCTTCTCATTTCAAGTTATCGTGGAAACAGTATTGCATATTTTGTGATCGATATTCTTTCGCTTTTATTAGGACGTAAGATATAGTTGCAATAGACAACTCTTGAGTAAAAAGAGAGGCATAAGTAAGTCCATCTTCTTATATCTATATGAACGAAGTAAAATGACGCAATCTCAATTTCTCGAACCAGACTGAATTTTGTTTTATTGTGGCTCAACATTAATGAAGGTATTTTTTAATTTGAATAGGGATATTTAAACGAAAAACTATCACTTACGGGACTTTCAAATTTATTAGATAGAAATGAAATTCGACGTACAACGGTCTTCCTCATGATTCTATCAGCATCGGAAAGTACGCGAATGGCACCGCGGCATAAGCTAGTGATGTATAACGATTCCACAGATCAGCCTATTTGTTGGTATCAAAACAAATCCATATTCGGTCTACCGGCGTAGTTTACCAGCCACAGGTACGCGCCGCGCAATCGCGTGTTTAGGGCTGCGATGTTATCGATGAAATTATTATCGAAATAATATTTCAATTTTATCGTCATAGTGAAAGCTACATGAATTATTACACTGGTTTCATGAGTTAATGTTATTCGTTGAACTTTTCGTTACACACGTTTTGTAATAATAAATGTAGTGAGTTTTTAGTTGATTCTTTGTTAAATATAATCGTCAAACTCTTTATTATTAGAAATCATTATTATATATTTTTTTCAGGAAAGGCCGACTGTTAGCGATCATTATTTTTATATTAAATTACTATATTTGTTTATTAGGCTGAGTTCTTTGCAATTATAAAAGTAAAAATGATTTTCCGAAAAGTGATTGTCATTGGTCTACAAATTAACATAGTACGCAACAATAGGGAAAATTTTACTTGTGACTGTCTCAGTTCGTGTCAACGTTGTTTACTAGTATTGGATTAATATATTCTGTTTATGACACAAGAAGTATAAAGTGTGGAATATAATAATGAAGAATTCGAGAATAGTATCACTTATCCTATCGAGTTAGTGGGTGACTTCAAAATTATACTTTCAAGGTTTGGAGTCATCAAACTTGCAAAAATATAGTTTCCGAGCTTGCATAGTCAAAGGGGTTCGTAAACAATTCCACATTCCAAGAACTGAAAGATGAGATTCTATCTCAGGTCAATAGTAATGGGTGTAAATTAAAAACAAAAGTACAACGAAGTTTCTATCTAGTAAAGTCTAGTCATGACATTCATGTGTGATTAATACAGTTTTATTACTTACTCCGAATCCTGCAGCTATATCTGAAGTGATTTGTGATGTATGCGCTTCCACAATAGTCTTTAATTCTTCATTTTCCCCTTTGAAAACAAAAACGATCTTTTGCGACACCAGTACCGTACACATCATTAATCTTTCGAGTTGTTGCTGCAGCACTGGTGACACGGCAGAACTCGTACTCGTATATACCGATATTTCATGTTTTCCATTGTTCGATAATAAAAGATGCCAAAGAAAAAAATAATGAGGAAAAAACAAATCAATGAAAATGTTTTCAAAACTAAACTGTACCAGCTAAATGAATTTATAAATATGAATCAAAGTGGTCACTACGACAAAACGCTTATTTCATACGTAAAGACCTTATATATTGGAATACATTCCAACTCTGTTAATAGACTTTGTTTGATAATTTACGTCCATTATGATATGTTTACAAATATGTAGCTAAACACAAACCATGTAAACACACTGAAGATAAGATCAAGAATATTGTACACATGACGCTTGTAGTTATTAAAAAAATGATATAAAATGTCGGTAAAAACATCCTCTAATATCTACGTATTAATCCCTATTTAAAGCGTTTAAGTTATTTTTTTAACTGAAAGTAATAAGTAAATTTACATTTATATATCTTTGTATAAAGAAAACCGTCATTTGTATACACGAATCATCTGAATTTGAGATTATGAGAATCTCTTAACTTACTTATTTAATTATAAATTACGGGACCTTTCATTCCATTCCAAATTATTAAGAATATAATTCTTTTAAACATGTTATTTTAATTGACTATTACATGTGTACAAAGAAAAATTATAATTGCATTTTTTATGGTCCAGTCGTCAAACTGCTTTCTGTTAAATTTTTAGAATATTTTCGTTAATGATTGTTGACTCACCTTGACTTTCATTGTTACACGCCAACGAATTAAAGTAGAAAACATTAAAGTTTCTTTCTGTGGACTATTTATGTTTTTTAAATATAATCGAAATGGGTGCATCCATCAATACTTGTGAAATACCCTTTACAACATGAGCTGTTCGCTTCATATCAAAGTCGTTTCGAGTTAATGAAAAAATAATCTCACGAAAATTTAAAACGTGATTCTCTGAAATCTGCGCCAAAAAACAGAAATTAAAGAAAAGGTTTTTTGTTTGGCAGTCAAGAAAACCTTATTTGAAAAAAATATATCAAGAAAGCACTTAGTTTCGAAATAACTGACAGGTATTTCGAGTTTATTTGTATGAATGTAATAAGCTTTTGACATTTACAGAGTTGACGCGTTGACCATATTTCTCGCGGTTGTAATGTAAACAATTTTATTACTGCAAGCTTTCAGTGTATTTGTTTTTCATTGTCTATTTATATATATATATAACACAAAAATTGTTTTTACATCTAAACGAGGTGTCCAAACACCTCACTTTATCTATAATCACTCAATAATAACGGTATTTTCAAAACCACTTGTAATTGACTTTAAATTTAGCGTATAGACTCTTTTCGTCCCTAATACTAAGAGATCGGGAACGCTGTTAACTGGAAGTACAGCTAACTCTTTATAATACTACTAGCTGACCCAGCAAACGTTGTTTTGCCATATAATTACTATTATTGCTATTAAAAAATAGGGGTTCGTGATAGAAATGTGAAAATTTAGGGTTGTATGTATTTTCGTATGCTGTATCACAGAAAAATAAAAATAAATAATTTCGTCCCGAAATTTAAAAAAAAATTTAGGGGTGAACAACCTTTATCATTTAGGGTTATGAAAAATAGATAGTAGCCGATTCCCAGACCTACTGAATACGCATATAAAATTTGGTATGTATCGGCACAGCCATTTCGGAGGAGTTTAGGTACGAAAACTGTGACATGAGAATTTTATATATAAGATAAAAAATTAATTTACCCATATTCTCACGGGATCAGAAACTATGCGTGTGACACCGGGTAAAATAGCTAGCTAGTGATATATAAAGTGGCACGGTAGAAACAAAAGTGGTGCCATATTGATGCATAGCAACAAAATAAATGGAAATTTCATTACATGTCGTCGTACATAGTAGTTTACGAATCCGCCATCACTAGGCCAGTTGGACGCTCGACAGCGTAATACGTGGACGCGTTTCGCGCGCATTTTGAATTCGGAATCCATTTTGTGCTAATAATAAAAGGTCTTTTATCGCGTCGATTTCTGTGTATTCATATTACCAGTGGTATTTTATCGTGTCGAATATTGGTGTTTTTTTTTAATTAGCTGTGGTAATGAGAAATGGTGTTTTTTTTTTCTTTAATTTCTCGCGTGTTATTTATCGGTAGATTTGTTTCGGTGATGGAATGCAGTTGTTTCATGGTTGGGATTTTGTTTTGTTACGGTGATAGGTTTTTAATAAAACACAGATCGCGTCCATGTTAACAGCAGATAAGCAAACAGCCGAGTTGCTATGTAAACGAATTGCTTTATTTTAACGTAACGCCACAGGTCGTAGTTGTCTAATAAATGATTAACTGCACATAAATATCGCCATAAACTTATTGCGTAACTTTTAATAGATGTTTTGGTGATAGATCTCTGGCGTTATTTTGTGGGAATCTGTAGTAAATTAGGGAAACGGTATGATAATTCAACTGCGTTCTTTGTACTTTATACTCTCATGAAAGGGCAAAATTTACTCTCATCAAGTGTTTTAAGAGGGCATTATGTCAATGTCATATTCTTTCTTTAAAATACTTTTGCTTTTACGCTAGAATGGTTTACGTGTCGGATATTTCAAATTCGATATCCGGTTAGGGCAATAGATAATTAAGTTTTGAGTATCATTTCGAGTTCGTTCGTTACGTTCGTTAATTATAGAGCAAGGCCGCGGCGGATCATAAATTAAAAAAAAAATACCAAACCGGTGGAGTTGTAACGCGATTTTCGTTAATCAAGTCAATAAAATAACGAGTGAGTGTGTGGGTTTCTTACTGTGCCAGCGTGTCCTGCGTATTAACCATTCGCTCTTTTGTGACACAATTTAAAAAATATAATTTCACATTGTCTAATTTTATCAACTTCTTCTTTAGGGGCCCATCAGTATATTAAGGAGTCAGTTAACGACTAAACAGTCACCTAATTTTGCGATGTCATATAAAATTGTCGCATTACTAAAAGTGCCTCCAAGGATTTATATTCTCAAAAATATATCGCTTATAGGATATTTAAAAAAAAAAATGGAAAATATAACAAACATTAAGTAGGCTCGAATGCACTTTCAAATCGTCAATAGTCTGTCTGTTGGTAACACATCTACCACCGGTTTGAAAAAATTTAAACCGCTGAGAAGAAACCAGCAAGAAACTCAACGGTTACTCTATTAAAGATAGTTCTGTATGCTACAATGTGTAATATATTGATTCTGTGAGCAACTGGAATCAAGTCTTTTGTAAAAGGATGTTTTTGACATATTTCTTAAAATTATTTGGAGGCATATCTAAAACTGATTGAGGTATTTTATTAAAAAAGCGTATGCTCGACCCGACAAATGAATTCTGAACCTTCTTCACTCTAAAATGTAGAATTACAAGTTTGTTTTTATTTCTTGTATTAAAATTGTGCATTTAACTTTTTTTTTTACTGTATAGGTGAATATAATCACGGATATAATATATATTGCGACGGTACTGTGAGAATTGATTTTTCTTTGGTTTTGTTTTATCTCTTAAGGAAACGCGAGATTCTAATTGATATATGGCACGTATTGCTCTTTTCTGCAAAATAAATAATGGATTCAATGTCCAAATGTAAGACATAATGCTATGAAAATAAGCGATATACACCATTTTGGCAGTTTCAACATCAGTGTATTGTCTAACTTTTCTAACAGCGAATGCAGCGGAACTGGGTTTACTCGCTAGAGTCTTAAAATGGGCATTCATGGGAAAAGGCGCATAACTCAGGTTTAAGCTGCTTTTCAGTTCGCGGCTTACAACTTCAGCTACCATAAACCAGAGTGAAAACACATAATATAAAAGCAGAAATCGTTTATTTCGGCGTTATACATTAATGAAATCAATTATTTTATACTAGCTGAACTCGCGACTTCGATTGCGTTTAATGTTTTTTTGAAAGCATTTTCTTTAATTTAGGCAAATTGTTTTACAAATAAGTAAAATACCCGCGTTGCCCTTTGAGGGTGAAATACGTACGAAACATACCATAAAAGATATGGTCTGCGGGTCTTGCGGGTGAATTTTCGTAAAATCCGTTCTTAGTTGACGTCTACTCGACAAAAGGAATATTCCTACCAAATTTCAAGTCTCTACGCCTTATGGTTCCAGAGATATCGTGATGAGACAATAGATAGCTGGATATAGATCTTTAGATACTACAAAGCTCCATTGCACGAGCTGAAAGTTTTATGCTTAGAATCCGACAGCGTCTATCTACTATAGGTCACCAGGGACAGAGGTCGATTACTATCTTGCTTGACTTTGATCTCACCTGATGACATGACATGATGGCAATATGCTAACCTAGTAAATGATAAACGAACATGTACATTACACATCGTCTCTTACATCTTATCGGAATGCAGATTTTGTTTGGAGACATATAACTTACGGCTTATTGCTTGCTGTTGGCCTGGAGAGCGGTTGCCTCCTTGCCAGCTACCAGCTACCACCGAGAGCCCAGAGAGGAATGCCTCAACGAACGGGTTTTAGTGGGTATTGCGAACTCTTCCCCCTCGCGGAGTCCCACATTCCCGACCCCCTTATAGGGTGCGTAAATACATATCCCAGCGACAAAAAATCTATATTGCCATTCTAAGGGCTAGTGGTTAGCATGTTTGACTACAGACATGAGGTCCTGGGTTCGAGTCCCGGGTGGAGCTAATTAAAAAAAAACCAATATTGAGTTTTCTATTNAAGGAATAGAGAGTGCACTTGTTGTGTACTATGCCTGCCAATCCGCAGTGGAGCAGCGTGGTGGGTCTATGCTCTAAATACCCTCGCTCCTTGGAGTGAGGAGGCCTGTGCCCAGCAGTAGGACGAAAATTGGCTGCTACTTACTTAAGGTACTCGTTTTGGGCACTTCGTATGAATGGTTTCAAAGTCCCTAAAGAGCACAGATACACATAGTTCTTCTGGTTTATTTTCAAGGTGTTAGGAAACAGCTCCCGAAAACGAAATGATAGTATTAATTACACTTTTGAAGATGGGACGGAAGAAAAACGATCCTCGTTAAAAAATTAAAAGTGCGTGCGCACAAAGTACACAGAAATATATGTTAGAAATGAAATTTCTTTGGCAAACTAAATTTAAAGTCCTGTTTATATTAATACGATTCTAAAACTTTAGATTTCCGAATCTTAGAGGGAGGGAAAAATGAAGATAGGTTAGGAATTTAATTGTCATTGAAATATTAGAAGGCCACGTGAAATGAAATATTTTTATTTTATATTTTATGAAAAATAGTGTTATTAAATGATTAAATGACGAGCGGTTAATCAAAATGCCACATGTTATTTGTAAATATTGAAATTACCCAACCTTACAAACGAATTGGCATAAAAACGCTGCACATCTTCGTGACGCTAATCACACGTTTCATCCGTAAATTTTTTTTACCCTCAGGCGCCTAATGAAGTTTCACGTCAAAAAGATAAACTTGTATTTTCTAATTTGCCTGAGTTTGGACTGGTGGGAGGCATCGGCCGTGTCTATTTACCCCTATCAGCAAAAATTTATAATCACTTACCATCAGTTGTGATTGTTGTCAAGCGCTAACCTGTTAGCAAATAAAAAATAGAGATTTTTTATTATTGCTAACAGGTTAGCGCTTGACCGTGATCACGTCTGATGGTAAGTGACGTCAAGACGGAGACTAATATGTGAAGAGGCAATTTACCTCTTATGGTTTCTACACAGCATCGTACCGGAACACAAATCTTTTTAATTAGCGGCACGTTTTTGTAAAGTCCAGCAAAATTCGTAAATTCGTCCTACCAGGGATCCAATCCGGGACCTATGCTAGCAAAGCCAGTACTCACACCACTGTGCCAACGTGGCCGTCATTGTGTTAATATTCTCATGTATTCAGTCATGTACAATCTATTCCAACCAGTTCCATAGTAAGTTATTTACAAAAATAGGTATGAAACAGCTTATCTATCTAAATCCCTCGAAGCCTTATGAGATGCGGCTCGAATTGAAACCAAATACATCTCGAGATAGATTTGGGCCTGAGACCATTGAGAAAGCCAAGTGCCATACATACAACAACACAAATGTTCCCTCTTTGTAATATTAGTATAGATATAATTTGCTTTGTTAAAAGACTAAGAGCCCATGGACAAAATTAACTAGTGAAATAAACCAACGTGAATAACGCTCAGAAGGCTGTTACTATATCATAAAATAATTAGTACACGAGTAAATGATATATTTTTTTATCCTAATATTTTTATTTGTTACCGTTTATAATTTACGGCTATAATTCGTGGACTAATTGTTTTTGAGTGGGTAGTTTTACAAGGGGGGTATAAAAAACAGGGGAATGAAGGAACATTAGCCTAGTGACAGTTCTTAGTTTGTATCAACATTAGTTATTGAAAGTGTGTAATATAATATTGAAGAATCTGAGAATAGTATTACTTATCCTACAAATTAGTGTATACACACGCGTGTGTGTACTCATGTACACGCGTTAGAAGTTATACTTCTTTGGCGTAATAAGATAAAAATCTTTTTTAAAAAGTTATCTTTCGCCTTATTCAACGATTATAGAAATAATAAACGTAAAGTAACTTTTATTGGTTATAAATAGTTTGTAATCTGTTTTCTATAGTTGATATTTGCAATGTCACAATATATCTAACAAGTAATGTAATAAAATAGTTAAGGTGTTATATAATAATCTTAAATGTTGACTTTAGCTAACTTCAGGGTGTCGGATTTTTGCGACAGTGGCGCGTTGTAAAAATTTACTCTCATCATTTTTCCCTAACGCACCAAAAGAAGTTTACTTCAATAATTATTTACTCGTGTACTCACCAGTACCTCTCAGAAATTACGACATATCGTTCAAAGTTATTTTATGATAGAGACAGCATTCTAAGCGTTATTCACGTTTGTTCATTTCACTTGTTAATTTTATCCATGGGCTTGTAGTCTATAACGTATTTTACTTGTCGTTGTAGGGCACATCGGTTGAATGATTTCAAGGTTTATAACGGACATAAATACAATAAATTTTTACATGTTAAGCATATAGATAATTCCGTTAACGTATTTTCAGTTACAAAATGCCTGCCTAAAAGAAACTTGTATGGCGCGTATTATAAAGTTTTGACTACCCATGCCTTAGGGCGTGGTGACAAAAATCAAGGGTACAGACAAAGAGACAGTAAACTTATATCAAAAACTGGTTTACATAGAGCGGTCTGCGAGTAATGGTGAAAGGACACTGCTCGGTTATAATTAATTAGTGTAACGAATATTCCGTTTGCCATTTTAAAAATTTAATCGCACCTTTTTTGACTTCCTTATACCTGTCTATTTTTTTATATTAATATACCAGTCAAGTGGTTTTGCGCCTGTTTCATTGCAAGTTAAGTTTCTTTTATATATAAGCATATAATAAATTCATACATGGAAATAAAAGTATGTATTTTAAAACTGTATCTTTAAAAACTGTATCTGTTGCGTCGTCGGTTTTACTGATTTTGTCTAATTTCTACTGTAACGCAATTCAAATCTTATTTGTAGTATTAGATCAAGTTTAGCAGCAAATAATTTAATTGGAAATATTTTTTGAACGCAAGCTATTATTATAGCTATAGTCTTACTATAATTTTCACCTCTATATACCTACGATAATCATATACAAGTACTTAAACTTCTAAGGCACTCTTATATTACTTGTACAAGGATATGTCCTATCTCTACTAGATAGCTTAAACACCACATATTCCAAAGTTGCTGTAGTTTAAAGCCACATTCACCGTTGTCATACATCCATAGCTAATAGCACAATATACTCCGAAAATAAATCACAGCTTATGCAAAAAAGAGGGAAAAAATTCATGATACAAAATAGCTCCAAAAGCTCACAGATAACGAATCAGATTATAAAATCAGCCGCACACTGTGCAATAAAAACGAAACGAAAACCTATCTGATCTTTCTTAGGATAATAATATAAAAACATGCTTTGGCGTAGTGAGTTTTTTGTTAACAATTTTCGCTTATGTTGATACCTACTCGGGGACTTGCATAAAATTACATTGCACGTGTTTTGAAATAAATCACTATGAGTTTGCGCTTTTGATGCGATATATAACGTTTAGACTGTCAGAAGACCTTATTGGCGTAGTGGTGCGAGTACTCGCTTTGACAGCCGAAATCGTCAGATAGAGCATTTATAAGACCAGGGAAAAAGAGAAGAGTGAGAGATAAGGAGAAGGTAGACGAAAGAGAAATGGTAAAATTTTACCAATATAAAAAATTAACAAGCGCTAAAAAAATATAGTACGTAATTCCAAATTGTAATTCACTTACTCCATGAGGTCGTCTCGTATGGATTTCGGAACATTAGGCCGGCAGGCATCGTCAGTTGAAGGGACGTTGTCACCATCATTACTGTACATCATGTAATCCATTAAGTGGTGGATATGGTTTATCTGCGAAAATGGACTCTAAAGCATTAAAACCTAGATTCATACGCGGTATAAGTGAAACCTTCAAAAGATTTACTAAAAGCTCCAAATTAATTCGGTTGGTCATAGGCACCATCTATCACATCACTTTCCTTCTAATTTTGTTACTTACAAAATTTATATAAAAACATATCGACAAAATTGTGATAATAAATAATTGAAACAATTAGGATGGCCTGCAATTCGTGCTGTTGGCCATTTTTGATTAGAAATTTGTCAGCACACATTATTCTACTAGTCTAAGCTTTTCATCTTTGATTTGAAATTTGTGGCGTAGAGTATTCTATTAGTCTAGCTTTTTATTTTGATTTGAAATTTGTGGCGTACAGTATTCTATTAGTCTAGCTTTTTATTTTGATTCTTTGATTTGAAATTTGTGGCGTAGAGTATTCTATTAGTCTAGCTTTTTATTTTGATTTCAAATTTGTGACGTACAGTATTCTATTAGTTTAGCTTTTTATTTTGATTTCAAATTTGTGGCGTACAGTATTCTATTAGTCTAGCTTCTCTAATATTATAGAAGAAATTTTGATTTTTATCAATTGATTGTAATCAAGCTAAACATTACCGGACTGATTTAAAATGTTCTTGGTTTGCTAATGTAAAATATATTAGATATATATTTTTTGTAAAGTAAAATGTGTATATTGATTAGATTATGAATGTAAGTGTGTATCTAATGACCTGAAATGAAATAATGCAATTTTTATGTAAACAAAAACCAATCTATAGTCCGACTTAGTATACCTTCCATTGCCACGTGATCTAACTCTTTTAAGTATAGCACAATATTGCTGTTGGTTTGGAAACCTTTGAAATACGGACCTAACTTGAACCTGTTCTGCAATAGGCCCATTGTGGCGTGGAAAAATTCTAAAAAGTGTTGGGCAACGAACGTCTCACGTTGTTTTATAATGACGACTTTTAAGGTATTGTTGAGCCTCTTTTCTAAAAGAGGGTAAATATTTTTGTTGTTACCTAAAATATTATCAGGAATTTTAATAAGAAAAAGTCATACGTAATCAGGGTCGGAAAAATTTATATTTCTTCTTTCAATTCGTGATATATAGGTAGTTCTCCTCCTCATTCCCATAGGGGTAGGCAGAGACAACCTTCCACTTGCCACGATCCTTGCATATCTCCTTAGCTTCTTTCATTTTCATTAAACCTTTCATACAAGTCCGTCGGTTTAAAGTACTCTTGACTTGACCCTTATTTAAAATGTCCTGGATTTGATCCAGGAACCTTCGTCTTGGTCTTCAAATAATCTATCAAGGTTAGTAAAGTTTACTCATTGTTGCAAATTGTATGTCTAAAGATCTTGCATAACCGTAGCAGCATTGAAGCTCTGAATAGCAGATTACTGATTTTAATAGTAATAGGTAAACCCGGATAGCTGGAGTGGTGATGAAATTCGTCGTCTCCACCTTGATATAATCTTTTTTATCAGTGGAATACCACTACGATCACTGTGCCATCTTTATCTCTCTCTGGCTTTATTAGATCGACTTAGGGTCGACTCTCCTAATCACTTTTCGCCAGAGATCAGGTCTTTGGATCTTGGCTCTGTCCCCAAAGGTATTTTTTATTGATGGCATCCATATTAATTTGGGTCTACCTCGTCTCGATGGTCGCGATTCCGTTTTTAGTATGCTTTTGAAGGATGCCTTTTTATGTCATGAACATACCACTGCAGGCGAGCTACCGTAAGCTTTTCTGGTATTGACATAATTTTAAAGCTACCTCGGATGTATATGTTTGGCACTTTGTCATTCATGGTCACACCTACAAACCGTAGGAGCGTTCGCATTTCAGTGACGTGTAGTTTCTGCACGGCGCTTTTTAAAAGGTAGCTCATTAGGCAAACAATTTAAATCATTATTCTTTTTTTTAACATTATGTTTTTGGTATTGTCTTTGAACGGAATACTATGGGTATCCCGCTCATTAATGACGCATGCGCGTACGGGGTGGTAGGATTGTTTATAAGCGACCACCTGTTTGAAAAGACTAACAGTATTCTCCCGAACGGTGTAGAACTTGAACTGTGCAAAACCCAAATAGTGAATACGTGCTTACAGCCCATTGAAGCTGGAAGAATTCGTGATGTGGAAATCCATCAACTATCACAATACCTTAATTTGAAATTCATTACCAAACTAGATAACCAAATTCAGAAAATTATTGCAATAATTTATGTTTTTGATATGAGTTAATTTTCAAAACTGATAAAAGCATCAATTGAAATGTTTAATATTGTGACGTTCTTGTAATAGAGATTATGGGCCCTTGACTTTGTCAAAGTGGCTGGATTCATATATATACCTGATACGTATTTATCGTTTTATTAGATTAAAAATGTACGAAATACCGCCAAGGTTCAAACGGCTCCTGCGGCTGCAGAGGAGCCAGCGGCGGTATAGATCTTCAAGGGTAAGTAAAATTTAAAACGGGATCTGGAGACATAAAAATAATCTATTCGAGTTTCCTTACAAGAACCGGATTAAACTTTGCGAAATTTCTTCTGTTTTCCATTTTAAACAGTTGGCTCCGAAAATTTGTGTAATGATTGCGAAATGAACTTAACTCTTTTTAATATTCTTTACTGCGTCAATGTTTCACAATGAATCATTTAATATTGACCTTTCATAACTGCCTCCAATCACTTTTGGCTCAGCGCAAGGAATGTCTTTGTATAAAACAAAATTTACAAATATATACGAACAACAATAATAAAGACATGTTATACAATAATTAAATTAATTTACCACCAAACTTTTCCGTATCCTAATGGTAATAAAACAAGAGAAAACTTTTCTCCTTTTTTTCTTTTTTAAAAATAATGCCTCAGTGCCTGAAGACTAGATCTTCGAACAGTGCGTATTGCCAGCGATTACATATGGTTCCGAGACATGACCGCTGACTATGGGGCTCGTAAGAAGACTCAGAGTCACTCAGCGGGTAATGGAGAGGGCTATACTCGGGGTTTCCCTACGAGATCAAATCAGAAATGAGGAGATCCGCTGGAGAACTAAAGCCACCGACGTAGCCTACCGAATTGCAAAGCTGAAGTAGCAACGGGCAGGGCACGTAGTTCGTAGAACCGATGGACGTTGGGGCCCGAAGGTGCTAGAGTGGCGGCCTCGCACCTGAAAACGCAGCGTCGGCACCCCCACCAGGTGGGCCGATGATATCAGTCGGGTCGCTGGCAAACGCTGGATACAAGCGGCGCAAGTTCGGGCCCATTGGAATTCATTAAGAGAGACCTTTGTCCAGCAGTGAACGTCCATTGGTTGAGACGACGACGACGACGAAACTTTTCTCTAAAGAAAGCCTCTGAAATCTTATTCTCTCTCCAATTTTCCAGCTTTATAATAAACAATTACATTATTGTTTACTCCCAATGTTATAATTTCTAATTTCGTTTTAACTGAATTTCCAACATGGTCCTGGAGAATCTACTAGATTTTACAATATTAACTTGAACTTTGTTCGTTGTTTAAGTTTAATGCGTTTAAGACGATACCAATTTGCAATATCTGCTGCCATCATCAACCTTTAGCAATGCAACCTTTTAACCTTAACGTAATCCGAAGTTCAAATTTGTCTTTTAAGTGTGCCCGCCATCGAATCCAAATATGAAGGTAGTTATGTAAGTATTTTTATCAGACTATATAATAAAATCAAAATATTCTTTATTCCAGTAGGCTCAGAAAGCGCTTTTGTTATCGCCAAGAGTCTGTCCGTTGGTTAAAAATCTACCACCGATTCGGAAAGTTGATTCCACTGATAAGAAACCGACAATAAACTCAACGGTTACTCCTTTAAACATAGTTTTTGTACGTTACAACGTGTTTAGCTTTCATGTGCAACTGGAATCAAGTCCAAACATCATTATCACTTAAATAATTTACAATATTATAATATACTCTTTGTAATAAGACGTTTTTAGCATGTTTCTTAAAACTATGTGGAGTAAAAATCTTGGTAAAAATGCGTATGCTCAACTGGACAAATGATTTGTGAACCTTCTTCCACCGAGTTTGTTTTTATTTCTTTTATAAAAATTGTGGTTCTTCCTTTTGCTACATAATTAAATATTATCACGGATATATAAAACGTTATTCAATATACGTTGCTCTTTTTTGTAAAATAAAGTTTAAATGTCAGATGCCGTACATCATATCAGTATGCCGTAACGCATATTTTAGAGTCACTAATTTGCAGGTTAAGTAATACTATTCTCATATCCTTCATTATTATATTGCATACTTTGAATGACTTAAAACAAATACTAACGTTGATACAAACTAAGAACTGTCACTAGGCGAATATTGCTTCATTCCCATGTGCTACCCCTCTTATACCCACTCAAAATAATCGCCCCACTCTAAAATAATAAGTCTACTAATCACAGTCGTCGTGAAAACGACGACTTCATAAATTTGAGAATTTCCGGACTGCGTTAAACCGGATGTAGTGCGTGTAAACGTTTCACTGATATAAAAACCACAAATAACAATCATGATCGCTAACAAATACACCATTTTGGCAGTATCAACATCAGTTTAAATTCTATATATATAAAAGAGATATCCAGGTATCTATTGACTCATCACGATATCTCTGGAATATTTCTTTTGCCTAGTAGAGATCAGCTAAGAACGGATTTTACGAAATTCCGTCCGCAAGGAGGGTTAGGGGGTTTTAAAAATAAATTCAAATTTTCACATTTAAACAAAATTCAAACTTCATATATATCTTTTATGGTATGTAAAACATTTTTTTTGACATAATGGAAGCTATCAAAAGTAAATTTTAGGAAATTCCACCCTCAAAGGGCAGTGCGGGTAAGTTTCTTATTTGTAAAACAATTTGCCTAAATTAATGAAAATGCTACAAAAAAAAAAACATTCCACGCAGATAAAGTCGCGGGTTCAGCTAGTATATATATAACTAACTGCTTCATTGGCGACTACAGACATGAGGTCCTGGGTTCGAGTCCCGGGTCGAGCCAATTCAAAAATCAATATTGAGTTTTCTATTAAGATTTCCTCAATATTTGCCCGAAGTTGGGATCCACCCCTGTGCCTCGGAGAGCAAGTTAAGCCGTCGGTCCAGCGCCTGATCTCTGTCCGATCGTGTCGGATTCCCGTCACATCGGACTATGAGAGTGAAGGAATAGAGTGTATGTATATCTGGCTTTAAACGACTACGCTTTGTTCACTATTATTTACATGTCTGGAATTTTCCGTTTTTGCGGATAGATTTAAAAATGAGTCCATGTCTTTCATTAAGAAGGTCCTCGTCCCGTTGGAATTAGTCCAGACCTTTCGCAGATTTTCGACAAAGGATATTACCGTCCCTATAACTAGCTATCTACCAGTTCAATTTTCTTTTTAAAAGATGCCTTTTATAATTAAAAAATTGGAGGTCCGTCAAGCCGTTGCCAATTTCTGTACACGATTTTCTCGTCGTTATACGTATAGACTTCAAATTATGTATAATTATCATTACTTAATATAAATCCAAATGCCACGGGCCAGTCGGAACCTGTTTGTGACCGTTCCAGCCAGTTTTGAGTGTTAAATTTTAATAAATACTAATTCGAAGTGTGCGAGAAATTTTGCCGTCTCAACGTGGCCTGTCAAAGTGAATATCGACAAGGATAACTACCATAATACACTTCTTCGCCTTGATGATAAAACTGCTAAGCCCTTAACCTAAAGTACTACTTGGAACTTAAAGATGCACGCTGTTTAGCAAAAACGTTGCAGTCTAATAAATGAAAGGATTTTATGATATTTTTCTAAACTGATATTATGAGGGAGAAACATTTATGTTTATTTTATATTACCTACGACTCCGAAACGTGGTCGCTGATGGGCCTCATTCGAAAGCTCAGAGTCAGTCAGCGTGCGATGGAGAGGGCTCTGCTCGGAGTTTCTTTAAGAGATCAAGTCAGAAGTGAGGAGATCCGTAGCAGAACCAAAGTCACCTACATAGCCTTACGAATCGCCAACCTGAACTGGCAATGGGCGGGGCACATAGTCCGACGGACTGATGGACGTTGGAACCCTAAGGTGCTGGAGTGGCCACCTCGCAATTTAGAGAGACCCTCTACAAGGTGGACCGACGACATCAAGAGAGTCGTCGGAACCCTTGGAGCCAGGCGGCCCAAAATCGGGTCTTGTGGACATCATTAGGTGAGACCTATGTCCAGCAGTGGACTTCCATTGGTTGAAGCGGCGACGACGACGACGACAAAATGTTTGCACGATTTTGATACTGATAATTATAAGGCAGAATTGTATCCATTCGTTTAATTTTTAATTGTAACTGTACCATTCAATAAATGAATCCATTTAAATAGAATATTTCTTCAGAATGCAAGTGATAAAAAACCGTAGAGAACCGAGATGTAATTGAGACTTGAAATATTTGCATTAGACACCTATAGGTAGATTGTGAAACTTTGACGCAAGCGTTGCCCGAGTCGTATCTGTTTCTTAGACAAAAACTGAAATTCCAGGTACGCTTGAGCCATTGAATGAAAAATCCAATTAAATATTAGTACAACTTTAGTCAAAATTAATAGGCAATTCACAGTAAAACAAAAAAGTATGAACAAGATACTCCTAAAAACTCTGTTTCCTTTTGTAACCCCTGAGTCCTAAATTGAAAGTTTAGGTAGTCTACAGAACTCCAGGAGCTCGCTATCTATAAAGCGCGTATTTCGTCATTAATACCCGCTAAAAGAACACTTTTATAAATTTTATATTTCAATTGATTTCCAGACTGTTAATTAAAATATTTACGTAGTTCGTTACAGGATTAATCACAACTGATGAAGTGTAAATATAAATTTGTCAGGTATATTGTATTTGTTGAGATAAAGTCGAATCAATCAAGACTTCCGTAATCCTCGCATGATTATTATTATGAGGGTTTTCAAAAGATTGTGGAAGTATGTGTTTAAACTGTAATTTTTCCTGTTTCCTTAACCCATGTATTTACTATTGGCGGGCGACCCCTCTTGGGAGCTCCGGGCAGAAGTCCTTGCAGTCGCCTATCAGTGCAAGGTAGTTACAAGGGCTTCTAGAGGCGCTGACTCATACAACGACCAGTTCCGGAGGATCAGGGCTCTCGCTGACAGAGCTCTGATCGAAAGATGGAGGGAAGATCTGGGATCCCCAACTGCGGGTAAAGTCACAGTGGAGGCGATCCTTCCATATCTGGACAATTGGCTCACCAGGAGGCAGGGATCTCTTTCCTACCGTCTGGTGCAGGTGCTGACCGGCCATGGTTGCTTCGGCAAGTACTTGCACCAGGTCGTTGGCCGCGAGGAAACGCCCGCCTGTCATGAGTGTGGTGCTCCTGTGGACACGGCGCACCATACCCTGGCGGAATGTCCGGCGTGGGCACCCCAGCGGCATACCTTATTGTCGCTGGTTGGAGGAGACATTTCGATGGAGAGCATAATAGGGGTAATGCTCTCCAGTGAAGTTGGGTGGAGGACGGTTGCCTTCTTTTGCGAGACCGTCATCTCGCTGAAGGAGGCAAATGGGAGACTAAGAGAGCAAGAGGCTGAAGCTCCACCTAGCCGTCGGAGAAGACTTGGTGGCAGAAGTCGCACTTATGCGCTTCAGGTTTCTCCCTATTGAGAGATAGGTACTCGTGGTCGGTGTCATCCGGGTCACTAGAGTGGAATGCAGCTAGGGAACCTCTAGTGATCTCACTCATGGCTGAGTAGGGATCCGCTGGGTTTTAGTGGGTATTCTGTAATCTGTGAGTCCCACACTCCCGATTAGAAAATCTTTCATCGGGGTGCGTAAAGACATTTCCTAGCGCAAAAAAAAAAACCCATGTATGTACGTTTAGAGTTTTAATAGACTACAAGCTTATGGAAATAAATTAACCAGTGAAATGAACCAACGTAAATAACTCTTAGAAGGCTGTTACTGTGTCATAAAACTAGCTGAATCCGCGACTTCTGCGTGGAAAGTTTTTTGGTAGCATTTTCATTAATTTAGGCAAATTGTTATACAAATAAGAAACATCCCTCTGAGAGTGGAATTTCGTAAAAACCGCTGTTAGCTGACCTCTACTCGGCAAAAGGAATATTCCTACCAAATTTACGTCTTATAGTTCCAGAGACATCGTGATATATTCTAAATAATATTATTATTATTTAGAATAGGCTAAGCAGCTTTCGATGATGCGCCTATATCAATTTTAGTGAGTTCAATTGTGCTTTTTGCCATTACTGAGCTTATCCAGTCTATCTTTTACTGATTTAGCGATCTCTTACCGAGAAAGCGCTTAAATGGGTTTGATATCTCCTATATTTTATAATTATATAGATAACTTTGGGTGTTATGTCGTCATTTCTGAGCAGTACAAGTGAGTACACGAGTAAATAATTATTCTTTATTCTAATATTTTTTATTGTTACCATTTATAACGTACGGCTATAATGCGCAACGGTAATATTTAATAACATTATATCAAACAAATAGTTGCCGTACATAAAATTATGATCTTACAGCAATTATCTACGTTTCAGGATTTACCGCGTCATTACTGCTGTATGATCATAAATTTGTGTACGGCAACTATTTTATATTGGGATAAAGAATAATTATTTACTCGTATACCGCTCAGAAATGACGACATACCGCCCTAAGTTATTTTATGATATACTAACAGCCTTCTAAACGTAATTCACGTTGGTTCATTTCACTGTTTAATTTTATCCATGGGCTGGTAGTCTATAAGTGTTTAAAATTTATCTGTTTATTTCATCACTTGATAAATTTCGAATAATTTCTTACAGTTCTCCAGATTTTTTAAGAGTGCTCTTTTAAGCTTATACTACGATCATGTCGGAGAATAAGAGAGAAAACGGAGCAGCATAAAGCACAGGGGTGTAGGGTTCTCCGCCGACATCGTTATTAATTGGATCCATTATTTCATTTCTTATTCTGTGGGCGTTCGTGGGTAATGTTGGTGCAATCAAACACTTTGTTAATTAACTCGGATTATAATGTTCAATCACTTAATGTTCCCGATATCAATTTACACAAACTCATTAACACTAATAGCTAGGAACGCGACAGTTTCAATAGTCGACCACTCCGGCCGACCGCTACTCGAGAAACCCGAGAGACGGGCTGGACTGCCACTTATTGACACGCCCACGCCGATACAAAGATGGCGCCAGCGTTCCACAGACTCTTGCACTCCGACATATATAAGGCGTAGGGACTTAAAATTTGGTAGGAATATTCCTTTTGCCGAGTAGGGGTCAGATAACAACGGCTTTTACGAAATTCCACACGCGAGAGGGGTTGTGGGGGTATCATATGTATGTTTCTTATTTGTAAAACGATTTGCCTAAATTAATGAAAATGCCACCCAAAAACCATCGCTCAACGCTGTTGCGTTTGTTAGAATATTTCGTGCAAATTACGCTTCTTACCTAATGTACTGAAATTGTTTGTCACTTTCTCTATCTTTTTAACATTTATTGTGTAGATAAATACGTATAATATATCTTTATTCTAAGTTTATGTTAATCAAGACATTCAATCACTGTCGATAGATTCAAATATGCATAGCTGCATAATGTGTCCAGTTAGAAATTACAAATTGAGATTTATGTAAGCCGAGGCCACGTATCGTACGATTATTGAATTCTATTAAAACAAATAATTTAGAGCCTTGTCATAGTTTTTGTTAAGAAATTTAAATCGACAATTTATTTGATCTGTGAAATTTTTTGTCACTGTATAAATTTAAGTGTTGCGAACCGTGATTTATAGGTGTGCTTTAGGAGATCCAGTATGCAAATTTGAAATGGACTGTTAAGGTATTGGTGTCTTTTGATACTGCTCACTAATATAAACGCTTATTTTGGTAAATCAAATCAAAATCAAAATATTTCTTATTCAAATAGACTCAAAGAGCACTTTTCAATCGTCAATATTGTGTCCCTTGGTAACAAATCTACCACCCGTTCGAATAGTTGGATCCGCTGAGAAGAAACCTGCAGGAAACTCAACGGTTACCCTTTTAGAGATATTTGTGTATTTTACAATGTGTGATATATAGCTTCTGTGAGCAACTGGAATCAAGTCTAAACATTTCTATCGCTTGAATAATCTTTAAAATTATAATATGCCTTTTGTAAAAGGATAGTTGCAATGAGTACATTTTTGTCGCTCAAATATATATTAAATGTTTTTTGGGTAGCATATTTTAATTTTAATTAAATAAAATTTTAAATAACACCCCCGCGACCCCCTTTGCGGGTGGAATTTCCTAATATCCTTTCTTAGCTGACCTCTACTCGGCAAATGGAATATTCCTACCAAATTTTAAGTCTCTACGCCTTATGGTTCCAGAGACATCGTGATGAGTGTTGAATGTTTTTTCATAGGTTATCGCTGTACAAAATTCAAACAATCTCGTAAAATTCGTTCTTAGCTGACCTCTACTCGGCAATAGGCATATTCTTACCAAATCTCAAGTCTCTACGTCTTACGTGATGAGTCAATAGTTAACACCCCAGCAACCCCCCTTGCGGGTGAAATTTCGTAAAATCCATTCTTAACTAATCTTTACTCGTCAAAAGGAAAAATCCTACCGAATTTTAAGTCTCTACACCTTATGGTTCCAGAGATATCGTGATGAGTCAATAGATACCAGGATATCTCTTTTATATATAGATTGATTACTTAAGAATATTAAATATTGTGATCTGTTTTGGCTGCCTGAAGAAATAAATAATAAAATTGATGGCACGTTCCAAAGAAATAAAACGTTTCCAATTTTTTTTGCAATTCGCTACAAATTGCTTAATTATTCAAATTTTCCATATCGAACTAGTTTGGTAACGCAATTTAGTAAGGTAATAAAAATTTTCGATTTAGAGAAATAAGTTGAACCCATGAATTGTAATGTTCGCCAATTTGATGATAAGGGGCCGTCATATAGTTATGTTGCTAGTTTGTTTAATGATAAAACGAACGGTCCTCACTGAGTTTTGGCCAAGTCGATGTGTGCAAACAATTTGCCCCTCTCCTTTTCCTAATTTTTTTTATTCATGTAAATGATTGAAACACAGGTTGATTAAGGGTAACCAATGTACAAATTTGACAAGCTCGTTGGCGGTGGTGCGAGTACTTTGCTAACAGAGACCCTGGATTCGATCGCTAAGAAACAAATTCAAGGCAGTTAACATAATGACAGTTCACTGCGTATACATATTAGAAAACTTGTTGTACGTACACAAAAACATTGACTCTTTTAATAAAAAGAGTGAATGTATATCATATAACTTAAGAAATAAAAACTCACTTGTAAATTTTAGTACGTTGCATAAAATTAACAACTCATTTAATAAGGGTAACTGTATACGTTTCTATAATAAACTCCCACAAGACGTTTTAGAAATGTCAATTAATAAATTCAAAGTCTTTGTTAAAAGAAAGTTGATAGAAAAATCGTATTATAACTTGCAAGATTACCAAGACAAAAGAAACGCCTGGGAGTTAACGAATTGCTCTAATTTTAATT
>JACTOM010000577.1:289341-367625 GCA_015832385.1 Elymnias hypermnestra | reverse complement strand
CAACCCGACAAATGACTTCTGAACCTTTTTCACTCTAAAATATGGCATTACAAGTTTGTGTTTATTTCTTGTATTAAAATTGTGTGTTTCGCTCCTTTTGCTGTATAAATGAATATTATCACGGATGTATAAAATGTTATTTAATATATATTGTACTGTAAGAATTGATATTTCTTTGAATTTTTTTCTTAATGAAATCCGAGATACCAATTGATATATGGCACCTATTGCTCTTTTTTGCAAAATGAAGATAGTTTCAATGTCCGCCGCCTTCCCTCATAACAGTATGCCGTAACACATAATGCTATGAAAATAAGCGATATTAATAATTGGTTAGGACTCAGAGGTGGCTTTATCTATGGTCTTTAATGAAACTGCTCTAAAGTTATAATTGCATGTGCTAGAGACGTTAATTTTGCCTTTAGCCCGTGAAAGTCTCATATTAGCAGGAACAAACGGATAGACAAAAATATGTGTCTTGTACTATAAACACTTTTAGTATAGAGTTTAGTCTGGTTGATTAATATTTAACTAATTAAGAGCAGGGTTTAATTTTTCAAATAGGATTGTCAAATGTCCCCTGTCAAACCGGATCTATAAACGACGCTCATTAAGGACTGCCTTAAAGCAATAAAAAAAATAATCATATGTAAATAGCACGTTACGGATACACTGGACCTGTACAAGGATATTTCTGAGAACGTATATGCTAATAGATACCGCTTTCTAATGCGATTATTTACATCTTTGGGACAGAATAGTAGGAACACAGGTGACATACTGTCGGAAAGAAAGTAATTTCATATTTGCTAAGAAATTGTTCAAGTCAAGAAAAACCCGCTATGGGTTTGACCACTTCAACAGGAGGATACAATTCTGAGTTAGACTTTGCATTATAGTCTTCGTTATCTTAGTGTCTAGAGATGGATGCTGCTGAATACGTTTCCTGTTCCTACAGCACTTGTACCCAGTATCTTTCACCACAAGGTGACCTGGATGGTGAATTTTCACACTCGAACCGGTATTTCTCAAACATTCGAATCCATTTTCTGATTAAATTCTACACGATATAAATGTTGACACTATAGAATCACCATTGCGATAATAAGCGCGTATACAAAATGCACGTTTCCCGGGTACGCTTCCATGGTTACTGAATCTCCAAATAATGTCGGAGCACGCTATCCTATTCAGCAATCGCGCCGTTACTCGGACAACGCCGATACAAATACCTCCCACCCTTTATAGATACCGTGTATCAAACCTAAGTTTGAATATATCAGTGATACTTTTGCATGTAAAATGCTGTATGTGAATTGTACATTTTTAGTTATTTGATGAAACACTGCCATATTTTTATGGGTATTAATGGAATTTCATGTTAAAACTAATACATAACATCACGCCTCATTCCCATAGAGGTAGGCAGAGACCACGTCCTTCCACTTGCCACGATTCTTGCATATCTCCTTCGCTTCTTTCATTCTCATTGCTACAAGTTCGGCGGTTTAGAGTACTCTTGACCTGGCCATTATTTAAAATGTCCAGGAATGTTCGCCTTGATCTTCTTCCAACTTTCCCATCAGATCTTAACGTACAATACGGGGAATGCTAACCATGAAACTACTGCGTTCGATTACAAATTATTAAACAATAGTGATTATAAATTTATTGTACGTTCATGTGTTTCATAGCAGTGATTTCGCATAATTAAAATGTCGCGACATACAAGCCATTAACATTAAAAAACACGCACCTTGTGTTGCCATATCGAATGATGTCGTTGTAAGTGTCTCCTGGTGTTAGTGGACAAAAGTGATTATGACCGTGGCAGCTGGAGTAGTTACCAGGCGGAAGGCGAGGGCGAAAAAGAGTTGGGCCAGAATCGAGCATGATGGACAGGTGATGTAAACAAACTATATTCTGACATCACGAAGGATTTATTGATATTCAGAGGTGGCGTAATAGTTGAAGTACGACTGTAATTTTATTATGTTTTATAATCGGATTAAAATTTCTCATTTCATCTAATTGATGACTGTAGAATACATTGGTTGTATTCAGCTGATAAAGTGTGATTTCAAGAGGAAATGGATTGTTTACAAACAGAATATGAAATTTGTACGGGAGAATGTCATTAATCCGGTACTTCAATACACCGGCACGTTCATTAATCCGGTGCGATCCGGCCACTCCAATCGCTCTTCAATTACGGATTATTTTGAAACTATGTAGTTTACTGTGAGATATGTTACAGTTTTGAAACTACATGTATTATGAAATTATGAAATGGATTCTTTTATTTTATTACCAATTTTCAAACATCGCTTAAAGAAATTTTATCTATCTAATGATACCCAGTGTATAAATTGTGCAAGTTCGCTCAATCTATATATATAAGCAACTTTTCTTTTCTTTGTTATCGATAAAATTGAAAACTACTGGACCGATCGGCATGAGACCATGACCATTCGACGCGGAATTTATTGTGGAAGGTTTTAGGCTTTTGTTTCATATGTGGATGGTGATTTATAATATAAAAATGAATCGCAAAATGTGTTGGTAAGCGCATAACCCAACAGCGCCTGGGTCAATATTGACAATTCTTTTTTTTAATATTTTTTGAAGTCCAAGGATGGTTTTTACGACGAGAAAAGTTCGAATAATTGCAGGGGAAAACCTTTAAAGCCCTTTTCCGTTTCCCATACATACGTTTTCTATTTTAATTAAATAAAGTCAATTTGATCTTTATTGCTATTCAATAAAGTACATAATAAATAACAAGTACTCACTGTCAATTTGCACTTTATTATCGCTGCAGGAAGTTCAAAATCAATTGAATAGTCACAAAAATGTAAGAGCTAAAGATATTTAGTACTGCTGTAATTACATTTCGAAAATCATTCGTAAAACTAAAATCATTCGTAAAACATTTTGACAGAACGAAGTCTATCGGGTCTACTAGTTTATTATGCATGTAAGTTTATGTTGTGATATATATCTGTGTGTCTATTTTTTTTGTTACGTATTGTTTAAGTAGTGTATTATAATGTAAAAGATATATATGCGTCTTGATCTTTATTTATCATAGCTTTTGTCGGCTTTTCTCTCACCAAAGGTTGTCTCTGAGAGATCGCTATAAACGATAAGACCGCCTTTGCGCACTATATGATGTCCTTTAAACAGTATTAATAAATAAATAACTTTATATGCTGGATTAGTGACATTTCACTGTATATGTAGTAAGATCAAACTAAACTTCATCATCATCAGTTGTATATTGGAGAATAGGTATATGACGACTCGAGATTGCTGTACCTACTTAGAAAAAGGATAGTTTTAAATTTCCTACTTGAACAAAGAATTCTTTGATTCAATTGAATTAACTGTCTAATTTCTCTCGCACAGTTTCACATTTTGTTATATGTGTTTGTAGATTTTTATTTATTTTATTTGTTGCATACATATTTACAAAAGAGTGATATATTTGATGTAAGATTAAATTAACAATGTGTAATTAATTAAGGAGAAACTACTGTCAAGGTTACGTAGCAACTGAGAAATCGTCGGAATCCATATTTGAGATGATTTCAAGTAATTATTTTAATGATTCGTGATTTAATTGTAACAACGGCCATCGTTATGATATTATTAATCCCGTTAAGTCTCATACTATCATTATTGGTAGCAGAAGTCTGATTTCAAGAGTGGACTGGCCTAATCTTCCACCAATTTCACTTAATGGTACCGTTATACCATACAGCAATGTTGATAAAAATCTTGGTATAAGTATGGACAACACATCTAAGAGATTTGAGCAGGAAAACCTTTGCAGCTATGGGATCCTTACTTCCCATTCCTACCAAAATTATGCTTGCACAGTCTCTACTTATCTCTATTCTCGATTACGCTGATGCAAGCTATCCTAATTTGAACGAGGACCAATTGGATAAACTTGAGCGACTACCGAATCTCTCTATTCGGTTCATATTTGGATTACGAAAATATGACCACATATCAGAATTTCGTGCAAAGCTCAAGTGGTTGCCTATTCGTTTTCGCCGGAACTTGCATTTTGTGTCTCTTCTGTACTGTGTGCTGTTCAATCCTCGTGCTCCTGCGTATTTATGTCAGAAGTTCGAGTTTCACGATTATGACGGAAGGTGTTTACGGCCCTCTCGTGAACAACGTCATACCCCATAACACCAAATTCTACGATGACTCTTTCGCAGTTCGAGCCATAACTTTATGGAACGAATTACCTCTGACAATAAGAGAAGCTAAATCATTGGATATATTCAAGAAGCGGGTAAAGACTGATTACCTCTCTTTATTTACTTAATGACGATGATATCTATTTGTTCTACGTCTTATTTATTTCATATTATTAGATTATTATGTTTAGTATGTATCTATTTAAAATATGTATTCAAATATTTGTATGTATGTCTATATTAGGGAACACCACCTACCCTATTTACCTCATATAATCTCCCTAACCCTAAGGTTGCCTGGAAGAAATCGCTAATGAGCGATAAGGTCGCCTAATTTGTACTATTTATTAAGTTTGTTTCTGTGTTACTTGTTTCATGTTTGTGGTGTACAATAGAGTTTTCTATCTATCTATCTATTACTAACCAACAAATGAGTATGTGCATAATGGACAGTACGATATCCATTTATAACAAATAGCACGATATTCTATACCCATTCTTGTGTGGAGTATTGTTTTAATAATTCAATAGGTTGTTTATGAATCGAGTGGCTTGTGACGATCTTTGATAATGTTATCCACAATACAAAAAGCTAGTTCAGCCTTTTCCCCTTGAAACACTTTCTGATGACCATCACGACTATTTGTTGTTAGGTTAATGCAATCTCTAATTATTTAAATCTTAATTGATATATTATTTATCGTAATGGGTTTTAGTATTATCCATTCAAACTTTATAATAATATACTAACTTTTCAGCACGTTGACTTATAATCAATACCTTCAATGAATATAAAGGATAATACTTCACGTGAACATTTTTTCCAGTGCAATTTCCTTTATTCGTCCTTTGATACAGGATATTATCATTGCCCGAGCCCATACTCTCGCATGAGACTCATCATGCGGCAACATAAACACTTAGGACAAGGGCATGGATGATGGTATGGAGTAAATGTAGTGAACGTCTTGTCCGGTGTTTGCGTCCTCCTCTGCTATGCCATCTTCTTCACCTGGATCCAACGGTGATGCGAGGTGCTCTTGAGGCTCCTGAGGTGAGGTTGGGGACGCCCGGTCGCTGATCGGTTACATAATGCTAAGTGATGCAAACTAAGAAAGTATGGTCACAAAAATCCATGGAACTACCATTTTGATATCGAAAGTTATTCTGAATTCAACACATTGAAGAAGAAGATGTTCTTTGAAGAAGTCATTATAGAAAAGATAGATTTAACTGTGTTAACGTCACACCCACACCTACTATAGCTGAAATATAAGAACATAACTTATCATTTATGTTAAAAAAAGAAATAAAACAATTAAAAGAAATTAAATTAATTATGTGTGTGTTGGTAAGTGTAGGATATGAATGTGAGCTTCGATCATCTAATAAGTTTTCTGTCGTATTCCTCTAACCATGTATTTAGAATTTTGTTAGTCATTGTACAAAGTGCAAAGTTTTCAACGTTTTTTTTTTATTGTTCACAGGCGTCAGATTTCACAGATACTGGGGACTGGCCCACATTAGGATCTGCAGTGGCTGGTGCGAGGTGCCACTCGACACCACCTCCTCATGAAGACTCCGCACATCATAATGGCAATGCGGTAAGTATTTTTTTACATTTACACCTTTGAGGATGCTTTTGGTTATGGATAGATCATGGAATATAACATCCTTCAATTTGTTATTCAGGCAATAACTAGCCACAGCTTATTAGTCCAAAGCATTTGATGAATTTTCTCTTGTTTTGTTTAAGTTTTACTTTTGGCGTAAATTTAAGCGTTAGGCCCTGTAATGCCGTCAATGTTACACACAGAATTCAAATATGAAACATATGCTTTCTTAACAATATTAATATGTAACCGTGGTTAATATTGTTTTCTTACTGATTGGACACGGTGGAGTATTTTTCATTTAATAATCAAACAAATTTAAGGTCACAGCTGTGTAAAGAGAGTTATTGTTGACAGATAAAATAGCTAGTTGTTATGGCATACCGTAAGTATTAAAGCCTCTGCCTTCGTAGGAGATGATTTGGAGCCAAGGGCTAACACGACGCTTATTGCTGGTAGACATAAACCATTGGCATAGCCATGGTGGAAGGCCTGGGTGTAAATAAATATTAGATCTTTGTACTCGTGAAAAAAAGGGATTGCACCTTGTACGCAGCTTCACTGCAATTTATTAGACTACATACCCCAGTATTGCACCCAGGAGATGTAGGTTTCCGCACAATTCTTAAATTCTTCGAATAGCACAATGAATTGTTTATAGGACATATGGCCACATATTGGCCATAAAACTCAAACTACAAAATAATCCGCATTTTGACTTTTTTTTAACGCTGTGAAATGCATTTACGCACCCTGACTGTGGGGTCGGGAGTGTGGGATTCCGCTAGGGGGAAGAACTCGCAATAACCATTTAAACCCAGCGGAACCGTCGGCAACCATGAGCGGGGAGCCAGAGGCTCATTGAGGCATTCCTCTCTGGCCACTCGGTTGCAGCCGGCTCACAGATATTCTACAGGGGGAGAAGTTGCATCAACCTCAGACTCCTGTTTCCTACTCCCCTTCGTCTGGGCCGGAGTGTCTCAGCGGCATTCACCCTCTTCCTTTGTCGTGCTTTAAGCGAGATGATAGTCTCGCAAAAGGAGGTAACTGCTCTCCAGGATTCCTCACCGATGAGCATTGCATCTATAATATAAGCCAGTGAGAGGTCTGTGCCGATCAACGACGTCATAATGAGTCGCTGAGAACCCCAGGTAGGACATTCTGCCGCCGTGTGGTAAGCTGTATCTAACGAGGCACCACATTCGTAACAGCGGGCCGACGGCTCGCAGCCAACAGTTTGATACAGGTATTTTCCAGATCAACCATGACTGGTAAGCACTTGTACCAACCTGTAGGAGAGGGATCCGTGCTCTCTGCCCAGCCACTTATCCAGATGAGGGCGGATAGCCCTTAATATAGCCACGACCGCCACTGGGTACCCGAGATCCTCCTGCCACCTTTGGGTCAAAGCTCTGTCAGCTAGAGCCCTGACCCTTCTTACTTCATCAGCGTCTGGTAATTCCCCTCTGGTTCTCGCGGCAACTCTCCACCGGTAAGCACTCGTGAGAACTTCCGACCCGAGCTCCCATGGGGGATCCCCTACCTATATGAAGCATACTGTATTGCAGTTAATTATTGGGAAAATATTCAATATCTCTAATATGGTTTACGTAATACAGGATCAAGAGAGGAAACCCCTGGAAGAGCAACCAACCAGGGTCGACAAGTTTGAGTTGTCGCACAACTATCACGGACACATGGAGAAACACGTACAACATGACAGGAACAAATCATCAGGTATGAAGAAGCGTTTCTTTTTTTTATTTAAAACCATTCTTTGTAACAGTCGTGAGTTACCGGGTGATTTTTTTGGGTGGGGCTGGCTGGGTTCCTATTGTCGTTAAAGTATTCAACTAGGGATTTACGGACCATAGGAAATTTGTACGATCTTAACCATTTAGATGAATAATAGCTCCAAAGTAAATATAAATCCACATTTCCGCACATTATATCAATACAGCTTTGTTTGACGTCAATGTGCGATACGTAAAACAACTAAAGGTTTCAGTTGCTCAAATAAAATTGAAATGAAAAATGAAAAGTTTCGGTTTTATTATTGTTTCATTGTGTTGCAATCGGTTACGTTAGCCTTTCTCTCTGAATAATGGTAAAGGTGGGGATGGGAGGCTACAAGTAGTTACTTTTTCTTAAAAAAAAAACTAAATTGTTACATGTATCTTATGAGGTTAAGTCGTTAGAATAATAGATCAGATGCTCAACTTGTACATATAGAAATAGTATCAGGGACATTCAAAAAATTTGCGATGCCAGAATGCCCCTTCAACTAAAGGGGAAGATTTATAAGACGATCGTAAGACCTGTCATCCTGTATGGATCAGAGTGCTGGGCCACCAAAGGGGAGAATGAAAGGAAATTGCATGCAGCGGAGATGCGAATGTTGAGATGGATGTGTGGAGTGACAAAATTGGATAAGATTAAGAATGAGTATATTAGAGGAAGTGTGAAAGTAGCACCAGTGAACGAGAAGTTAAGGAGTGGAAGGTTAGCCTGGTATGGACATGTAATGAGAAGGGAGGATAGCCATGTATGTAAGAGGGTTCTAAATATGATGGTAAGCGGCAGGGCCGGGAGAGGGCGACCAAAAAAAGTGTGGATGAATTGTGTGAAAGAGGATATGTGTATTAAGGGTGTGAATGTAGAAATGACAGCGGATAGAGTGAAGTGGCGAAAGGAAACATGCTGTGCCGACCCCACCTAGTGGGATAAGGGCAAGAAAACAACAACATGAGTTTATAATTTATCCTGGTAATAGTATTCAGCATTTGTTTATGATGTTGCTTGCAGCCCATCGTTTTAGCCTTTTAAATTATCTAAGATTTCACCGTGAATGCCTTTTAAATAAGACCGCCTCTGCATACCGCTTTTCCTGTAACTCATGCCTGTGTGCAATAAATAATATATGTTAAAGCCCGCAAATTTAGCCCGTTATTTATTCACTGAGATGACTGGGTTACGCCTTGCGGGTACATTAATTTCTATTTTAACAATGACAGCGAATGTTGTTCCCATACACTCGTTAGTTCGTAGTAATAGAAGACATTTTTACTTAATATCATGTAAGCCATAACTTTCTAGACAAACACACAAGTTATTAGGTTATAATCACTCAAAACTTCAGACAGTCGTGCACACAAACGATCATACTCACACACTTACACGCACACACAGAGACATGCGCTTACACATACACAGTAATACACATTTACACACTTTGTTTTATAGATACTTACCGATGATAATTTTACTTAAATACTCACTTTTTTTTGGTTTAAAGTTTTTTGTTTATACATAAAGCAGGCAGAGGAAGCAGCAAATCGGCTAAACACAAGTGGGTTCCACTTGACATTGATGTCAAAGCTGCCAGACCACCTAAACATGGCCCTCAGCATCCACCCAGACAGGATCATGGTAAGTTTTCCTATGTATACTTCACCATTGAAAAAATGTTGTATTATTTATTATTACAGAATTACCAACGATGTGCTGAAGTTATGGTTCTAATGGTGTAAAACATTTCTTTTAGAATATAATGAATGGCAACGCCAATTCCCGTAATTTAGGCCTCTTAACTCCGTACCATGGAGATTATGGGTTACGCAATACGGGTACATAATATGTTCCAGCAAAGCCCTGTCGATAGGTTTTGTACCTATTACATAGTTTTGTTGGATACATCATTATTATACAGCTACAATAATAGATTGTTGGTGTAAACTGGCATGTATGTGATTATATGCAAGTTTAATATTCAATGTATACATAAATAATGATTTTGTATGACAACTGAGTGCTATTTTTTTTTAAGAATCCAATTCCACTACATTTTGTATAAATCCATTGCTACTATGCACTACTGCCTCATTGGTCTAGTTGTTAATAAAAAAATGAATATTAAGTTTTCTATTACGTTTTCTCAATATTTGCCCGAAGTTGGGAAGTTGGTGGTGTGTCAGTCTCATTTCATTCATTCTCTCTACATGCCCAAACCATCTAAGCATACCTTTCTCAATTTTAGTCACTACGTCTTCTTTTATACCACAACGTTCTCTTACCACACTATATCTTTCTCTGTCACTCAGTTTTAATCCTCTTATGCTTCTCATCTCTACGGCATTTATTTTACTTTTTTGATTCTTCTGCCATACCCAACTTTCACTACCATACATGAGTGTTGGTGCCAACACTCCAGCATGCACAGCAAGTCTAGCCCTTTGAGACACCATCTGGCTATTCATAAAAGCGTGCAGAGCACCATTTACTATATTCCCTGCATTCACTCTCCTTTCAATATCACTTTCACATGTTCCATCTTTTGTAAATTTAGATCCCAAGTATACAAATTCTTTCACCTCTTCCACTTGTTCCCCATCTATCAAAATATTGCCATTCATCATAAAAATAAATAAGCTTAAAAAATACAAATAACATAGATCTAAACAAATAGATGTTTTCATATAACTAAGTTCACACTATATACCAAAATATAGTTTTACAGAATTGTTGCCTGTTTATTGTATCGTACCTTTGGTACGACTTGACAATCTTTACCTTAACTTCTCAGACAGAAAGTTGCTTTTTAAATGACATATTGATTAGCAGGCTTCGCTTATTCTTAAAAAATATAAACATACTAGTAATATTTTAAAATGTTGAGCTTCTACAGCACGCGAAAAGGTGAACGTGGTTTTTGAATTTCACCTTCTCACAGACACAGTGTCATTGAACGGGGAGGACTACCGCGGTAGGGGATTAGCTACACGAGGCCGGGGGGCATTGAGAGGCAGAGGTGCCAGGCGCGCTACAACAAGAGCGTCCTCCCTGCATCCACATCCTCACCCCCTGTATCACCACCCGGAAATGGCTCATCACGACATGCAACAGGTATTTATGATAAAGCACACTTCCATTTTGAATTCCATGTTTCATACATGAAGCTATTCAATTTTATTGGCGATATGTCAATTTCACCCCTTGTGAGATTTTAATATTATCTTAGGAATTGTTACACATAATCGCTTTGTTTATTATACCCTATCAAATCAAATAGAATAGTCACCGTCTTGGCCAGGTATCGCCAACTAATTCAATAAAGAAAGCTTTTAATTTTTTAAACCAAAAATATTTATGTTAAGCTTAAAGTTCGTGTATTTTTGAGGGGAGAAGTTCTAGGGGAAAGTTAAAGTGTTTTTTTTTTATTAAAAAGATTTTTTATGATGGTGAAATAATGTTTTTAACCTTTTAAACGTACTTATTTTTAAATGTCATTTCAATGTCATCACAAAATGGCGGCTAGACACAAAATGGCGGATTCCCACATGTTAAGCATCTGCTATAAATTCGAGCGTTCATTATTTTAAAATATAGAAGGAAATACATATTTATTGATAAACTAGTTGGCTTGACTTGGCGAAAGATGACTTTCGTGACTATAATACTCCGTTCGCACCCTCGCATGCTTATACTTTTGTTTTTCTTTTTCACAGTTTTCTCTTGAAATCTTCTCATTGACATTTGAGATTTTGCAGCTATATTCACAATGGTTACGTAATTATTAAAACCGTTGCTATATATGTTGATTTATTATGAAAATAACATTATATAACAAATCGACTTACATTAGGGCTTGTGCACTTTGATGGGTTCGATAACGTTGGTTACGTAACGTAATTGTTTGATAAGTTTAAAAGCTTCATATTTTAAGAAAGGATAAATATAGCTGGAAAATTTTGAATATATTTCTTTGTGTTTTCATTAAAAACGGGCTGCACACTTGGCTGACGTGTGTTCGAGTCCCTGGTATGGCAGCTTTTCTATTGAAGGGCTCGTCATGCCTTAACGCGATCCTTTATCCCTTTTCCAAACACACCATTGGGTTGGCACCACTTTGAGTATCATATCACATTGTATTATCATTTATGATACTATATTTTCAAATATTTATATCAATTTACATTTTATATATATATACGTAATAATATTCACTCATACAGTAGATACGAAATACACATTGATAAAAACAAACATGTAACGCCATATTTTAAGGTGAAGAATATTCGGAAATAAAAAAAAAGCTTTTTTTAACAAAACCAGTCAATCAATTTAAGATTTGCTTATATATTTTTTTAGTTATATGGCTGAAAAGGCCGAAGATTATTTAAGAGATAAAAATGTTTGCAGTAAATTTCCATTAAAATAAATAAATATATATAATCATTAGTTGAAACTGCCTCATAGGTCTAGTGGTAAGCATGTTCGACTACAGACATGAGATCCTGGGTACGAGTCCCGGGTCGGGCCAGTTAAAAAATCAATATTGAGTTTTCTATTAAGATTTTCTCAATATTTGCCCGTTGTTGGGAAGTTGGCGGTGTGATCCACCACGTGTCTCGGAGAGCACGTTAAGCCGTCGGTCCTGTGCCTGATCTCTCTCCGGATTCCCGTCACATCGGACTATGAGAGTGAAGGAATAGTGCACTTGTTTACTATGCCTGCCAATCCGCAGTGGAGCAGCGTGGTGGGTCTATGCTCTAAAACCCCTCGCTCCTTGGAGTGAGAAAGCCTGTGCCCAGCTGTGGGACGTTAATGGGCTGCTACTTACTTTTACTTACTATCATTTATTTAATTCGGATAAAAAAGTAACAAGGTACAAGTAAAGACGTTAATATCCCAAATGGTTGGCGTCTCAGTATAATGCCTCCTTGGTACCTTAACGGTATTTCATCACAGATTTAGACCACCTAGAAGAAATGAAGTGTCGAATAGGGCAGGCAAAAGCCGCCTTCTATAAAATGAATAAAGTTTTGTGTTACACCAAAATCCACTCTTTTATATGGCTGCAAGACATGGGTCTTTAAGAAGCAAAGCAGTAAGCGGCTCCAAGCATTTGAGATGTAGGCTCTAAGAGAAATGTTTAGGATTTCTTGGAACCAGTTCGTCTCAAATGCTGTAGTCCTCAAACGAGCGCAAATTAGCCGCAAGCTTATGATGACCATCGTGCGGAGAAAGGTGGCTTTTTTCGGACACCTTCAGAAAGGATCTCTATTTGAATACCCACGGTTGATCCTAGAGGGCAGGATGTCCGGAAAATGAGCACCTGGTAGACCGAAGCGGCATTGGATGATGGCTGCAAGACATGGTTCTTTAAGAAACAAAGCAGTAAGCGGCTCCAAGCATTGAGAGATGAGCAGGAGATGTGGGCTCTTAAGAGAAATGTTTAGGATTTCTTGGAACCAGTTCGTCTCAAATGCTGTGGTCCTTAAACGAGCGCATATTAACCGCATGCTTATGATGACCATCGTGCGGAGAAAGGTGGCTTTTTTCGGACACCTTCAGAAAGGATCTCTATTTGAATACCCACGGTTGATCCTAGATAACTACGCAAAATTAAAAAGACTTGCACAGGACAGAAGAGTTTTCCGCATACTGACCGCCAAACTTCATTTTGAAGAAGGCACTAGAAGAGAGGTACGATAACCAATATGATTTTCAGACGTCTCGGAAGAAAAATAAACTAAAACATAACTAAAAGTAGCGTCCGGACCGCCTCGGCCTGTAGACCGAGGATAAGCCGCTTAAAACTATATTTGAAACAGTTAGTAATGTCTCTTTTTTCTCAGGAGGATAAACTTTTTATACCAATGGTAGAGTTGTTAGTAACAGACAGAGTAATGAAGATTCAAAACACTTAAGTACCCCTTATTTATTAATATGACCCATCCGTTTTCCACTTCAATTGATTGTGTTATCGTGTAGGGTAATGCAGAGGGTCACTAACAAGTCGATTGCGATCTCTCCGGGGCGGAAACTCGTTTTGATTGTTTATAATAGACTAGAGAGTTCTGTTTGCCAATGAGGATTTTTTTTTATGTAGATATATAAACTAAATTACACAGCTCTATAAAAAAATGTAACATTTTGTTGCCCTGGATGTCATTGTAAGTTTTTACGCTCTCAAGTGGAGTGAAAGTTCTCAATACGCCTGTATTTTCATGATTTTGATTGCCTCATGTTTGTCTACAGACATGAGGTAATGGGTTCAATATTTATCTATTAAGATTTTCTCAATATTTGCCCGAAGTTGGGAAGTTGGCGGTGTGATCCACCCCCGGGCCTCGGAGAGCACGTTAAGTCGTCGGTCCTGCACCTGACCTCTCCGGTCGTGTTGGATTCCCCTCACATCCAACTATGAGAGTGAAGGAATAGAGAGTGCACTTGTGTACTATACCTGCCAATCCGCATAAGCTATGCTCTAAAAATCCTCTCTCATATGGAGTTCAGGAGCAAATATTAAGTTACAATATCTCTTAGATAGAGGAAAGGTATCTCGGTCGATGGCATTGTTAAATGATGGCAGATTACTGATGATCTTTGAAAAAGATTTACCCTGAATAATAAAAAACGTTTTATGGAAATATAAGACAGTTTCGACAATAGAGGTATATATACCTCTTATTTTGTTTGTCGTGTGTATAGATCAGTATTATTTTTAACCGACTTCAAAAAAAAGGGGGATATCATCAATTCGTCTGTATTTTTTTTGTGTTTGTTACCTCATGTCTCCCGACTGGGTGGACCGATCTTGATGATTTTTTTTTAAATGAAAGGTGGTGCTCGTCATAGGATCCCATTTTTTTAAATCCAGTTCTGATGATGGTATCCATGAGAAAACCGTATAAGGCTTAAATTTGCATTACGCATGTGCGCGACAAGTGGACGAATAACTCAAGATCACGCTAACCGATTTCGATGATTCTTTTTTTATTAGAAAGGATATATTTCAAGGGTTGTTTTGTGATAGTTTGGTTAGGTTCTGATGATGGAATCCATGACAAAGTGACGGAACTCTTCAATTCTTAGGAGCAAATGAACGATACTCGACAGAATCTTCTATAGGCTATCCAGATATTTGAGTTGCCTACCGTAACTTCGGTATGGTCAAGTGCTAGTCGTAGTTAAATATGAAGATCAATGGATCTCCTCAACGGCTTACAGTAAGGGTGCGGTTTATGGCAGAAAATATAAGTGTCTGTAATCAAATAGCAATGAGCTTACGTTTGTTGCTGCATTGCAACACGTTTACTTCAGATTCACTAAAAATCAAAAAATAAATATAAATTTTAACAAAAAAGAACCGCCTTCAAAACAAACTTACAAAGAAATTAATATGCTCTAAAAAGTAAGAAGTAATTGCGTATTCTTTTATAGTGTTCTTCGTATTCTTATATTTGGAGTCGGTGTCAGGTTTTTAGAGCATATTAATATATTTGTAAGTCTGTTTTGAAGGCGGTTCTTTTTTTTTTAATTTTTATTTATATTAACATTGTTTGGTTATATTTTTAAGGCAGTTTCTATTAGACGTTTTCTACGAAAGCTCCCAGGCTGTTTGATTTTTTACAACACTTGTCTTTATATACGTATTAGAACTGTTTGAAAAATTAAAAGTGCCTGCGTACAAAGTAAACAAGTCAGAAGTGAAACTTCTTTGGCAAACTTAGAAAGATTTCCGTGACTTAAAAGGAAAAAATATGTTAGGAATTTAATTGTCATTAAAATATCAAGTTTTTTTGTAATTACAAATTATTAATTAAATGTTGTTTTTGAATTTCAAAAGAGCATTTATTATATATTTTACGAAAAATAGTACATTAAATAATATATTCAATCGAATTAGCATAAAAAACGCTGCACGTATTCGTGACGGTAATCACGCGTTTCATGCGTAAACAAATTACCTTCATGCGTCTTTTAATATTTCAACAGAATTTGTTTCTAAATAAAAGTTCCCGGCGGTGTCTATCGCTTAGTTTCCGATCCCGTGGAAATGTGAAAAAGTCCGTTATCCATCGGATCGCAATGTCAATCGAAACAATTCCTAAATCCAGTTCAACTCACAAAAAAAAATTGATAAAATCCTTTACAAGTCCGTATACAGATATTCAAAACAAAAAACTCCTTAAATTGTAATGATGGTAACAAAAAAAAACGTACACCCGAATGAGTTTGTTGTGGGTTCTTCTCAGATCAGGGCGCGAAGGAACCCTCGCAACTTTAGATTGTAAGTCGTTCTTTATTTGACGATTCAAAAGTGCTGTAACAGGCCTACTTGAATAAAGATATTTTGACTTTGAAGAAACATTTGTTATATTGTAGCTCGGTAGTGATGTTACATATAACCAACACGTTTCATCTGCATAAAGAAGATGTAATACGGCGTTACATGTTATAACATTTATGTATATTATTGCAATTTTTTTTTAATTATCACACAGCTTTGAAGAGGTACTATGGTGCTCAAAATATAAATTGCTTTTCGGATATGGCAGCCATATATATAAACTACTAACCATATCCAATTATCTTTTAACATGTTTCATATGCTAATTTATCTAACTGCACGGTTCACGCAATACGTGTGTATACATGCATTAATAATCGGTTGGTTTTTTTTTATATTAATAAATGTGAATAAGTTGATATGATTTCAATTTAACAAAATCACAATATAACCCTGAATGTTGAGTGTAAATTTCAGGGCACAAATTTATTAAGGAATTGTAAAATCGAATGAAATCCTATTTTTTTAAAGGCCCCTTACGTATAAAGAGTCAATATTTTAATAGCTATATGTATATATAATAAAAAACGATGACCTATATTAATAAGTGGGGTTAAAGTTGACTCTATAAACGCAGGGGCCTTAGATATATATAAAACGTTAAAAAAAATAGACAAAGTCCACTATTATAGACTTTGCAACCATCCATCTGTTATGTCATAAATCCTATATTGGTTTTACACCTAAATTGGTGGGTGAACTCTCTTCTGTGAGTGAGGAGGCCTGTGCCCAGCTGTGGGATGTTACAAGGCTGCTACTTACCTACATTTATTGTTAAATTTCTCTTTCCCACCACGTCACAGGGAATACCTAGTTAACTTTCATTACCATACAAATATATCGCTTCATATAAACTACACACACGAAACATACAAAAGAATAAACAGTTTATGTATTTATTTTAATTATTTGAGAATACATACTAACATTGGTTTGGTATTTCATTATTATACCGATTTTGTATGGCGGTTGTGCAATTAGGGCTGTTAAAGATCAACGAGTCCTTTATAAGACTTCATTACTTACCATCAAGTGAAATCCTAGGCATGCGTTAAAAACAGGATAAAACAGAATAAATTTACACTTTTTTTTCAATGGAAATGGTTGCCGTTTTTTTTATTTATTTAAATGTAAACGTAACGCGTTTCTTATTTCATAATTCGTATAAGTAAATCACGTTGCTAAATTAAAATATATAAACTAAAAAAAAACCACGCTGCGTCTTATGTTATAAGCTTTATATTACTTTAGTATTGTTGTAAATATATTTCTTTATAATAAGGCATTGCGAAATTTTATAACCTCTTATATATTATTTGTCAAACATGCTATTATTGTAAATGGCGATTTTTTCAAAGATATATGTGTATGTTACATTATTACACAAAAACTTATGGATTGATTTAAAAAACCTTTACTCTGTTATAGTTATTATAACTGAGTAGGTAGAAGACTCATAATATCTTTATATATTATTATTATATGTAAATATAATCATCATGTGATCCCAATAAATGGGTTTGATGTAGACAAGAAATGTAAAAAATGATATTATTTATCGTTTAAACGTAAAATATGGTCTTTACATCTGCAATATACAATTTACTGTTGGTTTTAGTTATGCGTTAATGTAAGGCTATGCGAATATTCATAAAATTCAGAAATCATCAAAACACTGCTTCGAAATACAACACAGAGTAATAAGAATATATTTATTACGGTTCTGAGACGTGATCGCTGACTATGGGCCTCATGCGGAAGCTCAGAGTCACTCAGCGTACGATGGAGAGAGTTATGCTCGGAGTTTCCCTACGTGATCGAAACAGAAATGAAGAGATCCGTAGTAGACCGTCACCGACATAGCTCTACGAATCGTGAACCTGAAGTGGCTTAGGGCCGAAGGTGCTGGAGTGGCGACCCCTAACCGGACGGCAGATCCCTCACAAGGTGGACCGATGATATATAGAGGGTCTCCGATAGCCAATGGAGCCAGGCAGCGCAAGATTGGGCCTTGTGGTCATCATTACGTGAGACCTATGTCCATCAGTGGACGTCCATCGGTTGAAGCGACGACGACGACGATTTATTCATGGATTATTTTAACCAATATAACCAGAATCCAAGGCCCATTAAACAAGTCAAATGACATTGTAACAATAGAATTGATACAAAAGACTGATCGTATAGGACGTATGTTATTGATATTTGTCTGTTTGTTTGTTTTGTTTGTTATATGCACTGCTACATCATTCATTTTGCGATAAATACTTTTCAATTTGCTGCTTGCATTTGCGCGAAATTTATAGGAATATATAACTTAATTGACAAAAGGTGTCTCGCGATTCTTTCGTGAAATGTGGCATTAAGCACGCCGGGTATTACCAGTGTATAACACAAATTGTTTTGGTACGAGATTTTGCGAATGTCAAAATATGTTTTATCTATGCTATGTTTAAACCGACTGGTTAGCCCTGTTGTTACTGATAAATAGCTCTTATAACATCATCTATCTGCCAGTTAAAATCACGTCGAAATCTACTGAATTCCCGTGAGTAATTCGATTTAAAAATATCCTCATCCTCAGTATATTACTCATTGTTAATAGGGGTTTCTATTTGTAATAGAAATTTTCAGTCAGTCCATTACATTTGACATGACAAACAAACAATCAAATCGTTGTTATATATAATACTAAGATGTAAATCATAAAATTTTACGTCAAACACGCTGCATCTAATGGTATTACGGTATGTATTAATAACCAATGTATCATTAGGCGTTAGATAATATATTTTTCAAGATTGAACGTTGTACATATTTAACTTTGACACGTTAAGATTATCATTAGACTCACTATTTTCATTTTATAAAACAACTAAATTTGATGCATATTTAAATGAAAGGTCCAAGCGACATGTCGTTTTATAATAATTTTCTTTTGTAACAAATAAATATATAAAAATAACTGTTCCTCACGATCAATCTAGAGAAATATATTATCTAAGGATAAGGCTTTGCGATTTTAATTATCTTTTAAAGCGATAAAAGATATCAATTCACCGCTTGTTTTAATGCATGCGAATTATTCAAAACCTATTTATTAATTGAAACTGCAAAAGAATTTTATAAACATGTAATCCTATTGATTGTTTGCTTGCGATTGCGCGAAAATAATTTATATAAAATACGGTAACACGTCAGTTGTTTAATTTCTAGCGTCTACTGTCGTAAGTTATATTGGAATAAGAACAAAACCTATCTAGTTAAAATACTCATCTAAGTATGTAATTCCTATATCACTATAGCGTCAAACTATTTGCTGTTTTGTTAAAAAAAAAAGTAGTATCAGAAACAACGTACTTAAAAACATGTAAAACACGTTAACACGTCAATTCAATCAACAAAATGTACATTACGGATTACGTTAAGTACCTAAGAATATGCGTTTTAGAGAAAAGCGACAACGACCTAACACGTACATTGTATAATTTAGGCAACAGTTCGTCATTTTTTCTGTCGTTTTATCAAATATTAGTCTAAATACGAAATATATATTACTCTATATTCAATAGCGTTATACTATTAACAAAATTACACAGACATTATGAATTACGTTAAGTTACCTAAAATATGCGTTTTAGGGAAAAGCGACAACTATTTATAATTCAAACAAATGTATGTATGCCAGGTTTTCTATGGTTATATAAAATATATGCACAACCAAATTACACAATCGGTGGTACCCAAAGACATCCATACCTCCCCCGTCCCCTAGTTGCGCGTGGCTCAGCCGGCGCTGCCGCAGGTGGTGCTCCGGTACGGTCTGGGGTCTGTGCCCCTTGCTCCGCCCCTCGCTCAGGCCTTCTACTACGGGGCTGCGGCAGCCACCGGAGCCCCATATGGAGTCGGTCTCGACCAGGCAACGCTAAAGGACCTTATCAAGAAGCAAATGTAAGTTACCATATCTTTTCAGGTCACTAACTTAGCAAAGTATTAGTCATTCTCTTTCAGTGCTATTGATCTGTTGAATAAACTACCATTATAATCCAAATGAAATGAAATATTTATTTATTACAATTAATACAGTTTTCTGTGACATCCTGACCCCTTAACTAGGAAAATCCGTATTATAGGTGCCAGTGCCAAACAATGTACATGGAAAATATTAAATTAAGCGTACTCAAAAATAACATTTCAATTTTAAGTTTTACACAAATATAAAAAAGGCGAAGGTGTGCATGCATGGCGTGTCAGTGTGTGTGCGTGTGTGCGCGCGTGTGTGCGTGTGTGTGTGGGTGGGTGGGAGGGTGAGTGTGATTTTATGAATGTGTGTGTAGCAAATGTAGTTTTTGTTTTAGGTAATGTAATATTGATTCTTCGAGTCGGCGTTTTAGTCCCGTAAAATTGGGTACGAATTATGACACACTTTCAAATCTGACTGCCTCATTGGTCTAGTGGTGTAGCAGTGTAGTGGGTCTATGCTCTAAAAACCCTCTCATATGAGCGAGAAGGCCTGTGCCCAGCAGTGCGACGTTAGTAAGCTGCTACTTATTTTTATTTACTTTCAAAATTTAAAAGCCTTACTAATATTATAAAGTGAAAATCACGTCAGAACTATTCAATCTATTCAAATGAAATTTGTTACACAGATAGTGTAGAGCAGTGTTTACCAAACCTTATTTAGGCCATTGCATTACCATAACATTTCTAAAATTTCTATGCTTCCCAAACATTTACAAATAGATTTGTTCTATTATGAAATATAAATGATAAGTTTAAGATGATATTGTTATCAAAACGTCGTAAGTAAAAATTGAGAATATATAATCAAAAAGTGAAATTAAATTCAAAATTGTTTTAACTATCACATTGGAGCCCAGTGTTGCATGGGCCACACGATGGGCAACACTGGTCTAGAACCCGAGGAAAGAGATAGGCTACTTTTAAATGCGAGAAAACAATTGTAAGAACTATCACATTTTTAGAGCTAGAAACTTGAAACTTATTTCTTAGGCTGTTGATTCAGTATAAATAAATATGACATTCAAAGTATGTATAAGTTTTACCCTAAAGCGTGTAAAAGGGAAAGTCAGTCTGTCAATGTCAATATTCAATTAAAAAATGATTAGTGATTACGTAATGAATAAATAAAATTAATGATAACATACAAATGGTCGAAGTACGATCCTAAATAATTTAAATTATATTAACGTTCTCCTGTCAAAGACTATTCTATAATCATGGATGACGTTAAGGCTCCACTGTCAATATCTTTTTAAATTTAAATAAAGTAAATCCAAAAAATTAATAAAATAAATGTATTTACTTTATTGAAAAAAAAATATGTAATAAAAAATGCTCTCCATTGAAGTTGACATATATATTTAGATAATTTGCTAAATGGTACAAAACATTCTCTGTAAATTATGTTTTTGTAAAAAACTCACATCGTTTGCTAAATGTCTGACAAAAAATATTTAATCTATTTTCAATTTGACCGCTTCAAAAAATAAAAAAAAAGTGCGTGTGTATGTCAAAGACATGTTTTTTGTTATTATTTTTTTAAAATATTATCAAAGTGCACTCTACATAGACTATCATAGCATCACGCCTCATTCCCATAGGGTAGGCAGAGACCACGTCCTTCCACTTTCCACGATCTTAGCATATCTCCTTCGCTTCTTTCATTCTCATTAAACCTTTCATACAAGTTCGTCGGTTTAGAGTTCTCTTAACCTGGCCCTTAATTAAAATGTCCTGGATTTGGTCCAGGAACGTTCCCCTTGGTCTTCCCCTTCCAACTTTCCCATTCACTCTTGACTCATAAATCCTTTTTGTCAGTCTCCTTTCATTCAATACAATACATAGACAATAAGTGTGGGAAATTTCCTATTCCTCCGTCCGCGTATTTTTTTGTAAAAAGGGGTACAAGGTTTTTGTTCAAGGATAATATAAGTAGGTTTGGTGGTCACAAAATCTTCATTTGGTCTTGTCATGAAACATCATTGCATCTACTATAAACAACTGCTTGTGTGGATGTCATGACGAAGGTGTTGAAGTTAATGTTATTGCTGAACAGTACAGACATGAATCGAAATTTTCTTGTGCCTAAAATGAAATAGCGACATGGAGGACATGGTTTCAGCAAGATAGGGTTACAGTACACACAGTTATCTTATGGAGTTTTTTAAAATTCCCAACCACTCAATATCTTAAAGACATTAATTATCATGAAATTGAAGTAATTCAGCTTGAGATGTCCCAGGATGTTATGATAAATGCCTTAAAGAAAGCCGAAAGTTGCATAGCGAATCACGGTAATTATTTAGCTGATAGAATTTTTCCATCATAACAAAAAAAAATGTAAAGACCAAGTAAACTTTTTATGCAAATCAAACATAGTTATCTTTACTTTGAACAAAGTTATAGGCAATCAAAATGGTAGCGATATTCATGATTTAAATATTATACACTATAATAGCTGTGTGCTACTGTATATTAAAGTTGTGACGTCACACGCTTTCGGATTTGTTCGGCTTTTTTTACGCTGGGAAATGCCTTTTTGCACACCGATCAGAGTAAAATGTTATCGGTAGCGTCGGACTCGCTGGAAAACCAGAATACCCACTAAAACCCAGCGATACCCTCCGCTTCCTTTACTAGAGCACCAGAGGACTGGTAGACGCAATCTACCCTGGCACTCCGGAAGATTCTTATGGGAAACTTAATGAGGAAGGAGAAGCGCAAATCGACGCCTCCTACCTCCCAACCTCCTGCGCCGAAGTAACACTGTCGGCGTGTTTTCGGTACTCGGTTTAAAAATGTATTTAAGCAACAGTACAGTGGTATCTCAAAAACATGGAAACGATGATCCTGCAGACGTATAATCTGTGTTTCAGTGATCAATGCACTTTTTTTTATATAAAACACATATTGTTCCTAAAACTGAAAAGGATTCAACAAACAATTTCATCAAATATGATTGTGTGTTTGTGTGTGAATGAGTGTATGTGTGTTTAGAGAGGATTCGAGTGTGTGTGTGGGTGTATGTGTGGTAAATAAGTTTTTGAATGAGTGCATGCTTATTAGGGTCCGTATCTTAAGGATTTATGTAGCTAATTTTAAGTTTTTTTCGCAAGAAAGTGTTATTGGAAACTCTGTTCATTTCCTTTTAAACTAGTTAGTAGGATATGATTTTTAAATTAGTTTCCGAGTGTCTCCTTTTTGCTCTGAGCCATTACAAGGTCCCACGTTAATTTTGGCCATTATTTACAAAAAAATTGTAGAGAAAGGGATGTTTTATTAATTAAGTTAAATTAATTCTGTTAGACTCGTTATTTTACAATGTGCTTTAAATCAGTGAGTTGTCATATTATTTACGAATATTTGTATGAGGAATGCTGCTTTCTTGTAGCATATGCCTCTTATCTTCCCGCTCACACCTTGTACTTTATGGTATAGTTTACCGAGAAGAATACGTTTCGTATAGGACAAATGTACCACTCCTCGTACGTCCTACCCAACACCACTTGTCAGCTGTTTAGTGGTAAATATTAAGGATTTTATGTAAAGGGTTATGATGTAAACAATTCATACCCGTATAGTGATGCCTCGCAACTGCTGTTTTGTTACTTATATAAGATCAATATGAGCCAATTGTTGTTCTTGTTTTCAGCGAGTACTACTTCAGTCCTGACAACTTGGCGAGGGACTTCTTCCTGCGTAGGAAGATGTCTGCTGATGGCACCATCCCCGTGACACTCATAGCGTCCTTCCACCGAGTGCGGGCACTCACTGCGGACGTGCAACTCGTGCTTGACGCAATCAGGGACTCGGAACGTCTTCAACTCATCAATGGATTCAAGGTGTGTATATTATGTTATAACACACTTTATTAGCTTCGCCTGTATGTAACTTCTCTTATAAGTTCGATTGTCTGGAAGAAATCGCTAGATAGCAATAAGACCGCCCATTGTACACTGGAATTGCTTAAGTGAAGTCATTGTATTATTCTTTCTCTAGTAGTGTTTAATAGAGTATACTATCTATCTATGTAAACGAACATTTGAATGTAATTTTTGTTACATTTTGAAGGACTCGATTTAATTCAAACTTCGCACACTTGTCAATTTGAATTAAATTACTATCGAGAATATTTGTAAATTGAGATGCAATCTTTAACATATCTGTACATATTAAAGGTAGTTGTTTTATAAGAAAAACAAGAAGGCGAAAAAATAAATTATGATTAAAAAAAACCCTAAAAACATGTTTTCAGAAATAATCATACTGGAAATATAACGTAATTCTTAGCATAACAATGAAATCACTGTCTAGATTATTTAATGTCACCGTTTAAAAAGCGTGGGGTGATCTGTATGACATATTTGCACTCTGCGTATCGTAATGAAACTAGTAAATAATTGTAATTATATGTACTAGTTAATCTTTATTAGACCCATAATCATGTATAACTGCCTCATTGCTCTAGTGGTTAGCATGTTCTACTACAGACATCATGGGCCTCATGCGGAAGCTCAGAGTCACTCAGCGTGCGATGGAGAGGGCTATGCTCGGAGTTTCTCTACGTGATCGAATCAGAAATGAAGAGATCCGTAGTAGAACCAGAGTCACCGACATAGTCCTGCGAATCGCGAACCTGAAGTGGCAATGGGCGGGGCACATAGTCCGAAGGACCGATGGACGTTGGGGGCCAAAGGTGCTGGAGTGGCGACCCCGCACCGGACGGCGCAGTGTAGGGAGACCCCCCACAAGGTGGACCGACGACATAAAGAGGGTCGCCGGTAGCCGCTGGAGCCAGGCGGCGCAAGATCGGGCTTCGTGGACGTCATTACGTGAGACCTATGTCCAGCAGTGGACGTCCATCGGTTGAAGCGACGACGACGACGACGACGACGACTACAGACATCAATCCAAAAATCAATATTGAGTTTTCTATTAAGATTTTCTCAATATTCGCCCGAAGTTGGGAAGTTGGCGGTGTGATCCACCCATGTGCCTCGGAGAGCACGTTAAGCCGTCGGTCCTGCGCCTGACCTCTCTCCGGTTGTGTTGGATTCCCGTCACATCGGACTATGAGAGTGAAGGAATAGAGAGTGCACTCGTGTTCTATGCCTGCCAATCCGCAGTGGAACAGCATGGTGGGATATGCTCTAAAAACCCTCCCTCCTCGGAGTGAGGAGGCCTCTGCCCAGCAGTTGGACGTTAAAGGGCTGCTACTTATATATATCTAATGGTCTATTAAAAAGTATATACTATCTTCGTGAATATGATTTACGACTTCCGCAAATATTCAAGTAGTTTCTAATTCGTCATCGCTGGAACAGTGGTTTTCTTTCTTTTCTGTTCTGTTGGATACCTCAACCGTTCAAAATAAAACTTTGCTTTTACATTGTACTTCTCTTTTCCGTTCAAGATGCTCGAGTCTAGAACACATTTGCTTAATCATATAAAATATGCCCAATCACACAATTTATTTAAAGATGGTGAAAAAGCACTTCCTGTCTGAGCAAATTCTAGGCTTTACTATGTAATGAGTGTTATTTTTAGGTTTGTTTAGGTTACGTACTTCTCTCTAGGTTTCCCTGTTTATAATTGAATTCTAGCAGTTTTGAAAGTCTGAAAGAGACGCGATAAGACCACCAATTGTGTAATTTATTATTTCAGGTCCGTACTGCGTTTGAACCCACGAAATGGCCGATATTGGACCTAAACAATACAGGTAACATGTCTATTGAACACTACCCCGAAGAAACCATATCAGAACCAAGAGCCGATGGTGGTCAAACTCCTGAGCAAAAATCGGACCACGAAAATAACGAAGAGCATGATAACGAGGAAGAAGAAGGACAGCAGGAGGTTTTAGAAGAGCGGCTTCCGGAAGAGCTTGAAGAAGAGAAGAAGGAAGATATCGTTGAGAGCTTGAACTATAAAGTAAGTATTCAAGACCTAATGTTTTAACCCTTTCACTGCGGCTGGCGTATTATTCCAGGAAGGGACAAATACCGTTCTCGCATACGGGAAGTTATGAACTCTACCTTATGTGAAACGCAGCAAAAGAACCTTCTTATTATACATATATAATTTTATAAATGTAAAAGTTTAAAAAATTGTATAGTTAATGACTGTAAAAATTGATAGATAAGTCCCCTTTAGCGACGAGTGGTGTTGTAACTTCAGACGTCATCACACGATCGAAGGGGCACAGCAACTCCTCAGTATCGAATCGACTGTGCTTGTGCACTGGATGGTTCATACACGACGAGACATTAGGCTTTTATATATATATGTCGGAGAATAAGAGAGAAAGGACCATAAAATATAGGGGCGTAGGGTTCTCCGCTGACATCGTCATTAGTGGCATCCATAATTCCATATTGTGGGCGTTTGTTGGGTAATGTCGGTGCAATCAAACACTTTACTAATTAACTCAGATTATAATGTTCAATCACTTCAATGTTACCGATATCAATTTACACCAACTCATTAATAATAATAGCTGGGAACGCGACAGTTTCAATAGTCAACCGCTCCGGCGGACCGCCACTCGAAAACTACCGCTCGCTGGACTGCCACTTATTGTCTCCCCACTCCGATAGACAGATGGCGCCAGCGATGCACAGACTATTGCACTCCGACATATATATATATATTTGGGTAACAGTTTGTGGCTAGATATTGTACCCTACTCTACATCGTTATCATAAAAGCCAATAATAATTGTTATTTATCTAAGCTAATATCAAGATCTTTATTAGTTCATTTGCGTCACATAAGAGCGAGAACAAAGTTAATTATCATAAAAAACATTGGAAAAATTACTTCATATACGATTGTAGCGTAACTTTGACCGTTTCCACAATTGATCGAAACGTGATGTCAGCCACAGTATTTGCTGAGATTTGCGCGTTTAATCAAACGCACTCTTCAATGTTGTAACATTAGTGTAGTTTAACAAATTTTATGTGTGTTATAGGATAAAGCAACGCACGAACCGGATTCGACTTCAGTACAAACCACTGAAGATGTGGAAGAAGAAGCTATTCAACAAGACGTCCATGAAGACAACGAGGAGATTCCTGAACAAGTGAGGGAGGCTCCATTAGTAACAGAAAATTCTACAGAAGACGATAAGGAGGTTGAGAAATTAACAGAGGAGGCAGAAGATAAAGACGAAGATGAAAAGAAACTGGAGTCTAATGATGACTCACCACTTCATCTAGAAGGCACTGAGAAGCAAGGCGAAAAAAGGTTAGTTTTGTTTTCCCAATAGGTTGATTGTAACCTGATGACAATGCACATGATATTTTCTTATACGATAAAAAGCGTGGGTATGAATGAATTGCTGTCTTCTTAATAATTATGAAATAAAATAAAATAATACTACAGTTTAAGGCCTGCAATATTTCTAACCCCAGTAATTTTACGCCAATATCGATTCCTCCGAACTTGCATTAAAATATTTGAGAATATAATCTTCAATCAGTTGCTACATAAATTGTACAATAAGCAATTTGGATTTACGCGAGGTCGCTCTATTACCGAAGCCGGCCTATAGTTATTACTCAACACCTACAAAGCCTGGAAGGAATAATGAGAAGCATTTGGCGTCCTCTGTTATTTATCTAAGGCCTACAGATATATTGATATTTATGTATATAATATTTATATATAAGTCTGCTTCTTTACATAATAAGGTTGTCTGAAAGAGATTGCTTGTAGCAATAAGACCGCCTTTGCACGCTATATTATAGTAATAAGTATCTTAGTTTATATGTCTTTTTATTTTTCTCATGTGTGCAATAAAGTGTTCTCTCTCTCTCTCTCTAATGCTAGTCACGGATTCAGTCATAAGGGCTTCTCTTTCGATAGATGATACTGTAACGGGACATGAGATATGTGGACGATAAAAATTTAAAGTCTAAATTTCAAATATAACTGCTTTCCAATAAAATGTATCAGTAAATATTAAACCACCATTGTAGCCTTCCATTGTGTCCAATATGAAACTTTGTTCAGGAAATTACGTCACAATGGCATCACAATCACATCATTAGACCTGATGAGATGTTATTTAACCAATAGAATCCAAAGGGTCTGTGTTAATAGCAAGCTTTCTGTGGGGTCTATGACAAAACTGGGAGTCCCACATGGTACCATATTGGGACCTTTTCTGTTCCTCATTTATATTAATAACCTTCCTTACTTTGATCGACGATCATGAGATTCTTTTGTTTGGCAATGACATTTAGCTATTATTTAAAGTTAATAGAGGACAAACAAGTTATGCCATTGTAAGCACCTCTTTCAATAAAGTATTACAATGGTTTGAAACTATGTACTAATTTATTTTTAACTGCCTCATTGGTCTAGTGGTTAGCATGTTCGCCTACAGACGTGAGGTCCTGGGTTCGAGTCCCGGGTCGGGCCAGTTCGAAATCGATATTGAGTTTTCTATTAAGATTTTCTCAATATTTGCCCGAAGTTGGGAAGTTGGCGGTGTGATTCACCCCCGTGCCTCGGAGAGCACGTTAAGCCGTCGGTCCTGCGCCTGATCTCTCTCTCCGGTCGTGTCGGATTGCCGTCATGTCGGACTATGAGCGTGAAGGAATAGAGAGTGCACTTGTGTACTATGCCTGCCAATCCGCAGTGGAGCAGCGTGGTGGGTCTATGCTCTAAAAACCCTCTCTCACGCGAGGAGGCCTGTGCCCAGCAGTGGGTCGTTAATGGGTTGCTACTTACCTTACCTACTAATTTATTGGTCTAGTGGTTAGCATGTTCGATTACTGACATGAGGTCCTGGGTCGGGCCAATTCAAAAATCGAGATTGAGGTTTCTATTAAGATTTTCTCAATGTTTGCCCGAAGTTGGGAAGTTGATGGTGTGCTCCACCCCCGTGACTCGGAGAGCACGTTCCTGCGCCAGATCTCTCTCCGGTCGTGTGATCAGACTATGAGAGTGAAGGAATAGAGAGTGCACTTGTGTACTATGCCTGCGAATCCGCAGTGGAGCAGCGTGATGGATCTATGCTCTAAAAACCCTCGCTCCTCGGAGTGAGGAAGCTTGTGCCAAGCTGTGGTACGTTAAAGGGCTGCTGCCTATGTATATCTCAGTGGTGTATTAAAAAGTATATACTATCTTCGCGAATATGAATTATGACTTCCACAAACATTCAAGTAGTTTCTAATTTGCCTTCGCTGGAACAGTCATCTTCTTTCTTTTCTGTACTGTTGGATCCTTAAGCGCCTGCATATTTGAGAAAACGTTTTGAGTTCCTTAAATAATCTCTTTACCGACCTTAACCGTGGTGGGTCTATACTCTAAAAAACCTCTCTCAAATGAGTGAGGAGACCTGTTCCAGCTGTGGGACTCTAATGGGCTGTTACTAATTTATTACTCAATGGAAGAACAACCAAATGTATCAAGCTCGTTCTATTAATAATGTTGCGGTACAAAAAGTGCTGTAAGCCTACATGAATGTGAAAATCAGCTTTCTTTTTGATTACGTATACATTTTATATAGTTCGTGATAGTGTTGTAAATAAATATATGTATATGCAGGCGTAAAAAGCAAATGGTGGGTATATTCCCGCTTGCTACGATGGGGGGACCGCTGGTCGCGCCTGTCTCCAGCCTGCTGAGGGCAGTGCCCCCACCACCATTGCCAAGGTCAGTATGCCGAGTAAATCGTAATATATGTATCTATATGAATATATGTTTATAATATAAATTTTGCTTGTATGTATTGAGAAAAAAAAACATAAGAAATATGTTAAAAGCGTCCTATTACAAAAAGCATTTAATATTATTTAAGTGTCAAAGATGTTTGGACTTGATTCCAGTTGCACGTGAAATCTAAACACATTGTTAGCTACAAAAACTATATTTAAAGGAGTAACCGTTGAGTTTCTTGCCAGTTTCTTCTCAGCGGAATCAACTTTCCGAACCGGTGGTAGATTTCTTACCAACGGACAGACTACTGACAATTCAAAAGAGCTTTTTGTAATAACTTCTTACAACCGTTTCTTTAGTGCATGTATGAATAAAACCCAACGGAATCTTCTTCCATGAGTAAGGCCTTCTTCTGTGAGACTGTAATCTCGCTAAAGAAAGCCCACGAGCGAGATAGGGAGATTGGAGTAGATGCTTCCTCTGACCGCCGAAGTAGGCGGGGTACCAGGCGGCGCTTGTTTGCGCACACCTGCTCCCGCTTCCATGAATCCTCAGTCTGACTCATCTGTTTGTATTTCGAGGTCTTTTTCCTCGCCGAGTCACACACCTGAACCATGCAGGTCGGGATAAGTGCGTACATGCCATTCCCAAAAAAGGGGGTTAAACTTTTGCCTTAATCCCTGGTGTCCCGGATGATTCCGACTGAGGATTCACCAAATTATTAAGGCCTACCATCTCTATAGTGACATGGTTTAACGCTCGCTAGAATCCTACCTGAGATTGGATGTGTTAGAGGCTACCTTGCGTATTTACCCTGACACTCCCGGACAAAACAGACAATGGAGGCTCAAGAAAGTGGTGTTCATAGAGACGCTTCTTTTTCCGAAGGGGAGGGGCGTCTGCAACATCTTTCCGTCTTCTCAATTCCTTCAACGAGATAAAAGCCTCACAAGAAGTCGACTCCATTCTATTTCGCAATCTGTTTTTGGTATTGAGAGATCCCTTGAGAAGTTGATTCGCCAGATTGGTCTATGCCCTAACAAACCCTCTCTCCTAGGAGTTAGCCTCTTACCCAGAAGTGGGAATTTAACAGGCTGCTACTAACTTATACCTCATCAAAAGACAAATCATAAATAAGTTAAATAAAGTATTTTTGTTTTGTCTGTGATCACACGTGATGGTGATGATACAGTTTAAGATAGAATCGCTATTCTGTTAAAAGTTAAGTTACCTCTTATGGTTTCCACTCAGCATTCCGGTACACAAATCTCTTGCTTGGCGTCAGTCTCAGGCAAGTCAGAAAATGTAACTTCCTAAATTCGTCCTAGAAAAGCGAAGACTCTGGGCCAGTGGGAATTTAATACGTTTCTTGTTACCTCTATTAATACTTTGTGTATGTTTGTGTATAGAATGTTCCGCACCGTGCGCGGTGGAACCTCACCACTGATGCCTCATGACCACCTTAACCCGGATGTGCCAGAATTCATACCACAATCCAGGAGATACGGTACGTACCTTCGCATTCCTAACAATCGAGCAATAATAATAAAAAATATAAAATTTCTTTATTCTAGCAACTACGTTAGTAACATAAATAACTTATCTTTTCCTAATCTAACCTAAATTTAATTACAATAATAATAATAACAAAGATTTTTTTATTTAATTAATCGTTTATTACAGAGAAAACTTTAACTTTCTCATTGTAAAGGGAGACTTTTAAAAAGCGTGAAAAAAAAAACATTCCCCATTCATTTAAAAATGTTATTAAAATTCAACTTTCGCATTCACTCTTGACTCATAAATCCTTTTTGTCAGTCTCCTTTCATTCATTCTCTCTACGTGCCCAAACCACCTAAGCATACCTTTCTCAATTTTAGTCACTACGTCTTCTTTTATACCACAACGTTCTCTTATCACACTATTTCTTAATCTGTCACTCAGTTTTAATCCACTCATGCTTCTCAACGCTCTCATCTCTACCGCATTTATTTTACTTTTGTGATTCTTCTGCCATACCCAACTTGTCTACCATACATATATATGCTGTCTCGTAGTATGAAATTACTTTGAATGAGATTTGATCAGCGCTGCGTCTCTTGTGTCTGGCCTTTTTATTAACCAACTTCAAAAAAAGGAGGAGGTTATCAATTCGTCTGTAATTTTCTTTTGTTACCTCATATCTCCCGACTGGGTGGACCGATCTTGATGATTTTTTTTAAATGAGAGGTGGTGCTCGTCATAGGGTCCCATTTTTTTTAAAACCAGTTCTGATGATGGCATCCATGAAAAATAAGTCTTAAATTTGCATAAGCATGTGCGCGACAAATGGACGAATAACTCAAGATCACGACAACCGATTTCGATGAGTCTTTTTTTTTGAAAGGATATACTTCAAGAGTTGTTTTGTGATAGATTGGTTAGGTTCTGATGATGGATTCCATGACCAAATGAACGATACTCGACAGAATCTTCTATAGGCTATCCCGATATTTGAGTTGCTTACCGTAACTTCGGTATGGTCAAGTGCTAGTCGTAGTTAAATATGAAGATCAATGGAACTCCTCAACGGCTTGCAGTAAGGGTGCGATTTATGGCAGAAAATATAAGTGTCAGCATCATTGCAACACGTTTACTTCAGATTCACTAAAAATCAAAAAATAAATAAAAATTTTAACAAAAAAAGAACCGCCTTCAAAACATACTTACAAATATATTAATATGCTCTAAAAAGTAAGAAGTAATTGCGTATTCTTTTATAGTGTTCTTCGTATTCTTATATTTGGAGTCGGTGTCAGCCAAGGTACCTATATAGACAAGCTATGCGTGGGAGAGTCGCGGGAGCTGCCAAGTGGACACGCGGGGAACATCTTCCACGGCAGACACCGACTCCCAATATAACAATACGAATAACACCATAAAAGAATACGCAATTACTTCTTACTTTTTAGAACATATTAATATCTTTGTAAGTCTGTTTTGAAGGCGGTTCTTTTTTTGTTAAAATTTTTTCTTTATTTCTATAATATTAGAGAAGACATTTATTTGTAATACTTTATTGTCTCAGAACTTCCCTATACGCGACATTTGACTGTCTGGAGTTCGATTCGGGATACATTCTTTTCTTGAGATTGAGATTTAAAAAATCATTATATCTTTTGAATAGAAAGACCAATTTTAATATCATTTAATAGGATAAGTATTAATACGGGGGTATGAATAATATGGTTCGATAATTATCTGCACAATAGTTGGTATATGGTATTGCGGACTTATTTAAAGAAATTTATACGTTCCATAATATTGTACAACATTTTATTGTTCTATCTATAGCAGTTTTCAGAAAAAAGCAATAATGTAACCCAAAGTGGGTTACATTATTGCTTTATCTTAGGGATACCTATTTTTTTTTTTTTTGAGATAGTAATGTAGCTTTCTAATGATGAAAGAGTTTTTAAAATCGGATCCAGTAGTTTTTGTATGAAAACGTAATAAACACACAAAAACACAAATGTTCCCTCTTTATAACATTAGTTTGTGAAATATAAACTAAATGCGTCGTATTTATTCCGTATCGTATTAAATTTAAATATTAAAAAATGCTGTTCGATATGTCCTGGTAATTGATAAACAAGTCCCCTTTAGCGCGAGTGGTGATGTCCCATCTGACGCCATCACACGATCAAAGGGGCACAGCAACTCCTCGATACCGAACCGACTGTGCCTGTGCACTGGACGGCTCATACACGACGATACATTAGCCTAACGGAACAGTTATTAACTTTCCGGTTCTAAATATCAAAAAATTACGGGTAATCCAAACCGGGGTATCAGAAGACCCCAGAAGACAACATGACGTTCCTTAAAGCGACATATGCGGCCTTGTTAATCGGTGAAAACGAAAACAGTGTCGTATATTTGTCTCGCTCTTTCCATACGGCAACCGCGTTTGTTGGAGTGAGAGAAACAAGGTCACTACCAGATTAAAACAAAACTTGCTAATAATACGAATGTAGAATTAGCGTATCACCTTTTTCAATGATACGAAAAAGAAACATAAAAGAACACAGATTACATAAATTGTGTAAAATTTTACATGGAAGAAAAACGTGATAGGAAGCAATACACAGTGTTTGTTATGTTCGTGGTTCTGTCTGTGCTCTGCTTCGTGCCACTGGTGTCCACAAAGGCATGGTGTGAGTTCAAATCATAACTGACACCCACAATTATCGTCTTGTCAGAGTTTTACATTCGTCTCATTATCATATACCACGTGTGAATAGCAAACAAGACTTTTTTTTACAATTACCTCGTTTGTTACAGAGGATTTGAATTTGGACAACTCCGACCAGCGTGAAGATGGATCCACAAAGAGTTATGCCTACGACAAAACCGACCCCGATATTTGGACCGAGGTAAATGCATAATTTTGGTTTTTTTTATAGCAAATTTTCTTGAAGTTTTAAGGGGTTTTTTTTAGTAAAACTTCTTTGGAAGGGTCACGAAGATGTGCAGCGTTTTTTATGCCAATTCGTTTTACGGTTTGGTAGTTTTAATATTTACAAATAACATTTGGCATTTTAACTTACCACTCTTCATTTAATATAGTATTATTCATAAAATTTAAAATAATAATATGTCTTAAATTCTCTTTTCTAATATTGACAAAAAACTCGTGGAATTTTTATTTACAAATCGTCATTTGAGATTTCAATAAATTATTTGTATTAGTTTTCGACACTTTTAATATTTTATAAATATTAAATCCCTATCTATCTTTTTTTTCCTTCCTCTAAGTCTTGGATATCTAAAGTTTTAGATTTGAATAAATATAAACAAGACTTAAACATTAGTTTGCCAAGAGGTTTAACTTCTGACATGTGTTATTTGTACGCACGCAATTTTAATTATTTTTATATTTCTGATAGATTCGCTTGACTTTGTTAAATGAAGATACAATTTAAGATGGAAGTGTGCTAATTTCGTGAGAGGCAATTTATCTCTTATGGTTTCTACCGGAACACAATTATATTGCTTGGTGACATACTGGTAGGATGGTAACCATCCACGGCCGAAGCCTCCAATGTAAAACAAACGAATTTTCACAGGACATAACTTCATTGTTTAATTTAATCTGTCCATTTTCCAGGTGAAACGTCGCACAAAAGCCGGTTCCAGGGAGCGCGGCATCCCAGCCCCCACCCCTCGGGATGAAATGGTGGAGGAAGCGAGGGAGGAGCTTCACTTCCAGTTAGACGAGGAGCTGGAGCTGCCACCGCCACGCCACAACACATTCACGGACGCCTGGTGAGTAATATGTTGCATTATCAAACTTCTAAATTATATTTCTTAGGTAAGAAGACAGACGATAGTACTAATAAGACCTTTGATGATGGGATGGAAAAGACATCGATCCTGATTATAAAAAAAAAAAAATTTTAAAATGTTACATAAATAATACATTAATGTACTTAAAAAGCTGACGGTCGTGTTAACGGACGCTTAAAGGAAATGCAATTTACGCGATAACCCTGACCGATGACCAGTCAGGAGTGTCGGACTCAGCGATGGTAGGCTCGCAATACTCACTAAAACCCAGCGGAACCATCTTCATCCATTAGTGAGGCACCAGGTGTTCAGCTTTCGCATTCTGCCCTGGTGTCCCGGATGAATCCGACGGAGGATTCACGAAGGCGGAAGGAGGTGCGCAAACATGCGCCACCTTGTATTCCGCCTCCTTCGAACCACGCTGTTGATTGCATCGCTCAACACACTTTCGCTCAATTTAGTCGTTCCTTTTATATGCTCACCAATGCCGGTTATGTGCGTTCGTTGACCCGTGCGACCGTTGTTGGTTTTTATACTTTTTTTAAGACAGTATATAAATTATTATCTTTTATACTAATGATATGTTTTTTAAACACGTTTAAATTGTTTTATGATTTAAAAAATGTCCAAGTTGATAAATGGGATGATTATCATCATAAATATAATAACTTCCAATGTATAAAATGCAAATTTATACATAGGTGCCATAGAACATTGTGTTATTCGCGTCTTTTTCTAGCAGAGGTCCCGTGTTCGATCCCCGATAACGTGAAGTTAGTAAATTGAATTTTCTTATTTGTCTCAGTCTGAACTGGTGGAAGGAAGGCAAAAAAGAGATTTGTGTTCCGGTACAATGCTGTGTAGAAACCATAAGAGGTTAATTGCCTCTTAACAGATTAGCGCGCTTTAATCTTAGCCTGTATCATCACTTACCATCAATTGTGATCACAGTCAAGTGCTTACCTTACAAATGTATATACATGAAAGGCATGACGGCTGAATGGTGACACTGATTATTCTTTCTAATTCCTCATTGTGCTTTGCGTCGAAGGAAAACATCCTGCATATTCCTGGAGCAATTCTGGGTAATGTGTCTCCCAACCCTTTCTCCTATAAGTGAGTAGATCCGTGAACAGCAGTGGGACACGAGTAGTCCAAGTTTTTATTTCTTTGAATTGTTGAACAGGTGAAATTCTATTGAAAATGTGTTTAAATTTCATTGAACTTGCCAAAGGTTTCACCTTCTAGAAACGAACACGGCTTTTTTAAACCGCAAGATGACAATAAAATTAAAGAAAAACTATAAAACTGTAATTATATTTTTAAAAAGTGCGCTCGTACAAAGTGCACATGTCAGAAGTGAAACTTCTTTGGGAAACCAATTTTTAAGTCCTGTTTGCATTTATACAAATCTAAAACTGTACATTTCCGAGACTTAGATATTTGATTATCATTTAAATATTTAATTTTGTTTTTGAATTTAAAATTTTATGAAAAGAGTATTTATGAAATGTTTTTATTTTATATTTTATGAAAAATAGCATATTAAATTATCAAATGTCTCTAAAGAAGTTTCACTTCTAAGAAAACTAATAAAATAAAGGGGATGAGGCAAAACTTAACTGACTCCTAAGGAAAAATCTGTTGCATAACTCTGATTTACATAAATCGTAAATACTTGTGTAAGAGATTCTCGGTAAGGATATTTTGACGTGTAAGTGATGCTGTAGCAGCAGAATTGTTTTTTGTAACGTAATAAAATCAGTGAAGGATACTTTGTTCCCCCAGGTCTGATGATGAGTCCGATCTGGAGTTCACCGATCGGGATGTGGGGAGGCTTCTCATCGTGACACAGACCGCGGCTCGTGCCCCCAAGCACGATGGCCACGACCGCCAGGGTGACTGGGCCACCAGGACCAAGATCACACAGGATCTCGAACAGGTGACACATGCTTTAAATCCTTCGTTCAAATATGCTTTAACAGCACATGATATTGACGATCTTTAGATAATCTTAGGTTACCACGGTTATTTCATGCCCAGTTTCGAGAAGAGCTCACAGCAAACTCAGTCTAATATCTCTTTTTTGTTATCATCATTTCAATAAAATGTTTTTGCACTGAACTGGTTTTAAAAAGCCTCCCTATTAAGAAGTTTTTGTATATCAAATTCCATTCTGAGTTGTTTTCACGTGATAACTTTCCACTTGAGCGGATTGTGGGATACGCGATAGAGAGGCACGATCGGCCTTGGCGTTATCTGTCTCTCTTCAACTTCAACGGCCGATGCGTCCGAGTAGAGGAAAGCAGCAACACACAACCTACACGTGAAGTGTTTGTTACAACAACAATTTTTAACATTATAACGTCTTATACATCGATGCCAATTTAACGCACTGCAAATAATTATGATGTTCCGTTTAAGCCGAGCGTCTGAGTCAGAGTGCGGAATAAGCGTAAGAGAAGCGCGATCGGCCTCATTCTATTGTTTATTACAACAACATAATTTCATCAATATTTTCATATTACATTATCACGTTATAGTCCATAAACCGACTTTACGATTAGCGTCACGAAGATGTGCAGCGTTTATGCTAATTCTTTTGAAAGTTAGGTACTTTTAATATTTACAAATATACATGTGGTGTTTTAATTTGCCACTCATTTGATAATTTAATATACAATAAATGATTTGTTTTAATATTTTAATGACAATTAGATTCACAGAATTCCTAACATATCTTCCTTTCCCCCTCCCTCTAAGTCTCGGTAATGTAGAGTTTTACATTTGTATATATATAAACAAGACTTAAAAATTACTTTGCCAAAGAAGTTTCACTTCTGACATGTGTACTTTGTACGCACGCTCTTTTTTTATATGAAAGTTAAGTGGCTGGCTACAGGTATTGAAATTGATAAACAAGTCCCTTTTAGCGCGAGTGGTGATGTACCCTCTGACGTCACCACACGATCAAAGGGGCACAGCAACTCCTCGATACCGAACCGACTGTGCCTGTGCACTGGACGGCTCATACACGACGATACATTTGCTTATACATCAGGCTAGCGGAAAACCTATTGAAATTAATGTAAAATAAAAGGATTTTTTTTATAAATCAAATTCTGATGCTCACAGGTTATCACAGATGGACTGAGACGGTATGAGGAGGACTTGTGGAATGACGGCTCATCGGTAAGTTCTAAATCCTTAAGCATTAGGAATAATATCTCCTAAGAAATTTTCTACTGGTTAAAAAGTGGCAATATGTTATAAATATCTTTTTTTGAATCATCAAATAATTTTTTTTCCACCCACTAATTCTAATGCACGACTGATGCTGTGTTAGCAATAATAAATTTATTGGGAGATGTATTTACTGCAATTATTGTTTAAATAGGAAACGGAAGCGCTCTTTCGTGTATCTTTACCGATGTTTCGCCCTACCACGGGGAATCCATATAAAAACTCTGGTAAAGATACACGAGACCGTTCAGTTATGGTTTTGAATATTAAGTGTTGATATTAGTAAAGTGATAAATAATTAAATTGTTGTGAATAATAAATATAGTGTTCTGAAGTAATGTAGTGTATAATGTATTGTATCAAATATTTGTGGAGTTTCAATAGTTTGGAAGTAATTATATATGCTTAAAACCACTTTGGAAGAACGAATTAGAATCTAAAGTTTGCTCTTTGTCTTGACAAGAGCCCACAACAAACTCAGTGGGGTAGTTTGAATTTCTTTTTACCATCATCATTACAATATCATTATAGTTTATTATATATAATTTAGAGCAATTCGATTACTCCCACTTTCAAATTATATTATGATTATGTGAAATCTCTAAAACGTATTTTGGGAGCTTATTATATAAACATATACAGTTACCCTTAAATGAGTTATAATCCTTTATTACAGTCGTATAGCAGTACAACCCAATATCGCACAGTGTCGGTGATAAGCAGGGAACAGTTTGAAGCAGCTGCTCCTCCTGAGCGGCACCAGAACCCCACGGAGCCTCCCCCACCCCCACCAAGGCCACAACCGGTGAGTCAACAATATCTTGTATACTACTTGATAGGAATGGTACAGTTTGTTGAACCTTTACTTACAGGTATAACAACAATGGAAGAATATTCCCATAGGGTCTAGGCAGAGACAACATCCTTCCACTTGCCACGATCCTTGCATATCTCCTTCGCTTCTTTCAATCTCATTAAATCTTTCATACAAGTTCGTCGGTTTAGAGATAACCAGCTGACTCAGCAAACGTTGTTTCGTCATAGGCATTGGTGATAGGAAGGTAAAAATTTAGCGTTGTATGTTATGTGGTGGATCACCCTTACTATTCTGAATATGTATAAAAAAATTAATTAGATTCGGTCAAGCCGTTTCGGAGGAGTATGGGAACGAACATCGTGACACGAGTATTTTATATATTAGATATAGTAATTTATGTCATCCGCTGTTGGATTATCAATAAATAAATATATATGTTTTTTTATTATATTAAGACTAAATATTTAAACCCTTCCTGCCGAACAAAAGAAATCGCGACGCTGTGGCCCCTATAACAATCACTCATACGGTTTTTGCAAGCCGTCAATACACCAAACAAGCATCGCTGCTTTACAATAAAATTAATAAAAAATCCTAATTCGTCGTCGTCGCTTCAACCGATGGACGTCCACTGCTGGACATAGGTTTCACGTAATGATGTCCACAAGGCCCGATCTTAAGCCGCCTGGCTCCAGCGGCTACCGGCGACCCTCTTTATGTTGTCGGTTCACCTTGTGGGGGGGGTTTCCCTACACTACGCCGCCCGGTGCTGGGTCGCCACTCCAGCACCTTCGGGCTCCAACGTCCATCGGTCGAGTCGAACTATGTGCCCTCCCCCCCCATTGCCACTTCAGGTTCGCGATTCATAGGGTTATATCGGCGACTTTGGTTCTGCTACGGCTCTCCTCATTTCTGATTTGATCCCGTAGAGAAACTCCGAGCATAGCCCTCTCCATCGCACGCTGAGTGACTCTTGAGCTTTCGAATGAGGCCCATAGTCAGCGACCACGTTCCTATCCTAATTGCTTGGCTACAATCTCTAAACTACCAAAACACAGAATCTCTTTTGCTCCCACTTATGTAATGTAAATTGCATCTTCACAATAAATTAAATCCATGTTCCTAGCTTATTCCCTCTCGTGGGAACCTACTTATACAACACAGGCATACGCGCGCATTCACACACGCACACACGCTTGACACACGCGGGATCATACACAGTCATAAACACTCGTGGTTTTTTAATCATCGGTTTTATCAATAGTTTTTTTTAAATTTCGTAATTGTAGTTGAGGAAGAGCGAGAGCTCTTAACACATGTACCATCGTGCCTACTAAGAGGTCTCAACACTGTCTATGTATATTGTTTGTGTGACGAAATAAACAATTTTTGATTTATTAAACAGCAGGTGGAACCGGAAGTTCCGCAACCGCCTCCTCAGCCACAGCAGCAGCCGCAGCAACAGCTGCAACAAAAGCAGCATACGCAGCAACATCAGCAGCCACAGCAGCAACAGCAACCGCAGCAGCAACAGCATCAGCAGCACGAGTCGGGTGGCAAGAATAAGCGGCCGCGACGTACGGCGAGGTTCTATGCCGCGAACAAAGATCCCCATGCCACTGATGTCATGTAAGTGTTACTGTACATGTTTTCTTTTTATGCGTACCTTTCTATCTTACCAAAGCCTTATTGTCGATGGCGTTTAAATTTATTTGAGTGAAAGCCGCTACGGTCAATCCGCAGCTGTCTCCGTTATTGGAAGCTCCAGGTCCCGTAATTGTGTGTCTATTCCTTCATAATGCAAAGGACAGATTTTTGAAATTGGGCGTTGCATCACACCCGATGCTGCGCGAGTGTATGCTACTCTTGAGATTCAATCCTTGCCTGAAACAGCCTCGACAAACCTTAGATGGAAGCTTTTTTTCCGTTATAGGCACCGTCACCCCTGGCCTAAGGGTATAAAGGCTCAGAAGGGTGCCGGTGTCGTACTCCATGTCGCCACAGACTAGCTCAGCTGACGATCGTCCAATTATTAAGTCGGCAGGACTATGTGATAGATCACGCAGTAGAATATTGTCAGTATTGAGGACCCCAGCATCAGATCTTGACATCGTTGATTGGGAGTAACCTCTCACTCCCCAGCATTGTGAGTGCCATGGTTGGCGATGAGTCAAGTTGACCTATCTCTGTGAAGCTGTCATCCTGCAGAAAGAGGCATTCTTAGGAGCCAGTCAACGATACTCGACAGAATCTTCTATAATCTATCCAGATATTTGAGTCGCCTACCGTAACTTCGGTATGGTCAAGTGCTCGTCGTAGTTAAATATGAAGATCAATGGATCTCCTCAACGACTTACAGTAAGGGTGCGGTTTAAGGCAGAAAATATAAGTGTCTGTAATCAAATAACAATGAGCTTACGTTTGTTGCTGCATTGCAACAAGTTTACTTCAGATTCACTAAAAATAAAAAAGTTTTAACAAAAAAAGTACCGCCTTCAAAACAGACTTACAAATATATTAATATGCTCTAAAAAGTAAGAAATAATTGCGGGTGGGAGAGACGCGGGAGCTGCCAAGAGGACACGCGGGGAACATCTACCTCGGCTGACACCGACTCCGAATATAACAATACGAAGAATACTACAAAAAAATACGCAATTATTTCTTACTTTTTAGAGTATATTAATATATTTGTAGGTCTGTTTTGAAGGCGGTTCTTTTTTTGTTAAAATTTTATATATATTATTGATGAGATAATAAAATAAACAAATATCTACGCTATACACTTCGCAGAAATGTGGATATGTGTTGGTTCGGGATTCAACTTCTATATCACTGCTAAGCGTTGCCTGCGTTCTAGAATCTCCAACTCCACGTATTTCTTGAGTGGACTGTATTTGTTGAATTTTTAGAATATCCCGTAATGATCTCGGACTCACATTGGGCTAAATGATACACCCTGCACACGAGGATATTGTGCGCATGACGTTTCGGTCTGCGTTCCGCTAGTTTTCGTACAGATGAGGGGTTGTGGAAGCACATGACCAGTGCATAGACGATGCCAAGTCCTTATCGCTTGCCAGTGAGCGAGATCTCGTGCGTTTAACTGGAACATTCAGGCGAACACATGCACAAACACACCCATTTTTTACATATGTATTTTAGCTATATCATTATGATATTGTTTACAGTAGTAGCAGGAAGCATAAGACTCGGCACAGCCTGAACCCACCTGTGGAGCACCACGTGGGCTGGATTATGGACGTGCGCGAACATCGCCGCCAACACAGGGACAGTACCGGGTGAGTTTCTTTGTTTGTTTGTCCCACGATACTGTATCTTCACTTTCACACAATTGAAAGTGAAGACACAGTATCGTGGGACACTGATCTGATAATTAACAGACAGGCGTTCGGGTACAGAATTTTGGGTACCAACTTCCTGGGTGGATATCTTGTAATATATAATGAACTAGTTTTTACCTGCGACTTTGCTCATGTCAACTAAGTTCCATATAAACAATCTCATTGATTAATTTGTCATCATTATGTCAATAAAAAAGATTAGATGCTTCACATCAATAATGCCGGCTATCATAAATGTGATAACTACAATCATCACCAACTTTTGTCGGTGATGATGGCTACACTAATCATCACCCGATTATGGATCAAGTTGGTAAACTTTATGATGAAATGTGGTCATTTCAGTTTTAATCATCGCCTGGTGGTGATGATAATGGCTTCAATCATGTTCACTATATAATGGGTGGTGATGGGCATGTTTTTCATCATACGTTTTACCGTGTTGATCACAAAAACGAAACTCCCTTTAATGTATGTCGGAGTGCAGGAGTCTGTGGATCGCTAGTTCGTGTATAATAGTCTGTGGAACGCTGGCGCCATCTGTGTATCGGCGTGGGGGCAGAGTCAATAAGTTGCAGTCCGGCGCGTCTCTCGGGAGTTCTCGAGTGGCGGTCGGCCGGAGTGGTCGACTATTAAAAATGTCGCGTTCCTAGTTATTTTTTTTAATGAGTTTGTGTAAATTGATATCGGGAACATTAAGTGATTTAACAGTATAATCCGAGTTAATTAACATAGTGTTTAATTCCACCAACATTACCCACGAACGCCCACAGTGTAATAAATTAAATAATGGATCCCATTAAGGACGATGTCGGCGGAGATCCCTACGCCCCTGTGCTTTATGCTGCTCCGTTCTCTCTTATTCTCCGACATATATATTTATGAAATAATTATATTTTGTAACGCAAAACCTAAGCAGAATAAAAGCACCACTTATTAAATCCATTCTTATGGATAAAAATATTATAGTAATGGCAGTAAAAATATTTCATAAATGACTACTTAAGCAATAATGATAAATTCTGAAATTAATTAATTTGACATTAATAATTATTGACATCACTAAATATTTGCATGCCATCAAATGGCAATTACAGTGGAACTAATTTATATGTAAACAATATAATATGTATGATGATATGATAACATAATATGTATAGACGACCTTGTAATCTATATATATATATATATATATATATATATATCCAGGTATCTATTGATCATCACGATATACGGAACGGTCACGATACGGAACCATAAGGCGTAGAGACTTGAAATTTCGTAGGAACATTCCTTTTGCCAAGTAGACTAAGAAGCCAAGCACAAACAGCTAAGAACCTATAAATTATGCGAAAATGCTAAACAAATACATTCCACGCAGACGAAGTCGCGGGTCCAGCTATATATATGTATATATATGTATATATATATGTCGGAGAATAAGAGAGAACGGAGCAGCATAAAGCACAGGGGCGTAGGGTTCTCCGCCGACATCGTTATTAATTGGATCCATTATTTAATTTCTTATTCTGTGGGCGTTCATGGGTATTGTTGGTGCAATCAAACACTGTATTAATTAACTCTGTTTATAATGTTCAATCACTTAATGTTCCCGATATCAATTTACAAAACCTCATTAACACTAATAGCTAGGAACGCGACAGTTTCAACAGTTGACTGCTCCGGTCGAGTGCTACTCGACAACTGCCGAGTGACTCCCGCCGGACTGCCACCATTGACTCTGTCCACGCAGATAGATGGCGCTAGCCTTCCACAGACATCTGCCCTCCGACATATATATATATATATATATATATCGATATCTCTGGAACCATAAGGCGTACAGATTTAAAATTTGGTAGGAATGTTCCTTTCGCCGAGTAGAGGTCAGTTAAAAACGGATTTTACGAAATTTCACCCGCATGGGGGATTCCAGAGGTGTTAATTAAAATTTTTCAAATTTTCACATAAAAAAATTCAAACTTCACATTTACAAACTATATCCTTTGTTTTGCCGATATTTCGACCCAGTTGCATGGATCATGGTCACGGCGTTACTGCTGTGGACGGTTGTGTCAAGCTGTCAAGGGCAGAATCTGTCTACCTCACGTCGTGCCTTTGACAGCTTGACACAACCGCCCACAGCAGTAACGTCGTGACCACGATCCATGCAACTGGGTCGAAATATTGGCAAAATTTAAAAAATCCGTCGTGGTATGTACCCGTTCAAATAGTCAATATGTTAATAAACCATTATCTTTTGTGGTATGTAAAACTTGGTCAGAATTTCTTTTTGATATTATGGAAACTATCAAAAGTAAGTTTTACGAAATTTCACCCACAAAAGATAAGACAGGTATGTTTCTTATTTATAAGACGATTTCAGGCAGACGAAGTCGCGGGTTCAGCTAGTTACTTTATATATACTTTTATTAATCTATATTTAGTCTATTATATTTATAAGCCTGTATTTATGTTATTATATTTATTTGTATGTAATGACTACGTATTAGTATATAGGTTTATGTATATGTTACGCCACCCACTACTCTCCGCCAAAGGTTGATTGATAAGACCGCCTTTTGTACTCTGCATGCTCTTTTATCTTATTGTGGTGTACTGAAAGTAATGAATAAATATGTTAAAGTAAATATAAAGTTGTACGGCATTGATTTGATTCAATTAAAATAGTTATAAATGGGGAAAGGGATATAGTTTTTAGGTTAGATTTAATCGCAATGACGATGGTGTTGGTGATGATTATGATGATTACAATAATGATGGTTGTAGTGATGGCCGCAGGTCATCCCTCGGTGCTTCTCCGACCTTGGGCTCCTCCTGCGGATCCATGCCGCAGTCTCTGCCCACCTTCCACCACCCCAGCCACGGCTTGCTGCGCGAGAACCACTTCACTCAGCAGGCCTACCACAAATATTACTCCAGATGTCTTAAGGGTAAGTGATCAGCGAGTTTAATGAAATATGCATAACTATGCTAATTGATAAATATAACGAATTGACAGTGAAAAGTCCTATAGCACAGTGGCAGAACAAATTGTATTTTTTAACTTGTCTAAATCTGGACTGGTGATAGGCTTCGGTCGCTGCTAGTTACCAATCTATCAAGAAAGACGTGCCGTGAGATAATTAGATGAGATTATCTTAAAGCTTTATTTTATCTTACCTAGATAGCTAAATTAAAATTGTAAAACCCACAAAACGATTGATCCCCCATCTCGTGTATCGCATGTCGCTGATCCACTACCCCCCTCCCCCCTATTACAAAGTGTAACGTCACAAAACGTTTGACTCCCTCCACCTCATGTACTACNTGCCCCCCCCCCCCCCATTTAAACGTGACGTAATTTATAGATAACCCCCAAACACTTAATAACATATAACTAGTTGAAATAATTATTTTAGGATAAGTTAATAAGTGAAAAGGTGGATACATTCCAAAGGGATTTTCTTGTATTAAGTTTACAGTACAATATGTTTTTTTTAATTAATATGATTTTCGTCTGGACATCGTTTACTCTTTGCTAGCAGAGGTCCCGGGTTCGATCTCCGGTAGGACGAAATTATAAAATTGTATTTTCTAAATTGTCTGAGTCTGGACTGGTGGGAGGCTTCGGCCATGGCTAGTTACTACCCTACCAGCAAAGATTTATAGCAAAACAAAGCGTGTTCCGGTACGGTGCTATGTAGAAAGCTTCCATCTTACATTGTATCATCAATTTCCATCAGGAGAGATCACAGTCAAGTGCTAAACTGTTAGCATTAAAAAAAAGATAGCTGCATATCTGGAGAGCAATTGTGGCCAGCTGTGGGACCTTAATAGACTGCGACTTACCTTTTTTAAGCTCGATAGAGCCTCATTAAGCTCACTATATACTCAAGTTTAGGATACATCCTCTCTCATATAAATAAGAAGTCCTTTGCTATTGGACGTTAATAAGTTGTTTATATTTTTCATACATATTTGTTGCAGAGAGGAAGAAGCTTGGCATCGGGCAATCCCAGGAGATGAACACCCTGTTCAGATTCTGGTCGTTCTTCCTACGGGACCACTTCAACAGGAACATGTACAACGAGTTCAGGTGAATATTACTTTGTCTCTGCCGACATGAATATGAATTGTACATGAGCAATTCTGGATCAAGTCGTAGACATTAAATATTTAGGCATCGTATTAGACTAACAAATACAAACTTTGATTAATAGGATACGAAAACTAACTTTTATTTTTATACATACATACATAGCATTACACCTTATTCCCATAGGGGTAGGCAGAGACATCATCCTTCCACTTGCCACGATCCTTGCATATCACCTCGCTTCTTTCATGCTCATTAAACCTTTCGATTCATCGGTTTAGAGTACTCTTGACCTGGCCCTTATTTCAAATGTCCTGGATTTGGTCCAGGAACGTTCGCATTGGTCTTCCCCTTCCAACTTTCGCATTCACTCTTGACTCATAAATCCTTTTTGTCAGTCTCCTTTCGTTCATTCTCTCTACATGCCCAAACCATCCAAGCATACCTTTCTCAATTTTAGTCATTACGTCTTCTTTAATCCCACAACATTCTCTTATCACACTATTTCTTACTCTGTCACTCAGTTTTAATCCACTCATTCTTCTCAACACTCTCATTTCTACCGCATTTATTTTACTTTTGTAATTCTTCTGCCATACCCAACTTTCACTACCATACATAAGTGTTGGCACCAACACTCCTGCATGCACTGCCAGTTTGCCCATTTGGCTATTCATAAAGGCATGCACATGTTCACTTTTGTAAATTTAGATTCCACATATGCTTTCACCTCTTCAAAATTTTTACGGAGATGTGCAGCGTTTCTTATGCTAATTCGTTTGTAGGTTAGGCAATTTTAATATTTACAAATAACATGTGGCATTTTCATAAAATATAAAACAATAACAAAATTTAATTAATAATTTCTAATATATACAAAAACACATATTTATTTACAATTCGTCATTTGACATTTCAATAAATTATTTATATTAATTATCAACACTTTTAATGACCATTAAATTCCTTACATATCTTCGATTTTCATGTCTATGTCGGAAATGTAAAGATTTAGATTTGTATAAATATAAATAAGACTTAAAAATTTGTTTGCCAAAGAAGTTTCACTTCTGACATGTGTACATTGTACACCCGTACTTTTTTTCATATTTTAAATCTTCCCTGGATTTACACAAATAATTCAAAACCAAAACTGGTCAAATTAGTCCAGCCGTTTACGGGTTTTAACGAGACTAACAAACGGCAATTGATTTTTATTTATATAGATAATATTTTCATTTATTTCGTTGTGTTTTTAAGGACATTGGCTAACGAGGATGCCGCAGCCGGTTTCCGTTATGGGCTGGAGTGTCTGTTCCGCTTCTACTCCTATGGCCTCGAGCGCAAATTCCGCCCAGAGCTCTACCAGCACTTCCAGGCCGAGACACTCATCGACTACGAGAAGGGTGAGACACCTAGCTCTCTAGACACCTTTCCCTGTCTGTTACCTTAGATCTTTTAAACTATCATTAATTCTTTAATAACTTTTTTGTAGCTGCCTCATTGGTCTAGTGGTTAGCATGTTCGACTACAAACATGAGGTCCTGGGTTCGAGTCCCAGGCCGGGCCAATTCAAAAATCATAATTGAGTTTTCTATTTAAGATTTTCTCAATATTTGCCCGAAGTTGGGAAGTTGGCGGTGTGATCGTCGGTGCTGCGCCTGATCTCTCTCCGGTCGTGTCGGATTCTCGTCACATCGGACTATGAGAGTGAATGAATAGAGAGTGCACTTGTGTACTATGCCTGCCAATCTGCAGTGGAGCAGCGTGGTGCACAAGCCTCCTCGCTCCTCAGAGGGAGGAGGCTTGTGCCCAGTAGTGGGACGTTAATAGAGTGCTACTTACTTACCTTTTTTGTTCTGAATTAACAAGTCCCTTTTAGCGCGAGTGGTGATGTCCCATCTGACGCCATCACACGATCAAAGGGGCACAGCAACTCCTCGATACCGAACCGACTGTGCCTGTGCACTGGACGGCTCATACACGACGATACATCTTATCTATCTATATATATATATATCTGGAACCATAAGGCATAGAGTCAGCTAAGAACGGATTTTACGAAATTCCACTCGCTAGGGGGGGTAGCAGGTTGCAAATTTTCACAATAAAAAAAATTCAAACTTATGTGCTAAATATATCTTGTATAGTATATAAAACTTGGTCAGAAATTGGTTTTTGACATGTTGGAAACTATCAAAAGTAAATTTAAGAAAATTCCACCCACAAAGGGCCGTGCGAGTATGTTTCTTAATTGATAAACAATTTGCTTAAATTAATGAAAATGCTACCCAAAAAACATACCACGCAGTCGCGGGTTCAGCTAGTATAAATCCAGGTATCTATTGACGATCACGATATCTCAGGAACAACCATAAGGCATAGAGATTTGAAATCTGGTAGGAATATTCCTTTTGCCGAGTAGAGGTCAACTGACAACAGATTTAACAAAATTCAAGGGGGGTTGCAGGGGGTGTTACTTAAAAAAAATCATATTTCACATTAAAAAGAATTTAAACTTCACATCTCAAAACTATATTTTATGGTATGTAAAAGTAGGTCACAATTTTTTTTTGGAATAATGGTAACTGTCATAAGTAAATTTTAGGAAATTCCACCACATTCTACCCAAAAAACATTCCATGCAGACCAAGTCGCGTATTCAGCTAGTTACTTTATATATACTTTTATTAATCTATATTTAGTCTACTATATTTATAAGCCTGTATTTATGTTATTATAATTGTTTGTATGTAATTAGTACGTATTAGTATATAGGTTTATGTATATGTTACGCCACACACTACTCTCCGCCAAAGGTTGATTGATAAGACCGCCTTTTGTACTACTAAATTACTAAAATAAAAACAATATGAATATACTCACACACATACATACAAGTGAACACACTCACACAGCCACTAATACACATTCACCCACACATTAATTTTATATTTTTGATTAGTAAATTAAAAATTCATATTTCTAATTATGTAGACTAGACACTGACCCTTAAATCAGGGGCTTATTTTTAGTTAAGGGGTCCATTATAATTTAATTGTGTATTTTTCTACGGAAGTGAAACTTCTTTATGCGCATGAGCGTCATGAAGATGTGCAGCGTTTTTTATGATAATTCGTTTGAAGGCTAGGTAGTTTTTATATTTACAAATAACACGTGGCTTCCTAATTTGCCAATCATCATTTAATATATTATTTTTCATATGAATATATAATGAATGCTCTTTTCAAAATTTTAAATAAAAAAATTCTAATATTTTAGATTTTTATTTTCAATTCATCATTTCAAATTTCAATACATTATTTGTATTAATTTTGGACACTTTTAATATTTTAATGACAATTACATCTTCCTTTTTCCCTCCCTCTAAGTCTCGGATATCTAAAGTTTTAGATTTGTATAAATACAAACAAGACTTAAAAATTACTTTGCCAAAGAAGTTTCACTTTTAACATGTGTACTTTGTGCTCACGCTCTTTTAAATTAAGCCTAAATAAATAAAGTTATTGTTAAAAGATAAATTATTTATTACTGGAACACCTTTTGTAATAGTGCATCGTTTTTAACTCTCCAGTTACCGTAGTCTTAGAGATCTTCGCTCTCTCGAGCGTTACATAGCCGAGCGTGACGACTTAATCTCATTCAATATCCAGTAAATAAACTTTAAAAATGTTGTTGTGTAGGTCAACTGTACGGCTTAGAGAAGTTCTGGGCGTTCCTCAAGTACTACAAGCACTCTTCAGAGCTGCAGGTGGATCCCAAGCTGCAGGCTCATCTCAACAAATTTAAAAGCATCGAGGACTTCCGTGTGCTCGAGGTATGTATTTACACCCTTAACTAGCCGCATAGGCATATGTCTCATTCTATTTGGCTCAAAATTGACATTTTTATTCTTTTTAGATTATATATTCTATTCTTTTATAATTTAACTTCATTCCATTTATATATTTTTTTTAATTAATTTATTACAACGGTTGTCTGGGAAATATTGCTTGTATCAATAAGACCGCCTTTGCACGCTCTCAGCTTCAAATTTTTGTGTTTAATAAAGTGTCTATCTATTTATCTGTACCTGATTTAAGAGTGCCCAAACTCTGTCAGCTTTGTCTCCTTTTAGGTTGTCTGGAAGAAATCGCTTGAAAGCGATAAGGACCGCCTATTTTGCAATTAATCGATAAAGTTTAAGCTTCATATATTTTGTATTTTTAAGTGTGAGGTGGTTCAATGAAGTGTTAAAATGTACCGTTTATTTTTGTCCGCAGCCTCAACTGAATGAAATGCTGGCCTCGCAAGGCCCATCAGGCCCAGGGCGCGGGCCTCACGCCAGACCCTATGACAGACACCGTTCGGTATCTGAAAGCGAACGAAGCCAAGTGCAAAACTACAGGAACAATTACACGTGAGTATCTCCTATAAATTTCGAGATGGAAACAGTTTACTCTGAACCTAAGTCCTATTGATTTAAAGTACATATTAAAATGCCAATGACAGTAACTGATATTTTATAACAGTAATAGACTTACAGTACTTCAAGGACATTACTGTCGCGGTGTGGATAGTGTAGAGCGGTAATAACAGCTCGAGGCACCCAACTCGCTTTTCCACATAGTTTAGTAACTGGACAGAATATCTTGGCTAAAGCACCTTTTGGGACTCGTAAACGCTGGAGGGCTAGAGTAGGACATTCCTGCTTCGAATAGGAGTGTAGAGCAGTAATAACAGCTCGAGGCTCCCAACTCGCTTTTCCACATAGTTTAGTAACTGAACAGAATATCTTGGCTAAAGCACCTTTTGGGACTCGTAAACGCTGGAGGGCTAGGAGTAGGATATTTCTGCTTCGAATAGAAGTGTAGAGCGGTAGTAACAGCTCGAGGCACCCAACTCGCTTTTTCATGTAGTTTAGTAACTGGACAGAATATCTGACTAAAGCACCTTCTCGGACTCGTAACCGCTGGAGGGTTAGGAATAGAATATTACTGTTCCGAAGAGTAGTGTAGAACAGTAATAACAGCTCGCGGCACCCAACTCGTTTTTCCATATAGTTTAGTAACTGGACAGAATATCTTGACTAAAGCACCATTGGGACTCGTAAACGCTGGAGGGTTAGGAGTAGGACATTACTGTTCCGAAAAGGAGTGTAGAGCGGTAATAACAACTCGAGGTACCCAACTCGCTTTTCCACATAGCTTAGTAACTAGACTAATGACTCTGTCAAATCATTTAAAAAGAAAATAATAAAATATATGTCTTCGCATTAGGTTCTATATTGTTGTGTTGTTCTTTTGTAACTCTAGATTTAATTTCAAAAATATTATATGTATAGTTCTCAAATAGTTAGTTTTGTTTTTATTGAAGGTATGCCTCTATAAGAATGTCCAAAATTGTGCATGTTGTGTTAGCCTGTAAGTGGGGTATATAACATAGACATTCTCAATTAATATTATGTTAAGTTACATTTTATATTATATACAACGTTGGCTTCCTAATAAATAAATAAAGCACCTCCTGGGGCGCTGAAGGGCTAGGAGTAGGAGATTACTGTTCCGCAAAGGAGTGTAGAGTGGCAATAATAGCTCAAGGCATTCGGGGTCGCTTTTCCTCATGTGTTAAGGACTGGACACATTGACACACCCGGGTCCGGTAGCCGCCGGAACCAAGCGACGCAAGTTTAGGCTTTCTGGAGGTCATTAAGTAAGAATTATGTCCAGCTGTGGGCGTCCATCGATTGAATTGACGACGGCGGTGTATTTACTGTTAAATATATTTCGAATTTGTTTTGTGTTTGGTAGCCGGGCCAGCGGTGGTGGGGGCAACGCTTACAACAACCGCGGCCGTGCCGGCTCCTGCGGCGCACAAAGCGTCATCGCCAACGCGCGTCCACGACGTGAGTTCAAACTATTACCGACATAACCGTTAACTAGCAGATATCCCCTTTATTTCCCAATAAAAAAATTATCTTAATCTATTGAAATACACCAAAAAAGCGACGTTACACAAGTCCTATTTAGATTTACGACCGTTAGAATTCATATCAAAACCGTATGCCTTTTTCACCAAAGCTTTATATGTCCCATAAGTATATTTAGAGCCTAGTTTAAAAGATGGGAGTTTCCTGATTATGTTTTAGGAAATCCAAAGAGCATTTAGGGCCTAGTGAAGGGGATTATTTTATAGCTAAGAGGTTTTCTGACTATGTGCTCTAGGGAATCCAAAGGTCTAGTTAAGGGGGTTGTTTCTATAGCAAAGGGGGTTTCTTGACTAAGTGATGCCCCAGGGAATCGAAAGTACGTTTAGAGATGTGGTCTAGGGAATCCAAATGTCTAGTTAAGGGGATTGTTTCTATAGCTAAGGGGTTACCTGATTAAGTGATGCTTTAGGGAATCCAAAGCGCGTTTAGAGCCTAGTTAAGGGGATTGTTACTATAGCTAAGAGGTTTTGTGACTGTAATCTTGGGAATCTAAAGGTCTAGTTAAGGGGATTTTTATAGCTAATAGGTTTTTGTGATTATGTGCTTAGGGAAACCAAAGGTCTAGTTGAGGGGATTGTTTCTATTGCTAAGGGGTTTCCTAACTATGTGACGCTTTAGAAAGTCCAAAGCACATTAAGAGTTTAGTTAAAAGAACTGTTTCTATAGCTAAGGGATTTCCTTAACTATGTGATGCTTTAGGGAGGACAAAGCTCATTTAGGGTCTAGACAAGGGTATTGTTTCTTTTGCTAAAGTGTTATGTATGGAAATGTTGTTGAAATCCGACATTGAAGTCTAATCTTAGGAGAGTCGGCTCTCACAAGGAAACAGTTGAGAGCTAACTGAATGTGGACATTTAATATTCAATTAATATTAAATACAATTAATAAAACATCAAGTTTCAACAATTAATTATAATAAGTTGCAAGTTCTGGCTTCCTTTGTAAATGAGGGGGGGGGGGTGTAATAAATACCAGTTTTTAAAGTTAGGCAGTTATGTGGGGTGTTAGTATATGTTGATACCCTTATGTATATTATTTAATATAAGTCGGGAAGCACCTTTATGTGTCACATTCCTTACTATTCGGTTTTTTTTATTAATCATCTTACATATAAATTATACACCCAATTTAATTCATTGCCCATATTCCCACGGGGTGCCTCGGTGGCACAGATAGGATATATAACTGACGTTTCATCAAAATCGTATGAAGTAAACTAAAACTAGACAACCGATAAATAAAATAAAATATAATAAAAAAAACTCTCTTTTATATTTAATGTCAAAGTTCTAAAAGCGTGGGGTGCTTATTAGATTATATTTTAGACAATCATATACTTACTCGATATCAATCGTTAGTTTTATTCCGAAATGTGGAGTTAGTTTAACAATGACATACAAAACACCCCACGCTTTTAGAACAGACATTAAATAACCTGGTCACTAATTTAATTGTTATGCTGTAGGAGTATTGAATATCTTTCGTTTGTGCTATATCAAATTCAAATTGCTATGCGAAAATATTTGTTCAGTTGCCACAATAAAGTGAAATAACTCTTGTAAAATTACATAAAAAGCTATAATTTACTAATAAAATTTCTTTTTTTCTTCGTTTAACGACTTATCACTGTAAAATGTATACAATTTTCACAAAATTAAATGTACATTTCTCATAAAAATACATTTGGAGTTATTTCCCTTTTAAAAATGGCATATTTAAACATCATTTCGTTGTCATTAATCTCATTTATATTATATTTTAATTTGATTTTATTATATGTTGTAAAAGCATATTGCGATATAAAACATTGCTCAGCGAATGCATTCGTTATTATTTTTTTGTGTAAAATTATGAAAAAACACTTAACGCTAAGCGAAACTTTTTTTTTTTTACTTTATTGGTAAAGGTAACATCCGGTATAATGACAGCATGATTAATAAAATATAGTCAAATAAACAATTTAATTTGTTGTTACAAGTTGGGGAGAAGGCAATATTTAGCATGACGAATTTTATGAACAGTATCTAACCGTCGTAAATGGAGAAATGAAAGGAATTACGGAAATTTAGCTAGTTTTACTTATGATTATGTCGTTTTTCACAGCAAAACAACCGAAATCAAAACCCGACGCAGTCCCGAACGATTTGTCGACCCAAGTCGTCACCAAGACTCAGTAAGAAGCGAACGTACGACATAAATATATATAAAAAATACACTGTACATAAACCTCCGTGCAAGTGTTACTTACATAAAAAGTGCATTTTATATAATATATAAATAAATAACAAAAAAAAAACACAAAAATAAACTAAAGTGAATTGTGGTGCGGTGTTGAGTGTGTAAATCCTGCGTGTGTCCGGTTGTCACCGGCTCTAACCGGTCTCTCTTGCGTCGCTGGTGACCGGTTGCAACCGGGTCGCTGTGCTGTTTGCCAGTTGTAACCGGTTCTCCGTGGCTCGCGGTGGCCGGTTGCAACCCGCTCATCTTGCTGCGTGTATCCGGTTTTCACCGCTTATAACCGGTTCGCCGTGCCGCTGGTGGCCGGTTGCAACCGCTGCGTTTGCGTGGAGTGCCGCTGCTAGGATTGCAGGCTGGTTTTATGTGAAGCATGGGTGAGTGTTCTACAAAGAGTCTGTCACGTTACGAAACGCAAAGATTTTGTTTAGCGGTAAGTCTGTTTTCTGGTGGTACCTAGCCACGGCAGAAGCCTCAAACAATGCAGACATAGCCATATTTGAAAACGAATTTTCCTAAATTTGTTTTTCCGGGAATCTAACCCAGGACATCTGTCAGCGAAGCTAGCAAAAAAAATGAATTTGGCGTTTTTATAATGAGATTGTTGTACTTCGCGCTCATAGGTTGCAATTGCAAAATGTTTTATATATCAGGCTGATAAAATTAGAGTACAAAAGGTTTTGTAGCTTAGCTCATCTAATGAGATTGCAAAAGGTTTTATATTTCAGCTCATAGGATGATCTTATAGAAGTTTTGTAGATCAAGTAATGAGATTGCAAAAGTATTTATATTTCAACTCATAGGATGAGCTTACAAAAGTTTTGTAACTCAAGCTCATATATAGAGATTGCAAAAGGTTTTATATTTCAACTCATAGGGTGAGCTTACAAAAGTTTTGTAGTTCACGCTCATATATATAGAGATTGCAAAAGTATTTATATTTCAACTCATAGGATGACCTTACAAAAATTTTGTAGTTCATGCTCATATAATGAGATTGCAAAAGTTTTTATGTTTCAACCCATAGGATGAGCTTACAAAAGTTTTGTAACTCAAGCTCATATATAGAGATTGCAAAAGGTTTTATATTTCAACTCATAGGATGAGCTTACAAAAGTTTTGTAGTTCACGCTCATATATATAGAGATTGCAAAAGTATTTATATTTCAACTCACAGGATGAGCTTATAGAAGTTTAATTTTAAAATTTGTGTTTAAGGAATTTTCTAATTAGTTTTTAAAACTAAAGTATTTTACGGATGTATTTGAAGATCTTGCTATCAGCGTTTGTCTGTTTTCATTTGAAATCATCTTTGCTCTATTGAGAGTGAAGGAATAGATAGTGTATGTGTTAGCCCATACTCTTTTGTACTATGCCTGCCAAATGTTGAGCAGCGTGCTGGGTTGAAGCTTTAAATCCCTCTCTCCTATGAACGAGGAGACCTGGGCCTAGTAATGGGACGTTAATGGGCTGATACTTACCTTACCTTCTTTAATGTGGTCTCCGGCGAAGAAAAACATCGTGGGGAAATCTACATATCCCAGGAATATCTCTATTAAAAATCCTATCTCCTATGAGTGAGGAGCCTGTACCCATCAGTGGGACATTAATGGGACTGCTACTTACATAACCTTTATTGTGCTTTTCGGTAATGGAAAACATGGTGAAGAAATCGGCATATTCCGGAAATTCTAAAAATATTTCACCTATGAGTGAGTGAAATTGCCTCATTGGTCTAGTGGTTAGCATGTTCAACTACAGACATGAGATCCTGGGTTCGAGACCCGGGTCGGGCCAATTCAACAATCAATATTGAGTTGTCTATTAAGATTTTCTCAATATTTGCCCGTAGTTGGGAAGTTGGCGGTGTGATCCACCCCCTTGTCTCGGAGAGCACGTTAAGCCGTCGGTCCTGCGCCTGATCTCTCTCCGGTCGTGTCGGATTACCGTCACATCGGACTATGAGAGTGCATTTGTGTACAATCCGCAGTGGAGCAGCGTGGTCAGTCTATGCTCTTAAAACCCTCGCTCCTTGGAGAGAGGAGTCCTGTGCCCAGCAGTGGAACGTTAATGGGCTACCCCTTACCTTTTTTTACATGGAAATGTTGCTAACTTTCCTTTTTCTTTGTTTCAGCTTGTAACGCATCGACAATAAGCGAAAATTCTAATGCCGTATAGTCTTCACGATCGATTTAGCCTCTAAGCATATTCAATAACACAAACTACTACGACGTTACATGTATCTAAGTGCCCGTATATGTTTTATAACACGTAACATAATCATCATAACTCCAGTCATACATAGTGAGCAGGTCATAGCCGATAGATAAATGTAACATTAAAATATATATATATTGATAAGTCGGTTAGTTGGTGTAATTTACGACAGTGCAGTCCGAATACATTTTTGGAGCTAAAGTTCCTGTGTTTTTAGTGCCAGTTGGTCTTGTTGAAATCGTAACGATCTAAGTAACATTATTTTTATAAACTGTTAATATGAATCTATAATATCTATAAATCGACCGAAATTCTTATGATTTTTCCCTCAATGACACACAAAATCTTATTAAATTCAATGTTTATTCCATTTATATATTGAACCGTTTATTTATCTTCTTATTAATTATGGCTTTCCATTAAATAAAATATCTCTGATTTCTTAATTGAAGTACAATAATCCCTCTATGACAACATCAAACTAAATTAAGAACATTTTAAATAAATCGACAGTTTATTCTTTGTCAGAACTATTTAAAATAACGTCAGTGATAAATTTGGGAAATCCCCGCGTTATGTAGGGGAATTCCCGTTTTATAAGGATTGAACCGTATCGTAGGGGGAATTCGGAGGGATTATATCTTGCAATAAAAACCAAATATTTTTCCTCAATTAAAGGAGATGGCCCACTTCCCCATACATTATTTGCCCCAGAAAAAAAAAGTTCATGCGTCACGATGACACTTTCACTGTTGTGCAAGTTTTATTGTCTAAATTAATAATAAACAGTACTTTTAGCCCTAGATATTTACTCAAAATACCTACCTGAAAGGTTACATCACTAAAAATATTCTGTTACAGATAATTTATACAATACTAATTTTAAAAACTATAAACTGTCAATCGCTGATATTTGATAGAAAATATATAAGCAGATCTAGGATAACTAAGAGTTAATAACGATTCTACTACTGCAGTCGGGTTTTTCTACACACAACCATTTTTTATTTTGATGATTTTGACAACCCTTAAAATTAATTTGATGATTTAATTATATTAGACTAATATGTTTAGGACATCTGGTATTTTTCACTATACAAGCATGAAACTACTCTGGGGCAGAATTGGGCCATCTCCTTTAATTCAATTCAAAATAAGGATAATTATACAAAATTTACATTTTAGAGGTTTCCTTTCCATTTTCTCACAAAGAACTAGCTACATTTTTTTCTGACCATTATCTTCTATGTGCTTCTTGTTTTAGAATTTTTCATTTAATCCTTATTAAAAATTGTTTTAACTTATGTCTTTCCTTCATAATACAATGCTATTTATATCTACGCCATCAGGTCTATATAACGCAGGCACTTTAGTTACTTTAATAGCGACTGGAATTGGAGGTATTACGTATTTTTTTCTACAGTAAACTTCGAGTTAGGTTATGTTAGGTTAGATTTTCATTTTATGAGATATTAGTAATACATACTTAAGAGGTTTAATTGAAAACTAAAAATACCTATACTATATAATTAAAACTGTGAATTTAAAGAGCCATACAGTGCTTTAGTAGTTTTTTTTTTATATATAAACTTTTTAAAGGGACAGAATAATAACTTTCAATTAAAGACGCCCAGTTTCTCGCCAAAACTCCCAAAAACATTAGTTGCGTTCGGAAATTGTTGTTTGTCGATGTCAAAAACAATTTTTTTTTTCATTGTTCATTTAAATTTTAACGGTTTCTAAACGACGTTGCGAATGTCAAATGTTTGACAGATGGAATTATATGCCAAATATTTGTTTTCCCTGGAATTCTACAAATCCTTTCTATTATATAAACTGTGGTAAAAAAATACGTAATAACTCGCGCTGTAGGAATATACAATCAGTGTGTAATCTTAAGTGTAGTTAGTTAAAAACGAGGTCAAACGATCGTAATATAATCAGTTGTCTTTTGAAACGTAACGAATCGAATCGTTACGTTTTTTTAGGAATAGTCGTCGTTTAGGGCGAATAGGTCCAAATGCTTCCAGCATATTAGCTATAGGTGTTTTAAAACTGAATCCTGTTGGTGTTTAAATGACGTGAACATGAAACAATGACTTGTGCTGTGATTTTTGTAGATGAATATACACACGCCTTATATATGTACAAAACAGAACACGAAAACAATTATATAGTTAGCTATAATTGAAGTAGGCTAAGCGTAAGAACGACCTAATCCACAAAAGCGTAACGACACAATCGGAGATACTAAATCTAATTATCAATGAAATTTGGTGTACAGATAGTCTAAGGAAGGGCTACGTTTTAATGTAGACCTTCCTTACCCATATTCCCACGGGATCCGGATGTAAATGTTACTTACTGAGAGATTTTCTATATCGCGACGTAAACTTGCACTAATAACGGTGTGGGGTAATAAGACCGCCTTTGCGGTGTTGCTTAGGTCGTTGTTGCACTCTACAGTAGGTTATGTGGGTAGTTTGTTGCAATTTCATTGTTGTACATGTGTTGGGCATTAGCTCATACAAACCTTCTTTATCTGTCTATGCCCAACAGTGGGACTTTAGTAGGTTACTCATTATCCTAATCGTTCACACTGATTGTATAACCCTTTACACTGTATTTGTAGTGAACTAAACGAGTAATTTGGATTTAAACGTGAAAAAATTAAAAAAAAAATGTACATTTGTTAATATTGTTACATTTCGGAAGCTAAAGTTTATGAAATCCGTATTCGAAGCTGTAAAATATATATGATCGTTTTAATTCGTGTGTATTTTATGTATCTATAAGCAATATCACGGACAATAGGAAATGTGAAGAATATGATTTCTACCGACATTCGTTTTATTTATAAAAAAAAAAACAAGTGATTTAAAATACGACGCGTAAAACATGAAATATCAATTAAAAAAGTGAACAGTGCAATATTTATGTAACGAAATTGAAAGGGCTTTGTAAATGTTAAAACAATTAATTTAAAAAAAAACTTTGACTATCTTATAAAACGACAATCGACTAATTGACTATGAATCTAACATGTAGAATGAAATAAAATCAAATATGGTTTATATTCAGCCATAATATAATTAAAAGAAATTTTATTATTTAACAAACAACAACATCTTAATGAGAATCTAATATGTTTGAAACTTGTCTATACATGAATTATTTTAAATCGAAAAAGAAATATCATTCAATTCGTAATGTAATTAAATTGTAAAAAAAATCGTTAAATAACTAAAAATGATCAAAAAATAAGACATTTTTTTAATGTATTTTTGGGTTAGCCCCTAGGGAAATTTGAAAAAATTCATTAAATCAGGCCCGTTGTATTAAAGGTTGCATTGTACGTGGTTATCGAATTTAATACACGTTATTAACTTAACAATTTCAATAGACAGACCAACAGGTGAATTTAATTTATACATACGTTTGAATATTCTTAAATCACTTGAGAAACTTGTTAAATAACAAATTCAGATTATAAATTTCGATGTGATAGTCAAATTAGAGAAAAAGAAAATAATCTGACGTAGAGACGTCGCAAAGACTGTGCATATTTTGTAGAGAAAATTGTAAAAAAAAACATGTCCGCTTTTCCGGTAGCACTACAGTTTGTTCGCGTTAAGAATGCTGTGAGCTAACCAATAAAATCTTTTCAAATTACAATTTAAATTTGATTGGTTGGCTCATTGCATTCTTAACGCGAAAGAACAGTAGTTTTGGTTTATATACTATTGTTTAAATTTGTGTTATAGTTGCACGCGGACTTTAATACTGGTTTATTAAAGTTTTATCGCTTAAGTCAGAATATATAATACCTTATGTACTACTAGTAAAATATATTGACGTTGTAACATAATATATTTTAATAATGTATCAATGGAGTTTTAAAAAAAATTACGAAAGTTTGATTAGTGTACTTGATTACGAATTTAGGATTGATAAATGTTGAATTTTAGACTAATATCGCCGACTATGTTAAAAGAATGATAATGTAGACAATTTTTATTAAACTTAAATCACTTTTTTAGTTTTAACATCATTAAATAGTCTGATAAAATTTTAATAATCCCTAAATTTGTAGATATGGGTGATTTGTTAATGGAAGACAGTCGCACAGTGATGCGACGGTCGTGTCGTAAAGTATTTCTTGAATTATTTGTCTGGTTGATCACATGAAATATGTTTTTTACTTGAATTTGTGTCATAACTGTTTTGTATTGCATTCAACTAAAACCTTTGCAATAATGAAAACTAAAAAATAATGGATCACATTTTTCGACGACTCGTGCGACTGAATCGTGTCGCATTGTCGTGCGACTGTCTGCGGTTAGTACGACGCCTTAGGTCCGCTATCAAATACTGCCAATTGAAAATATATAATGACACAATTGATCACACAAACTTTACTTTCTATTTAACTGATTTTTGATTGAAACAAATGCCCTGTCTTTTAGAGCACAAATTACATTCGCCATCTATATTTAATTGGACTATAAATGGGGTTAAGTTACTTTCCTGTTATTTAACGTGCCATGTTGACTTTAGTGGCTTCACGGCTTAAAGGGCTTCGTGTGAGCGATTATCCCAAAATTAACCCACAAAAGGGTTGCGAGGTGTACGTAAATAAAATTATTTCATCTAAAATTTCATTCGCTTAAAAGTTTGCACAAAAACACCTATAATTCAACATGTAATTATTTCAATCGGCATGAAACCTTGAAATTTCAATGGGAACAGAAAACTCCAATACTGCACCTATTATATATTTTTTTCTTACTTCACTTTTACCTATGAATTATGATTGTTATTTAATTGCATTTGTTTCATTCGAAAATCTATCGTTTTCTTTAATATATAATATTATTTCTATAGATATCCGGCATTTGGTGTTTAGTCGTATAGCTGGGGATATGTCTGTATTTAGTGTCTTTTGAAAGTAATAATTAGTTTAAAAAGAGTGTGTATTATAAACAAAACTATCACCTATATAAATAAATATATAATTATGCATTACGCGTATAAATCTAACGTATTAATATTTACGATAGATGCATGATTTGTCCGTGTACCGCTACGGTCACGTGGTCCGCGTGCCATAAAAGGTGCGTGGTTCGCGTGCCACAAAAGGTACGTATCGCGTTAGACAAGGACAAAACATGTTTGCACTTATAACTTAGTGTGTTATAGCATATGGGAGACAAGACCAATACAATACTACATATACATTATTAAGAGAATTAGGGCGAAAGTTTCTAAATTAATGCAAATTGTTATGTATTTAGTTTAAAAACCATTTAAGCGCTCTTTTTAAGTGCTTGTTATTTGAATATGAATGAGTTATGATAAGAGTTTATTATAAAAATCAACTTCACTTCTTGATATACTAAATATAGACGTGATCATAATTAATTTGTCTTTTGTTAAAAAAAAATATACTAACTTGCTCAATACGATTCGTTAAACTGTATTGTACGAGATTTATGGAGTTGCAGGTGAAGAGGAAATTATTTGAATTAAATAGAAATTCTGTAAACCTAATGGTTATAATCGCGATATAATAAAAAGTAATGATTATACCAACTTGTTCCGTCAAACTAGTCCGTAATATCTTTCGCAGCAAAAAGTCGTTAGCGTCATGAAAAAAAAAAAAGACTAATAATTTAATTCGAAATACAATTTTATTTAACCTTCGAATTCCAACCGCTTTTTCATTGTCTTATCACAAAATGGCGACAAAATTTTACAAAATATTAATTTTGACTTTTTTTTTTTATTAAAACAAATATAAAAAATATTTACAATCTATAACCGGCAAATGTCAAAATGACGCAGGCGACAATTTTGGCGGGAAAAGAAAAAAACCGTAAATTTTCCATTTAATTTGAATAATTTGAATTTAGCAATAAAAACAATTTTCAATCTGTGTATTGCGTTAATTATAAAAAAAAGTTAAGGTGTGTTTTTCTTCTTTTAATTTTTTTTCTAGTTTGTAAGTATGCTTTTTTTTTAAATAAACTCGTATGCGGCGCGTGTATGGACGTAAGGCTTTCTAGACAAAGGCAATTGAATTGGTGTACAGATTAAACATATTTTTTTTTGCATAATATAAACTTAACGTAATATTACTGAAATTAAAAACTATTAAAGAAATTTGTTAAGCGAAAAGATCGATTTATTAAAGTATTTTTTTTAGCAGCTCTGTGTCTTTGTCTACTTGAGTCTATGTTGTCTATGACTATATTGGGACAGTGTTGCCATACACGCGCCTCACACACCATATATTCTACTATTTGGTAACTTTAGGGAATAAAAATTAATATACGTCTGCACTTCGCTTAGGTCGCTTCTATATTGATTATAAAGCATAGTTCCTAATATTTTACTATTAACACGAAATATTTTTGTCTTATAAAATACAATGACACAGAAATTGTAGTATAGTTCGCAACTAGTGTTTACGAAGTAAGTGTAGGTTAAAAAAAAAGAAATATTTCTGTTATCTCGATGGTAAAGAATGGTATTTTGTATTAACTAAGTTTTAATGTAAGGGGTTATGTTCTAGCGGTGAATGCTTTACGCGAAACTCTTTATTGCACTGGTATACTGGAACTTTATTGTCCTATTGCTTATCGAATCCAATAAGTATTAAACTACAAATAAAATCATCAAGCGAATCTATTGCCTTAACAACATTTCGTGTAATGCACTCACTTGAGAAATGTTTGGAGCAACTTTCTTTTTATTCAATGTGATTTTCACGATTTCTGTGTCGCAAAAATTTATACGACTGCCGTGGACGAATATTTTTATAAAAAAATTACCTTTGATTTTTATATTCGTTTATAGAGAACCACTTAGATTCTTCACGCCCTGTTGTAAAAGAAACCCATTATTAGTATCTTTTTTAAATTGCTGTGTGATTAATACTATCTTCGTGACTATTGTTTATGTTATAGCTCAAGCTGTTCTCATCAATCCATCGAGTAGATCAGATCACTACAGGACTCCCAATGACAATTGGAATGTCGAAATTTATGTCCTAACCTAACCTAACATAACCTAACATTTCCTATTGGCGCCCATCTGTTACTGTTGCTTATAAATGTTACACGGATTTTTCGAAGATTTAATTTATGCATCCATCATAGGGATAAAGTAAACAGCGCTCGGCAGAACAGCCGAGTCCAATATGGCGGAGCTCATCAGCCGTTTCAAAAAACTGTAATATTCGTCTAAGGCAGAATTAAATTCAGACCGTCCCCTTTTTAAGTGTAGTCATAATTTAATAAGGGTGGTTTAGTTTTGAAAAGGAAGCGATCGAGTTGCGAAAGGCGTTTTCAAGTTCTTAAACACGTTTATTGCGACGCGTCTTTAAAAATTATAAGGAAAAACAATTGTGTTCATAATTCTTTTGGCTGTCCGTGCTTAAATTGTTCGACTAGGTAATATTAATTAGGTTCTATCGAAATTTTGTAGATTACGGCGAAACAAGAGTTTCAGGTGAAAATGTGTGTTGTATGATCAAGTTTAAAATCTTGAAAACGCGACGTTATGATGTGTTTTTGTTAAGTTTTTTTTTTTAAGTTAATACGTCAGTTGTTGCAATTTTTTTCTCTTAAGAACGCCAAAGGAGACGACATTGTGCTAAAATGAACATGGAACATTTAGATTTATTGTATAAATGAAAAATGATACAAAAAAAAATATATACGAGTAATTCATGCTATTAATGGTAAGCGCTGTGTAAAAAAAAAAAATTAGAAAACATCGCGGTTCGCGCAATTTCCAGTGTCTAATTTTTTTTTGGTTATGTCCCACTTTTATTTGGTTTTTTATTAAAAATTGCATAAAAAAAAAATTTTTTTTAATTGGTTGTTGTAAAATAGGCGAGCGTAGAATTGTTTCATAGTGTTAGGTATATTCGACGAGTTGATTTAATTAAGAAAAAAAAAACATGTTTTTTAAGGATGCTTGGCAGCGTCGGTCGAGGCATTAGCCAATTCCTACCATTGTGAGATATTTGGTGTAATTTTTCTTGATTTTTCACAATTTCATATCTTATCAAAACTATACTGTCATAAAAATTCAGACGGAAGCGACCCCGATTGACGCTATTTAAGGCTGTAAGTTATACATTATATACATATTATTATATTGATAAATAAATTAATAATAAAAAGACGCGTGTTTTATTTTCACATCATACTCTATATTTGGGGGAAACTATCGAATGAAAAAATAGTAGTTTTACCTCAGCAATATAACTTGTATTAGCTATGAATTTAAAAAGCTGTTTGTCAACTTTAGAAAAAATTTCGTTACTCAAAAAAAAGCAACCCTTAAGATCAGATTTTCGTCAAAATTTTGGTAACAAAAAAAAAAACAAAATACCCGACTGAGTTTGTTGTGGGCTCTTCTCGGATCAGGGCGCGAAGGAACCCTCGTAACTTCAGATTTTAAGTAGTTCTTGAGTACCCTCATCACACGTCTAATTCTAATGTACGTCGTATGTACGTGTGAAAAAAAAAAACTATTTGAATTGATTTGAAATTGTTGGTTGTCATTGTCAAATGTCAAAACTAATGGAAAAAAAGTATTCTTTTAAATCTTTTTCGATTTCTGAACGACGGCACGACTGGACTGGACTTCCACAAAATAAACATTAACCAAATGAATCCAGCTGTTCTAAGGTATTAGCGAGATTAATAGAAATAAATAGAAATTTTAACAAAAAAAGAACCGCCTTCATAACAAACTTACAAATATATTCATATGCTCTAAACAGTAAGAAATAATTGCGTATTCTTTGATAGTGTTCTTCGTATTCTTATATTTGGATACTTGGCAGCTCCCGCGTCTCTCCCACCTGTAGCTATATATGTAGGTACCTTGGCTGACACCGACTCCAAATATAACAATACGAAGAATACTATAAAAGAATACGCACTTATTTCTTACTTTTTAGAGCATATTTGTAAGTTTGTTTTGAAGGCGGTTCTTTTTTTGTTAAAATTTATATTTATTTTTTGATTTTTAGTGAATCTGAAGTAAACGTGTTGCAATGCAGCAACAAACGTAAGCTCTTTGCTTTTTGATTATAGACACTTATATTTTCTGCCTTAAAACGCACCCTTACTGTAAGCGGTTGAGGAGATCCATTGATCTTCATATTTAACTACGACTAGCAGTTGACCATACCGAAGTTACGGTAGGAAACTTAAATATCTGGTTAGCTTATGGAAGATTCTGCCGAGTATCGTTGATTTGCTCCTAAGAATTGAAGAGTTCCGTCACTTTGTCATGGACTCCATCATCAGAACCTAACCAAACTATCACAAAACAACCCTTGAAGTATATCCTTTCCAATAAAAAAAGAATCATCGAAATCGGTTGGCGTGATCTTGAGTTATTCGTACATTTGTCGCGCACATGCTTATGCAAATTTAAGACAAACCTCCTCCTTTTTTTGAAGTCGGTTAAAAATAAGCAGTGATTGAGGACTATTTCTTTATTATATAACACTGGTCCTGGGAGACTTCGGCCGTGACTAGTCACCATGCTACCAGCAGATATGTGCCTCCAAGAAATGCGTTCCAGTATGGTGCAGAAACTGTAAGAAGTCAATTACTTCCTACCTTAGACTATATCAGATGATGATAAAGTCTATTACAATAAAAAAGGAAATAATATTTGGTTCGGTGGTAAATATTCAAAGTATGTTTTTTATTATTTAACATATATAAAAACTCGATGGCCTCATTGGCGTAGTGACGCGAGAACTGGCTTTGCTAGCAGATGTTCTGGATTCGATTTAGATGAGTTTGGATCCTACCAGCAAAGAGGTACCGCCAAGCAAGAGATTTGTGTTACGATACGTTGCTATGTAGAAACCATAAAGAGGTAAATTTCCTCTTACCAGATTAGCGCGCTTCTATATTCGACTGTATCATCACTTACTAACATAGACTACAGTACAATAGAATCTTATCGAAATAAAATACATATATATTGTAATGCTGATGGGGTAAACATGGACAACCAACTGTTGGGGGCTCTTCTCAGGACAGGATACGAGGAAATATAACTTTAGATTGTAAGTCGTCGTCAGTCGTACATTGAATATATGGAAAAAAGTACTAAAGAAGAAAAGTATTGAAAAAGCCTAAAAAATGGCCAGTTGAAGCTCTCTTACAGTATACAGGGACACAAATACTTGGCGGTAAGTATTTGGTGGCAAGGGTGGAAACTTGCCACAGCCGAAATCAACCACCAAAGACTCATGCAAATTCGAAAATTCATTTTATAAAACCCACATATAATTATTAATTCTACTGAATCGTTTATTTTTCTCACGTGGCAACATTAATAGAAGTCACGTGCGTCATCGTGAGAGCGTCATCAACTTTCCCGCGCATTCGTGCCAACACGTGCCTCGAAATGACAATTAAAAATAGCATTATAAAATTATAATTATACAGTGTTGTTTACGGATTTTATAGCGTATATGGCTAAAACTGCGTCAGTGATGAAAAGATCAGCTTTTTCGGCTGCCACTTTCATGCAGGGAAATGTGTGTGTAAGAATGAGTGTACATCTGTGAGAGTGTCCTTGTGTGAGATAGAGTGTGGGTGCGTGTAAGGATGAGTGTATATCTCCATTCTTGACTACGCTGACGCAAATTACATAGATTTAACTGAAGACCAGCTATCTGTCAGACGCAAGCGGGCCACGAAACCATATTGGCAATCCGGTCCGTAATAGAAGAATGGTATCGCAGAGCAGATAGCGCAGTGACCATCCACTTCGCACAGGTTCTGTCGGACCACGGTTGCTTTGGCAAGTACTGCAGAGTGCGATGAGTGTGAATTCGACGTGGACACGGTCCAACACACGCTCGAGGCGTGCCCAGCTTGGGCTGCTCAACGTGCCGCGCTCGTGGCGGTCATCGGGGTGTATTTATCACTCCCCGCCGTTATTAGAATGATGCTGAGCAGAGAGAGAGCATGGCGTGCTACCCTGTCCTTCTGCGAGGATGTCATGACGCCGATGGAGATGGCGATTCGGTTGAGAGGCGGACGCAGCCGCTTCGAACGTTCCCAGGAAGGAGGTGAGAGGCCCATGATCGCCATCTCTCCTCCTTAGTGGTGACTTTTGGGTGATGAATGAGAGACACGTTGCCCAAAAAAGAGAGGTCCCGCGATATGGTTGTTAGCTTAAAAGTAAGTTTTTGGTCATTTAGACCTGGTTCACCCTAAATGGGCATATCGCTGGCGGAGTTGTAAATGTCGGTCAGTCGCTTTCTCTTGCCCCGTCTCCTAGTAATGTAGAAGCACCGCTGGATTTAAGCTGATATAAGTCCAGCATAACCTAGAACATTCCAGGTATCCACGAGAATATTCCAGCGTAAAAAAGATCAGCTAAATAACCTTGAGCGAATTCAAGATCTCTCTATTCGTTTCATATTTGGTCTACGAAAATATGACCATGTTTCAGAATTTTGCGCTAAGCTCAAGTGGCTTCCCACACTCTCTCTTCTGTATTCAAGGAAAAATTTAAGTTTAAGAGAGGCAAGAGAATGCTACAAACATCTCAATACCTCATATTAACAATAACTGCCCACAAAACTAAATTCTTTGGCAATTCTTTTTCGGTGCCAGTAGTGCAGTTGTGGAACGAAATTGCTTTTGTTGTGAGTGAAGCACAATTTACACGACAAGTGTTTAATTATAATCTCTCCCTTTGTACTTCAAGTGACGACAAGTAATAAACTTTATTCTCATATTTTAAGTATTATATACACTACATTACCCTACTACACTTACCATATCTCGCAAAAATATTAAAGTTCAAAGTTTATGTTTACAAGTCCCAAACGATTCAACATCTTAAAAACAATATTTGTCACGAAATTGAAGAAATTCAGCCTGAGATGTTGCAGGATGTCATGAAAAATGGCATAAAAAGAGCCGAAAGCTGCATAGCGAATGGTGGTCACCATTTAGCCGATATAACATTCCAATAATAATAATAAAAAAAACTAAATAAACTTTAAATGAAAACCAATCCGACTTATCTTTTCTTTGAACAAAGGAAATCAAAATGGTAGTGGGACTTTTGCCCTACCTTGCACAAAACCCATAAATAGGACATCATTGCCAAAGTAGCCAAGTACTCAATGGTTGCTTTATCACGGCGTTAATAATTAAACTTTATTTTTTCTTTATCTCGATAGTATTCCATCTACCATCATCTATTCTTGGGCCCCGGGCTTGTCAGCCACCTGGGCCCTTCCGGCCCAGTGGGTCGCAATGGACCGGAAGGGATTACGTATATATAAAATGTTTTTTTATAATATAAGAATATTGATTTAAAGTTAATTACAATTTGAATCATCGAAGTAAATGATTACGAGTTATTATAATCCTCTTAAAACTGAACATTAAAGTAATCACTTGATCGTCAAACAAAGCGATCTAATGACATCAATGACAAATGATGACATGGAAATTTGACAAAATTGTCAGTGAAATAATGACAATGACAATTTACGATTGGTAATTCGCATTAAAGAACTAATAATTATTAATATTCTACGTTTCTGATGATTGCTGACTGAAATTTTCTCACTGAAAGGTTATTCTTAAAATAACCCTGTACTACCGGAAGCCACGTAAAATGATGGCGATCGATATGTTGCTTGAAATATTGTCTATGGTATAGCGCTAAAACAAATGCCTTACAAAGCCCTTTTCAAGTAAGGAAAAGCGGTTCTTTTACGATATTCACATTACTGAAGTTCGAATACATTAATTATGTAACATATTCGGACTTCATTTTATGTTAATTAGACTGGCTGATCCATTTTACTGAATTCCCACTATCGCTTACTCATTTGTCTATGATTATGGTTTTTTATTAATGGCAACTAACGCACTACTAATCGATATGCAATAAAAAACTCGATTATATATAGCTGAATATAATACTTCTATATATTATATAATTCTCTTGAAATATTATAAGAAATATTTAAAATATTTTTAGATTGAAACTTTCATGAGATTACTAATTATATAATTTGTTCTTGTTAATACTACGCCAATGTTTTTATGTACCTGGAGCATTGGAGCATCGTTGTGGGTTTATGCTCTAAAATGATCTCTCTTAAGCATGACGAGGCCTGTGCCCACCAGTGGGAAGTGTTAGGCTGTTACTTACTTACTTTCAATGCTTTTTGTGTAGTTATTTTCGGTGTTCATTATAGTGTAATCTATCTCTTTATATAATACGCAATTTAACAATTGTATCGATTGTTATTTATTGCTGATAGGTTAACGCTTTTACAGCGATTATACCTGATGGTAAGTGATAATACAGTCCAATAAAAGGGCTCTAACTGGAAAGAGGCAATTTTTCTATTATGGTTTCTACACAGCACCGTACTGGAACACAAATATCTTTCTTGACGACGCGTATTTCCTGGCAGAGTGGTAAATAGCCACGACCAAAATCTTCCACCAGTCCAGGCTCAGACAAATTATAATACAATTACCTAAATTTGCTTTACATGGGATCGAATCTAGGGCCGCTGGCAAGCAAAGCGAGTACTCGCTCCACAGCGCCATCGGAGCCGTCACAATGCAGTAATCGACATTATAGTAATCGATTAAATCGTTTTGATATTCGAGTGTTGCCATATACACCGCCCTGTGGAAAATTACATCACCATTTCATGGCAGTGGCACGCATTTGGGGTTTCGACTTTTCGTGACAGCATGTCATTTTCGACATTTGATTGATAATTTTCTCAAGATCCATCAAATTAGTTTGTTTGAAAGTTAGTTTAGGCGCTAAATGATAATATTTTATAATATCTAAGTCGAAACAATGTGTGAGTAGACGGTACCCATATAAGGTGGTATTGGCTAGATTCTCCATAATGAGTGACCAAAAATGCGTTGTAGAAGGCTGCAATTTGGAATACGATGTTGTTTGCAGCTTCTCCTTTTACAAGTGAGTGTTTTTTTCCCGCTTTTATTCACACCAAACTCTTTATTCGACACCGTGATGGAGTTGAGGCGAGGCCTTTGCGGACGACCTCGGAGCGTCATACATACGCGGAGAACAAAGATATATCTATTCCTATTAGATGTTGAATATTTGTTTACAATTTCACTTCTTATTGATTTCAGTTCGCTATGTCCGCTTTACATCCCAATACGAAGAAAATAATTAACAGCTTCCCTATCTCTGTATATTTCGTGCTAAGCTTAAGTGGCTTCCCAAACGCTTTCGCTTGAAATTACACATACTCTCTCTTCTGTACTGTGTTGTTCTATTCTAACGTTTTTCCTTATTTCAAGGAAAAATTTCAGTTTACGATAATTGAGACAAGCTGACGATCTTTTCACCTCAAATTAACGATTCCTGTTCACAAAACTAAATTTTTCGGTAGCTCGTTTTTGATGCAATCAGCTAAGTTGTGGAACAATCTTAATTTGTACATAAAGTGATGACAAGTTATATACTTATTTTCATATCTTTAAGTAAAGTAGCAGCCTATTAATGTCCCGCTGATAGGCACAGGGTTCCTCATTCATAAGAGGGAGATTTTTTAGAGCATAGACCCACCACACTACCCACTTGGCTTGGTTCATTGGCACACATATTACATAAGTGCACTCTCATAGTCAAATGTGACAGTAATCTGATACAACTGGAGAGAGATCAGGTGATGGTCCAACTGTTTAACATGCTCTCCAAGAAGGTAGGGGGGTGGAGCATACAGCCAGTTACACAACTTTCGGAAACCATTGAGAAAATCTTAATAGATCTCAATCTAAACTCAATATATATCTCTTTAACCGAACATGCTCACAACTACACTAGTGAGGCAGTCTATATTTAAATATGAAATATATTTATGTATACCTGTATATTTATGTCTTATGTAGTTCTAGTATATATTATATTTATTTGTATAGTATTTATTGCATACCACCTATCACATCTTGATTTACAATTTCTGTTCAACTAAAGATTGCCTGAGAGAAATTGCTAAGTAGCAATAAGGTTCTATTCTACTGCACAACATAAGCACAAGTATTTGTGGTGTACAATAAATAGTAATCTATCTATCTACATTGTTCCAATGTGTAGATGTAGTTATATATGATAACTATATAACTACATCTACACATTGGAACAATGTAGCAATCCACAATTGAATGTAAATTACATATGGGCATTCCACAGTTTCAAAAAAAATACCTGAGTAGTTTGGTCAAATTGCTTTGAAACAAGGTGGTAGCTTATGATATTGTTGTTATATTCACAATTATCAATGTGTGTTACAGAAGCATGTTCAAGTTTATAAAATGGTGTTCATTAGTAATGTAAATGACAAAATAAATAAAATTGTTAGCACAGGCATTTTTCACCCATACCTGAACACATAATAATATTACTTTGCTGATCACTTTTTATTTCTTAAATAAACTGAGACCTATTGTCTGTGTATAGAAATCATCAAATAATTTAAAAGAGCCATCAAAATTCTATTGAAAGACTTTTGCAGAGTGACTCAGTATGCTATTTGTTTTCTTATGACTCTGTAGCCGTATGATAATCCTGCTTCAGTAAACTTGTTTAAGTAACTGTGATCAAGTTGTTCCTTACAGCTAGAGCCATGACACTCTATATAAAGGTTATCTGATAAATCAAAAGATCAAGATTTCAAATCCTAATGTGTTGATCCAATTAGATCTGTCCCACATTAGAAACTTCTGTCTACAACAACCTAACATGACTCTGATAACAGAACCTATTCTAAATAAAAGAAAAGACCATAATAGATGATGCTCATGATGCTTTATGTGTGCCTGTAACTTGCTAATATGCCATAGGGATGAATTGAGGGTGAATGCTTTTAAAAGCCTGACTCCTATGGTGAAAATCATTACAAACAAATAATATATTCATACTAAGAAAGAAACTCACTTCTTTCTTTTATGTGATCAATGAATGCCTCACATGTGAATTATAAACATCAAATGTGCATCATATGTGATTCTTTATAAAAGGAGGCTGTTATTAGGAATGTTGGTTACAATGTTAAATATTAGCTATCTTTGCTTGCTCTCTCACACATTGCTATTCATCTCTGTTTGTTTTTAAGGCCATGTGTCTTTAGTATGTTAAAAAAGGTAAAATTCACTACAAATTTTAAATATTGCTTCAATTGTATTGCATATCTTTAACACTAGTAGTAATCATCCTGATGTAACATCATAACTGAGTCACAGGCCATCAGCAATACAAATATCGCAATTTTACATTTGCTAGTTGCAAATTTTATACATTATCACCCAGTAAGTGAAATACACTATAGTAAGGATAACATAACCAGTAATCCTTTCTTGTCAGGTGTTCAATTCTCTGTAAAAATCTGATTAGAGATTTGCTTTATGTTAAGCGAATAACCTAAAAATTGGAAGGTCAGTAATGTTTTCTTAAAGAAAAGATATTATGGGCTGAAATATAACCTGGTGTATTTTACATGGACGGGAACTTTTAAGCCTGTTCACAAAAACCTCTTACCCTGGTTCCATTGGGCCATCTTACTTTGTCCATAGATTTATAGTATAGATATTTGTTTTGTAGTGTTAATACATCAGCAAGCAGCGATGAGAAGAGACAGGACTGGATAGAGGGTGCTATGCAAGAGGAGAGTGAGTGCCTGTGGAGACATGTCAGCTTACAGCTATGCGGGTAAAGTATTTTATCATAATTAAAATACTATTTCTTTTATTGCTGACAGGTTAACACTTGACTGTAGTAATACCTGATGTGAAGTGACACAGTCTGAAATGAGAGCTCACCAAACCGGCAAGAGATATGGTTACCAGTTATGGTTCTTACATAGCAATGTACCACTAAACAAAATCTTTGCTAGGCAGCACATCTTTGCAGTTCGTGTTGTAAATGGCAATGGCTGAAGCCTGCTACCAGTCCAGATCCAGAAAAATTGGAAAATTTAATTTCCTAAATTGTTGCCTGCTTGCGAAACATGTACTTGCACAATTCTTTCGAGTAGTACTTTGTCGATTCTAATTATAACTAATTCAATTTGAAATGAAATAAATTGAAAATAGCAATAAATTTTGCCAGCACAGCTTTTAAAACTATAACATATGATTACTTGCTGCTAATTGGATACTTTAGGGATAGGAAACTATCCCTTGAGAAAACAAAGTAATTTATTGGCAATTAGCATCTATATAGATATTACAAAATTGTTTCCACTCTCACTTTGTGGTCATCATTAATAGTTAAGTTTATATTTATGTTTCAAAAAAGTTTTGCATTCATTTATTTCCATATCTTTTAGTTTCACAGTGTTTCAGTGTTTGCAAAATTTGTTTCATATAATGTAGCACACAATAAGGAATCTCTTTCTTTTTTTTTTGAGGTTAATTTGCTTTGCATTCTTCTATATTCTAGCAGAATGATATCTCATGGGGAAATCCACAGTTAGTTACTGTATACATTGTGAAAGGAGTAACTTTGTTAAATTTCACAGTAAAGTGGTTTAGTTATAGCGGATGTAGGTTTATAATTGTTTTATGTCTATTCCAGGTATCATTTTGAGCTGGACGCTCAAGGGCTCTGGATCGACTCTCCAATGCTACCAGAACTGTTGACTCCACCTGAGAAACAAGCACCACAGTTGCAGCAATCCGAACAGGACAGGAAACGTAAGTTACTTTTTTAATACTAGTGTATTATCTTCACCCTTTCTACTATTTGATACAAACATAATTTGTAGGGTTTTTATGATAAATCCATCATTCTATTTGAAATAATTCCTCTCAAGTGTCGAGTTTTTAATCCTGAATTCAGACATGGGCACATGAATTTTCCACAAACTACCCTAACAGTTTATGTTTTTTATAAACTTTCTAATAGACAAAGACTAAATGAGGAATTTAGTCTATATATCTTAATGACACAATCCCCTAGCAATAAATGTTGAATAAAATTTAAATAATCATAATAATGTTCACTAATAAATGTACAGTTTTAAAATTGTAGGCAATGATTTGTTTTAAGTTAAAAAAATATTTGCCAGGTGTTTTTTAACAAGATACTATAATCTATTAGGAATTTTCGTCTGAATAATATTAAGAAATGTGTAAAAATTCTTATATAAAATATAAAAAACTATGTTTACTGATTTTCTATGTGATTTTTTTCTCAGTAGCATCAAATTTCTAATTTAAGGTGGGTTTGTGACAGACTAATTATTATTCAGAAGAATTTATTGAGTTTTCTTGTATTTCTTTTAAGACCTGGAAAAGGCTAGTTAAATCAGTAATGCGAAAATGTATGTTTGTTTAGCTTTCACACTTAAACCATTGAATTAGTTATGAATTTTGATACAGAAATTGACAGGGCTATAGGTAACTTCTTTTTGAAAAGTATTGTAGGAGGAGAAGGAGAAATGTTGTTTGAAAATCATTAATAATTATTAGTATTTGTGTTTTTGTCAAAGTAATAAATACTTTTAAAGGGGGTGTAATATGAGGTTGAATTTTGATAATTCACATCTGAAAGAATTCTGAACAAATTCTAGGGTCTAACTTCATGATTAATGCGAGCTGGTAAATAGCAATACAGACGGAGAAACAAATTATTTATTATTAAAAAAAAACATCAATTACAAGTGATATTAATTAACAGCCAAGGATCAAAATAGATAAATATATATTTAATAATATAAATTAGGTGAAAAACAAAAATTCTATAAAACGATATATAAATAAAGACATAAGAACATGTATAAATTAAAAAAAATGAGGTCAATTGCTACGGCAATTAAAAGGACCTTCTTAAACTTATTACATACAAAGAAACCTTTAAAGCTTTTAGTGAACTTTCAATAAATAGCTCTGTATAATTTCTCGCGAAATTAATTTAATTTATAATTGAAAGCTTGTACTAACGTCAAGTGTGATTTTGTGAAGATGCAAAATGTTAACAAGGGAGAGAGAGAATAGATAACAAGTACTATATAAATAAATTAAAGACAATTCTGACTAAAGTCATTTCTAAATTGGTTAAATAGGAATCTTTAAATCTTTTACGTGGGCTTTCAATAGATGGCTCTGTATAATATTTCTGATAATATATTTGAAAAAACTTTATAAGCCAGAAGTTTAAAAACGATTTGTAATTTGATTTCACATGGAGTTTGTGAGTCAATAGTGGGAATTGTAAAGTTGTTATTAAAGTAGTATTTTAATTACTACTTTAATACCAAGTGACAGGCTTTTTATGGCCCTTAAAAGGAACCTAAGTGGTCTGTCTGTTGGCTAGATAGGTTTAGCTAGTATCTACAAATTAATACGTGATGCTAAAAAATTGTACCCCTTTTTACGAAAATTGTGTGGAAGGAGGAATATGAAATTTCCTACACATAGGGTCCGTTCACATAGACCGGCTCGGGCAGAAGAGATTTCGATCGCGATTGAAATAGAGTTTTGTATATTTGAAATAGGGTTTATTTTTACATTTCACATCTTTTATTATTGAGAATATCTGAACAAAAGAGTTGAAATGTAAAAATGAACCTTATTTCAACTATCCAACACTCTACACACACACACACACACACACACACACACACGCACACTTTTGTTTATCGTTCAACTCTATGGTCAATTTGAGAAATTTTTACATAAAAAAACATCGTCTACAGAGAGGTTTTGTATCATTATTTTAAAAAAAAAGCTATTTTTGTAATTTTTAGATCTATGATTATAGACCTATAGTTTCTGTGAATGGACTTGATTCAGATTTATAATTTAAATGAATTATGGTCGAATTGGGCGATCACTTGTCAATATAAAAGCTTAAAGGGGTTGTCGGTTCGTAAAGTAATTAAAGGGCCGCTCTGGTTGCAGATGCGGCCCGCGAGACCTATCAGCGTACTTATGAAAAGTTCCTATCCCTCAGAGACCAAGGTAATCGCTATAAATCACCTTAACTTAGTAAATCACACATAAAAATAACAAACTACAGAGTTGTTAGTTTAAATTCCTATATCGTATCGCTGTAGATCATTTTAATGGGGTTGTGTATAAAAGTTACATTAACTAGAGCCCGTGTCTTTTTGGTTTAGCTCTCATGTCTCCGAGGTTTTATGTATCGAAAAACATAACATCATTATCAAAATATGGTACTTACGTTCTACTTTCTCGCCTTATTAATTGAACTACACTTTTACAATTTACTTTTAAATCTACGTATGGGGTGAGCGAAAATCTGATTCAAGCATTGAAGTCTCTCTATGAGGGCTCTAGTGCTTATGTCAGAATAAACGGAGCGTACACGGAGTGGTTTCCTGTTTTGAAAGAGGTGTTCGACAGGGATGTGTTGCGTCACCATGGCTGTTCAACCTATTCATGGATAACTGTTTGACAGATTTAAAAGAAAGCATGTATGGGTTAAGAATTAATGAATTACTCATCAAATGTTTACTCTACGCTGATAATCAAGTAACACTTGCATCATCTGCTAATGAACTACAGGAGATGGTAAATATTACGAATGAAGCTTTGAAAAGGAAAGGAATAAAAGTGAATGTAAACAAAATGTAAGTTATGCTTTTCGAAAGAGATAAATCTATGATGAATGGCAATATTTTGATTGATGGGGAACAAGTGGAAGAGGTGAAAGAATTTGTATACTTGGGATCTAAATTTAGAAAAGATGGAACATGTGAAAGTGATATTGAAAGCAGAGTGAATGCAGGGAATATGGTAAGTGGTCCTCTGCACGCCTTTATGAATAACCAGATGGTGTCTCAAAGGGCCAGAGTGGCTGTGCATGCAGGAGTGTTGGTGCCAACAATTATTTATGGTAGTGAAAATTGGGTATGGCAGAAGATTTACAAAAGTAAAATAAAAGAGCGTTGAGAAGTATCAGTGAAACTGTTAACGTTGTGGTATAAATATACTTCTGGACACATCTATTGCCCCACCTTGCATTTTCAGCTTCGTTTGTTCCTATCTAAAATTTTATATTAGGTCGAGCAAAAAGTTTTCATGCAGTTTTGAACCTGACACATTCATAATTTCATTTAATAATCTTTTTTTGAATTTCGAACACAGAATTTAAAGAAACAAAAGACAAATTGGAGCCTGTTCGTTGTTAACAAACAATCGAATACTAAAAAAAACTTGATTTTATTGGTTTACTCGGATTTAATTCTTGAAAGTGTGATTTTTCTCATTGGTTTTACAACAAACATTACTTATTCTTA
>JACTOM010000577.1:214790-286444 GCA_015832385.1 Elymnias hypermnestra | reverse complement strand
GATCCGTAGTAGACCCAGAGTCACCGACATAGCCCTACGAATCGCGAACCTGAAGTGGCAATGGGCGGGGCACATAGTCCGAAGGACCGATGGACGTTGGGGACCGAAAGTGCTGGAGTGGCGACCCCGCACCGGACGGCGCAGTGTAGGCAGACCCCCCACAAAGTGGACCGATGATATAAAGAGGGTCGCCGGTAGCCGTTGGAGCCAGGTCAGCGCAAGATCGGGCCTTGTGGCGGTCATTACGTGAGACCTATGTCCAACAGTGGACGTCCATCGGTTGAAGCGATGACGACGAGACTCACTACTCTGCTCGACTTTGGATTGACAGGCATAGTATATAAGTGTATGGCGGCAATATAAGCACATTCTCTTTTACTTCAATCTCATATTGATGTGACGGCAATACGACACGAACAGAGAGAGATCAGGTGCAGGTTCGACGGCTTAACGTGCTCTGCGAGGCACGGGGGTGGAGCACACCTAATACATTTTTAAATTCGCAACATCGTTTACATTAGTCAATTTAAAAATATTCTACAGGTATTGATATTTTTTTTTTAAATCGTTCCAGTAATTTTTAGCTTGATTGTTAAAAATAAAAACAAAAATACTAAATATAACACAATCACATTATGTAATATTAGAGAAGAGATTTATTTGTAATATCTTATTGTCTCAAAACTTCTCTATACACGACAATAATTTTCTGAATGGAAAGTCCACAGAGTTCCCCAAACTTTTTTATGTCGTAGAACCCTTGCCATGTTTTTCCGTGTTGGGTTGACCCCCTTTTTTTGCTGGGAAATGCATTTAGGCACGAACCCCGACCTACAGGTCAAGAGTTTGGGACTCGGTGAGGGAGGAGACCTCGCAATACCCACTAAAACCCAGCAGAACCTTCTTCATCCGTAAGTGAGGCACCGGGTGTTCAACTTTCGCGTTCGTCCCTGGTACCTCAGATGAGTCCAACTGAGGATTCAAGGAAGTGGAAGGAGGCGCGCAAACACGCGCCGCCTAGTACCCTGCCTCCTTCGGCGGTGAGCGGGAGCATCCGCTGCATTCTCCCTCTCTCGCTTTTTGGCTTCCTTAAGCGAGACTACGGTCTCGCAGAAGTAAGATACTCCGGCCCACATCCTATTATTGGAGAGAATCGCACCTACAATGCTCCCCAACGAGAGATCACCGCCAATCAGCGCCACCAGGAGGTGACGTTGAGGTCCCCAGGCTGCACACTCTGCCACAGTGTGATGCGTTGAGTCGACTGCTGCACCACACTGTTGGCAAGCGGGTGACTCCTCCCGGCCAATTCGATGCAGGAACTTTCCGAAGCATCCATGCCCGGTCAGAACCTGCACCAATCTATAGGAGAGCGATCCGTGCTCTCTGGAAAGCCATTGTTCCAGATGAGGTCGGATCGCCGCCACAATGGTCACGCCCGCTACTGGGGACCCGAGGCTCTCCTTCCATTTTTGGACCAGGGCCTGGTCAGCCAGAGTTCTGATCCTCTGAACCTCTTCGGCAGCAGTCGGTAGACGGCCGCAAGAATCTCAAGCTATTGGCCTGATATTGATTTCCTGTAAATTTCTATCTAAAAACACAGCACATGTTAATTTATACATTTATTGAGGAGTACTCGTGTAATTTTGCATGATTGAATATTAAACTACTAATAACTAAAGTCATGATTGGCGTAATTTATCTATCTTTGCTAACTACGAGTACAAAACTAAAATTTAACAAAAAACCATGTACTTTTCTACAGCACTCTCAAACCAAATAACACTCACTCACTTTAATTTGTGTGGTATACTATCTGTTTATATTTTTTTTAATATTTTCTAAGCACTTTCCTCTTCAGGATTCTGAGTGAGGAATTGAACAAGTCAGTGCAAGGTAGCGAAGGTCTGAGACTGCGACCCTCGGATTTTTACAAGTTCAATACAAAATTTTATAAACAAAAGTCAAAATATCTTTATTCAAGTAGGCCTATTACAGCACTTATGAATCGTCAAATATCTTTTTTTTCATATAATATTTAAATGATTGACTGATGATAACATTAAAAAACGACTTACAATCTAAAGTTACGAGGGTTCCTTCGTGCCCTGATCTGAGAGCAGTCCACAACAAACTCAGTCGGGTGTACTTTTTTTTAACATACTAGCAGACCCGACATACTTCGTTCTGTCAAAATAATTTGGAATGTGGCAGATTTCAGTTTGACGAATGATTTTCGAAATGTAATTACAGCAGTACTAAATATCTTTACTTCTTACATTTTGTGACTATTCAATTTGGTCGGATTGTGACTATTCAATTGATGTTGAACTTCCTGCAGCGATAATAAAGTGCAAATTGACAGTGAGTAATTGTAATTTATTATGTACTTTATTGAATAGCAGTAAAGGTCAAATTGACTTTATTTAATTAAAATATTTAGAAAACGTATGTATGGGAAACGGAAAAGAGCTGTTTTTAAGGTTTTCCACTGCAATTATTCGAACTTTTCTCGCTGTAAAAACCATCCTTGGACTTCAAAAAATATTTTAAAAAAAGAATTGTCAAAATTGACCCAGGCGTTGAGTTATGCGCTTACCAACACATTTTGCGATTCATTTTTATATTATAAATGACTATCCACATAAATTTGAAAAAACATGGTAAAGGGTTGATGGAATTCAAAAAATAAATAGCCTAAAACCTTTTACAATTAATTTCGCGTCGAATGGTCATGGTCTCATGGCGATCGTTCCAGTAGTTTTCAAGTTTATCGATAACAAAGAAAAAAAGAGTTGCTTTTATATATATAATAATTTTTTTACTTCATAAGTACTTTTATAAATAATGTATATGTCGGAGAATAAGAGAGAACGGACGGAGCAGCATAAAGCACAGGGGCGTAGGGTTCTCCGCAGACATCGTTATGAATTGGTTCCTTTATTTAATTTCTTATTCTGTGGGCGTTCATGGGTATTGTTGGTGCAATCAAACACTTTATTAATTAACTCGGTTTATAATGTTCAATCACTTAATGTTCCCGATATCAATTTACACAAACTCATTAACACTAATAGCTAGGAACGCGACAGTTTCAATAGTCGACCACTCCGGCCGACCGCCACTCGAAGACTGCCGAGAGGCGGGCCGGACTGCCACTTATTGACTCTGTCCCCACGCCGATACAAAGATGGCGCCAGCGTTCCACAGACTATTACACGCGGACTAGCGATCCATAGACTCTTGCACTCCGACATATATGTTTTGATATTGTAAGATAGTTTGAGGTCAGTAAATAGGTACTATCAGTGTATGTGTTGAGATCCACTATCGTGGACTCCCATTTTCATTTCATGGACCCTTACATTTTATTTCGCTGACGTAGACCCCTAGGTGTTGATATAGACCACTTTAGGAATCACTGGTTTAATAGGATAAGGATTAATACAGAGGTATGAATATCTTTTTGTAGATGTTACGTTCTATAATATTGTAGAATTTTTTTAATTCTATCTAACAAAGTTTTTTCATCTTGGGTTACATTAATGCATTATTCTTAAGGATCCCTATTTTGAGAAAGTAATGTAGCCTGTGTCGCTCAGTGAAAATGCAGCTTTCCAATGGTGAATAAAATTTTGAAATCGGTCCAATAGTTTTTGTGTGAAAACGCTACAAACATACATACAAAAACACAAATGTTTCTTCTTTATAATATTAGTTTAGATGTTGACATTCGTGACGTTTATAATTCCTACTACGCTTTATATTAAAACTGACTTTAGATACAGTAAAAAGAATTGGGAATTGATTTTAATTTGTTTTGTATTGTTTACAGTTGCAGACATCATACGCACAGAACACAACTACAGTTTTGAACCCGTGAAGGAAAGTAACGAAGCCGTTTCACGACTGAACGTGAGGCAGCTCGTCGATACACTGGGATATCTGTAAGTATATAAACTAACATCATAACACAGTAAACTTTATCAGATCCCTGGTTCATCTATGATACATGGAATGTGATTAAATTTATTTGTTGCTCCATTCTCGTGCACTATCTCACTTATTGCATCCCCACCATCGAGATTATAGTCAATTACCTTGTACAGATGTGTAAGATTGTTCTGATGCCCCTAGGTCTTTGAAGAACCTCCAGAAAAAGCAACTATGGGTGGTGAAGGTGGAGACAGACAAAGCAGAAGCTTCCATCACGCAATCAGAGCAGGTCATAACCAAGATGACTGACCCCAAGCAGATCATCGAGGTAAGTACCTTTTTATAAATCAATATCATGAAATAAAATGAATTACAAGCGATCCGTACAGGTATACCAAAAGACCCCAGATTATTTGTATGGAAATCTACTCCCTTTGGGCTCGCCAGGTTTACCTTCACAAGCATTTCTACTTGTTCAAAACAACCCGTTGTTTCAGATCGTACCCCAAACATCGACATCCGAACAGGCCCAGAACCAGAACGAGGTGCTCCACATCATGGAAGATGGCAATATAGCCGACAACTTCATATACGAGATAGCAGAGGAACAGGAGATCACTATGGAAGAGGTCAAAGAAATCCCAATCTCCGAGAACAGATCCTGGACAGTAAACATCATTCCAGAAGAGGCCAAGCCCAAGTATGCCTACATAAAACACTGCACCACCGGCAAGAAGAAGCGTCATTTCACGGCAGAAATGAACGAGATCACTCTTCAGGGTGACTTCGAGAACTACTATATACTACCCGACGTGGATCCGTCTGTCGGTGTGGAAATTACAACCAGCTATGAGTCAGAAAACTTCATAGTAGAAGAATACCCGCATTTGGTGCTCGAAGAGAGACCCAGGAAGAGGTCCAGGGACTCCGACCCAAACAAAAGGAGGAAGAAGAAGATAATCCAATCTCCCTCTGTAAGGGAGCAGGTGAAGCAGATCAAGACGGAGATCAAGTCAGAGATAGAGTCAGAAGACTGGCTGATTGACAACAGTGGCTACGATCAGGATAACTCCGATGACTATGATGACAAGAAGGCGGCCAGAGTCAGGCGAAAAAATAAGAAATATTTGGGCTACGACTTTGTAACATAAAAAACTTGCTTCGGTAAATATGCCACATGTTTGTTGCTTAACTTGCTGCTGATTGTGCTTCTCACTCTACGTTGAGTCTACAATTGCTTCCATGATCGAATAATGATAATTGTGTACTTTGATTAATTTAAAGTGAAATTGCTAATACTTGTTTCTCCTTCATGGAGTTTATTATATTTGAATTCATGCTCTTCCGTCTCCGTCAATTATACGATGTACATGTGCTGATAATTTGATTGTTATCGTGATGTGAAAATGCTAATCTTTATTTCCTCTTTATCAAGTTCATATGATTTTGTTTGAATAATGATATTTTGTATATTAAATTTCTAATTGATTTTTCTCTCTTTATGATTTGTTATTGAGCTTTATATGAATGAAAGCTCATCCCTTTTTGTCAATATTAATTTGAGTTGTATTCATTGTGAATTTGCTAATATATCTCTGCTATTTATTGATTTCTAATGAGTCTGTGTCAGTTCATCACAAATATTTATCTAAAATGCTCTTTAATAATATATTGTATATTTTGTGTTATTTATACTAAATGAAAACTGCTATAATTTGTGATTATCTAATGAGTTTATATGAGTCTGGACACATTCATAGATTCATTTAGAAGGGTGTTTATTTTGAGTATTACAGTTATTTGTGTTGCGTGATTGCTAATTTTTATTGAACGTATAGTCGTCATTGTCCTAAATTTATTATTATTATTATTATTTTCAATTTATATCGTGAGAAGCTGCAGTGATTGCAAAAAAATATAACTATTGTTAAATTAATGGCTATTATAATAAATTTTGGTTAAGAATAAATTGTGATTTTTCCAAGCACTTTTCGTAGTGTTTTCTATAATTTGCGTTGCAATATCTCTAGTTTTTTTTCCATTTTCCCAAAAAAGAATAATTTTGTTGTTTGAGGCACGATTTAATAACGTTAATAGCACATATATAAACTTTTCTATTAGGAAAATTATATGATAAATTTAGGAGTCTTATGTTCTGCATGTATGTGGTATTTCGACCTTGATTGATACTGTGATTTGGCTCGAGACTCAGCTTTTAAGTCTGATATGATTTCTTCTCAGTCTCAAGCTACCTTATTTAAACACGACGGAAGTTAGTTGTAATTTGAGTCCTTCAGGATTAAATCTGACTCAAATAGTAATTCAGAGTTATGTAAGACTTAAATTCACACATTGAGTTGTATTGAGTCCCTTTGATTTTTAGATAACACATACATAAAACTGACTTAGTTGATTTAAAAATTAGGATAAAACTTAAATTTAAATGAGAAAGTTTAGTGCAATACTTTAGCTAAATACTTTGGGGATTTTGGACTCGAGTAAGCTTAATTTATATATACAATAGCATGGTGGATTTAAGCGTCACAAGCTCATAAGTAACGAGGCTTATTGATTTCATTATTGATAATAATTATTTGAAACATATGAAGTAGATAAGGATAGATAGAAATGCTTCCCTGTGTTTAATAAAAAAAAATAACATGGTTACAAATCCCGTGACAGTATTATCCGTATATCCCCATGACATTTGTCGGTATTTTGTGTTACATTAATGAGAGTTAGATGTTAGAATGTCCGACCGACACATAGCCTAAATTACATGCATGTCTTGAGTTTATATAAATGTCATGATTTCTAGTAAAAAAAAAAGTAACTTAATTTCATTCCTATATCCCCATGATACTAATCGGTGTTTTGTGTTATATTTATCAGAGCTAAACGGTAGAATGTGCGACCGACACACCATGGAATATATGCATGCATAATAGTTTTGAGTTTATATAAATTTCATGATTTATAGTAAAAAAAAAGTAACTTAAATTCATCCCTATATCCCCATGATACTAGTCGGTGTTTTGTGTTACATTTATCAGAGCTAGACGGTATAATGTCCGACCGACACACACCCTGCAATATATGCATGTGTAATAGTCATGAGTTTATATAAATTTCATGATTTATAGTAAAAAAAAGGTAATTTAGTTTCACCCCCATATCCCCATGATGCTAATCGGTGTTTCGTGTTATATTTGTTAGAGCTAAACGGTAGAATGTGCGACCGACACACACCCTGCAATATATGCATGCATAATAGTTTCGAGTTTATATAAACTTCTTGATTAATAATAAAAAAAGCAATTTAGTTTCATCCCTATACAGTAATGCTTGTAATGTTAAAGAGTGGGATAAACAATTATTTAGCGCAACTTCTGTTTAGTTGTATTATATAAAGCGAAATGTACCTCGTTCTGTCTGTGTGTCACCACGTCTTGTATTGTACGTGTACATGTATTTTTTTGTTTGTCATAGTCAAACTATAATTTGATGTTACGAAAGTGCGTTGGCAAAGTCTGTCTGTTTGTTAGGAGCGAATAGACCGATGCCAATAGGATTTTGGCTTTATCAACCGACTGGACCGATTCTGATAGGACTTTCTTTAGGGAATAACTAGGGATTCGAAGCTTCGGAGACAGACAGACAAATGAAATTCTCAAAGAATAACCACTCCATGTCTTATGATGTAAGTGTGCATCAATTAGTTTTTAGTGTAAAAAAAAAGATACACTTTCTCACCGTCATTAATCTATTTATATGTTTAATAAGCAATGAGCACGTGGCCTTTAATATAGCGCCAGATTATAATCCGTTTATTTTTTTCATAGATTTATTATTTCAGTGTGAACCATGCCTTAGTTTTTAGTGTATTCACATTAATCGTATAAGGAAACATACCTTAATTATATATATTAAATAAAAAACTTAGTGTAAAACCATATCGTTGCCTATTTGATGAAACATTCAATATCCCGCCAAACGAAACGTTATAAAAGCCAAAAAGATATAATTCAACAATGACACATTTCACTAATCTATTATTTGACGGATAGAAAACAATTACCCTTTACTAAAAAATAGTCACGATAAACTCAATAAAACATCGCAGTTTTATTTCAATAACGAGACATCTCAAATATTTCTTATGCATGTGGAATATAGTATTAAATATTTACAGTTTCACCAGTTAACATGACAAAGACAATAAATTATCGCAGTTTTAAGTAAATAACGACACATCTCATATATTACAATACGTCTCCAATATTTCTTATGCGTGTGAAATATATATCATGAACATTTATTGTGCACCAGTTAACATGATAAGGATAATAAAACATCGCTGTTAAGTCAATAACGACACATCTCTGATCTATGTTTTAAAAAATATTACCTAATAGGCGATACCCACTTTACTATCTATTACTAAGTATCATATTTATATTTTGAAAAATAGGTTAAAACTAGGTACTGAATTATTTAGTGTAACTTTCTTTACTCTTGCCAGACAAAACGTGACAAAATCAACGAATTTATTGAGGCTTTAATTCAATAACGTCAAATCTGAAATACGTATTAGTAACTGTTACGAGCGATGTTTTCTATCGCCATTCTATTTTTTGGCCATATACCCGGATCCCACAGGAATATGCGTAAACCCGTTCTTTGTGTGCGTTTACGTTACTACAGGAGTAGATATGCCAAATTTCAAGTCAATCGGATTTAAAGTTTCGATGATTTCGAGATGAATATATCAGTGGGAAATGGCTTATGTATATAGATGAAAAAAAAAGACTTGCGTTCGTAATTGCATAATAATAAAGCAAAGGAAGAACGACCTTGTTTAATTACTTGAAATTAAAATTCGGATGAGAAAAGTGTTTCATCAAACAGGTATTCTTAGACTATAATTATTCGATTGTATAAAAATGTGGGTAGATGTAAAACACTAATCTGTAGATGTAAAATGGATGAATATGTTCTGTCATATACACTTTCATAAAAGCGTTTGTTATTCGGTTGTCAGTCGATTATTACTGGTAAATAAATATTTAAATGTAACAATCGTTTTTTTTTTTTTCGAGTGAAAAACCACCTGTCATATAATCTATTCCTTTACAGTCATAGTGGGATGAAACAGACGGCTTAACGTGCTCAACTAGGCATGGGGATGGATCATATAAATGACTATATAACTTCAAAATCTAATATCAATTTGGAATTGACTCGACACGGGTCTAGGGTTAAGCTGAGTACACATCTGACGTTTGGCGTTGCTTGAACTTCGAAAAACACATTCACATAGTTCGTGGCAGAGCTGCGCTTGTGTTGCATAGATTACGAGTAAACCCACTGATCTGCAAAAGTAAAGCCGTGCCAGGATACCGCCTGGACCTTCTGCAGTAGGTTTTTAGAAAAAATATCGATATATCGATAATATTTTTTCAATGTATCGATATTTTTGTGCGATATTTAAGATTTGGGTATATTGATGTATCGATATCAAATTCCAAGTATCGAAAAGGTATAAAAATCGATATTTTTACAGACAACCAATAAACATTTTTAAATTTTAATATTAAAAAATTCTGAAAATCAATATATACTCCCTTCTATGTCTATTGATTAATATTTATGTAGATATGTAACTTTGAGAACACAAATATTCTCTGTTAAAGCATACCGATACATCGATATATTGGTATTTTTTAATAAAAATATTAATATCGATACTTTATTATATTTCCGACATCCCTATTCTGCAGACACTGCAAAATAAATTTATGAGGATAGCTACGGGAAGCCCCTGGTACGTCCGTAACCAGTTCTTAAGCAGTTTACAACCCCCAAGATGTTATATGATAACGTCGTTCCAAGCCAAGGAAAAGAGAATTAGCAGACTGGCACAAGTATAGGGGCCTAAGGGCATTCCAAGATGTTCTTGGACGCAGTAAAACCAGGCTTCACGCAAAACTTTTAAAATCTTAAGTAAAAAACAGGTAAGGTATGCAGTCGCAATTGCAACGGGCCACTACAGTACAAAGGCTATGTTAAAAACCATGGGCATTGCGGAAGACTCTACTTGCAGAGCGTGCAGTGAGGAAGAGGAGACGATAAAGCACCTACTGTGCGAATGCAATGGCTTAGCTAGGACACGAATGAGTCTGCTGGGAGTGGCCTATCCGCAACCAGAAGACTTTAACGACTCCAGCCTAAAGCCTACTCTCAAACCGCTGGAATGGGTTTTTGAGTACATTTACAGGCAATTAAAGGATGGGGCGCGTAATAAAGATCCACAAGGGTCGAAGTGCATCCGCTGCCTCAGTGGGCCCCACCGCGAAATAATAATAATAATAGCCAAGGCTCGGTCTCGCACTCCAAAAGTGGCGGCCTCCTTAAGAATCCCTTCATCCTTCTTGTTACGCTGTAAAATTTAGTGGGGCTAACAGCTAAATACACTCCGAACAAAAAAAAATTGGCGTTGCGTTCAGCGGGCGTTGGCAGCGTACACTCACAGCGCGGTCAGGGTATCCATACTATTGGATCAGTCCGAAAATGAAAATAAGGAAAAAAAGAAAAATGGACTCTGAAATATTTGTGAATACTATGTTATTTGTAAAAATTAAGACTTCCTATTCCTTCCTCCTTCCTGTTTTTTGGTAACATTTTCATTAATTTAAGCAATTTTTTTTGCAAATAAGAAACGTACACGCACTACCCTTTAAGGATGGAATTTCCTAAAATGTACTTTTGATAGATTCCATTATGTAATATGTATGTAATTGAAGTTTTTTTTTATTGTGAAAGTTTATTTATTTTTAATTAACACCCCCAAAACCCCCCTCGCGGGTGGAGTTTCGCGAAACCCGTTCTTGTAAATAACATATTATAAATTTGTACAAATACGAAAATGACGAGGAAGCCTTATACCCTAAGATTTATTTACTATTTTTATTATTATTAGATTTAATTTTGATTGTAATTCTAATTTAAAATGTGTTTATTATTATTATTAATTTTAATTTAAGTTTTGTTTTTTCTCTGTATGTTTTCTGTATTTGTTTTGTTTTTTTATGTTACTAGACTGTAAACCGGGACAAGAGCCTTTTAATAAAAATAAATAAATAAATTAGCAGACCTCTATTCAACAAAAGCAATGTTCCTACCAAATTTTAAGTCTGCACGCCTTATGGTTCCAGAGATATCGTGTTGAGTCAATAGATATCTAGATAACTTTTATATATATTAGCTGAACCCGCGACTTCGTCTGCTGGGAATGTTTTTGTTTAGCATTTTCATTAATTTATATGTTCTTAGCTGACCTCTACTTGGCAAAAGGAATATTCGTACCAAATTTTAAGTCTCTGCGCCTCATGGTTCCAGAGATATCATGATGAGTCAATAGATACCTGAATATCTCTTTTATATGTATAGATAATACTCACCAAAATGGAGGACGAACACTTAACAGACTTATTTATCGATGAAATCCAAAAGCTATATGGGACATGGAATGTCCGGATTATAGAAAAATATATATTAAAATAACGTAATTAGGAGGTGATTTTTGATTTTGTTTCAACCGTCGTCTTTTAATAGCGACTGTAAAGGAGCCGCACACACAATTATTTCAACGTCTCTTTTGAAGTTATACTTCTTTTGGAGAGTAAATCTTTACGATGCGCGTGTACACCGTCACAAAAAACCGACACCAACGTGACATTCTTATCAAAATTATAACTTTGAGACTCAACTATAGAAAACAGATTATAATCTATTTATATCCAATGAAAGATAGTTTACGGTTATTATTTCCACAAACGTAGAATGAGGCGAATGATAATATTATTTTTTTTAATTTTATCTTGTTACACCAAAGAAGTATAACCCGTGTCATACCCGCTTTTTTCTTTTTGTTTATTTTTTCGTGTCTTCATTTTTTGACTGAGCCAGTAGTATGGATACCCTGATGGCGCTCGTAAAACGATGTGTGTGTACACCTTCAACGAACCTCTTTATTCTCTAAACGCGCGGTACATAACGCCTACTCGCTCTTAGGTAGGACATACATGACATAGTACATTTTGTACTACTTCAAACTGTTATGCCTTCCCCCCCCAGCCAAGAAGACATTCTGCGATAACGCTACGTTGAATGACCAGAACATTACGATCTGATCATGTGATCGCGTGACTTATCGATATGATACGTCATTCTCATAAATTATTATGTTCTACAGGCGTTAGCGTACTTAGAATGTTACCTATTTAAGGCCCTATTCTGCTTCACTTAACTATACTATATAGGATTTAGTGGCAACACTGCATTTATACACTTTCATAACGTTAAATAGTTTTAAACCTTGTATTTACTCATAAATATAGTATTATATAAATAGGCTAGGATATACATTATGTGATACATATATAACAACTATTGAAAAATTAATTATCAACGGACGGACAGATCCGTACATCTGATTTTTATATACGTAGCAATGTGTAGGCTCCGTTACCCTCTCAAGTGCCTCGCACGACCGAAGGGACTGTATTCCAAAAAACAGACCTTGTCCCAGGTAGTTAAAGCAATCACGTCTTGAAATCACGCTCTGGTTATATTTGTATCCTTGGTAAATTCGTGTTGCTACTTATATATTTACAAACGTGATAATTATAATAGTGTCTCCTCTATCCTCACAAGCAGCACACCGTAACAATCCTCCAATCCCTTTCAGTACAACCCTTCTGACTCAAAAATAAAAGTGAAAGTGCTTTATAGGTATAGTATCATTCATCTTACCTGACCATCGCAAATCGCGTCACTGGTGATCCTACATCACCTCATCGGCGACCACCACGTCGCTTTACTGGTTTACTCCCATCACTTTACTGGCGACCCCTTTCACTTTATGCACATAGGATGTGAGCGCGACGGAGATATGAGGCGGAGGCGCATATGGATTAGAGATATGAAGATTAAAACCTCCTACAAATATTTGGGGATAATATAAAACCTTAACTCTCTGACTTAGATCCGATTTAAAAATAACGAAAGCATCAAAATTGTATTAACGGTCACATTTTAAAATAATAACGTCATTAAAATTTTCCACTTGTTATTAAAATATTGAATATAATGTTGTTCATATTTCATTTAAAATTATAAATAAAAATATATCATAAATACTCTTTTCTAAATTTTTAATAAAGAAAAACGTGGCATTTTATTTACTTTCGTCATTTGAGATTTCAATAAATTATTAACTTTCGACACTTTTAATGACCATTAAATTCCTAACATATCCTCCAAGTCTCGGAATTCTAAAGTTTTAGATTTATATAAATATAAACATAATTTAAAAATTAGTCTGCCAGAGAAGTTGAACTTCTTACATGTGTACTTTATACGCAGGCACTTTAATTTATTTACAATTACAGACTCCCGCCGAAATCTAACCCCGCCACGGGGATGGCATACAATACATGGCTTGTAGTATTTTTTTTTTTACAATTTATTAGCTATGGTCGTAATATGTCTACCAAGGACAAAGTGACTAGAATTAGAAAATTAGCATATATTAATAATGACGATGACAAAAATATCGACATCCTATAAGCAACTTCATTTGGTAATTAAAAATTAAGAATATTAATTTAAATTTTTTAATGAAAACAAATGTCGCATTTGACAATGTACTTGCCGGAAGAATAAAAAAAACATGAAATTAGAAATTACAGAACGGTCGCGGGTTGTCAATGTCAAAACATAAAAACAGTGACACGTTCATCACCTTCATCAAATTAAATTTGCTTTTGTGACCTCCAAATGTGAATTTTCGCCAAAAATTATACATGTACCGATACAGAAAACCGCGACAAAATGTCCGATAGAAGTTTCGGTGATCATACAAATAGGAATTTTGTGAAAAATCCACTATTGTCGACCGCTGTTGTTGGCCTCTCTATAGAAGACTTGACACAAAACGCTGTTTTGTTGCCCGTCGTCCCGAGCCAGGGACTGATTGCAAGACAAGGTGAGTGCTATTTCTATCCCTGAATGGTGTGAAAAACACGTAATTTCTTTCGACCTTGGTTTATTAGCGAATTAGACATTCGACGTATATTTGCCACGATTTTACTGTCAGTTGCGATTATGCGAGTAATTTCGTGTGTTTTCCTCCCGTATTGTTTGTATTGTACAGTGTTACGTGCGATATATTGACAATTAATTATTAGTTACTTAAGATAAAGAGCGATTTTTAATAGTAAAGTGACTTCGCGAAATTTTCTTTAAGTATAATTTTTTATCAATTAAATAATCAATTTAGATTGAAATCGCTTGATCAAATAAAATAACTGAGTCATTGTGATGATTACTGTAATATATATAACACATTGTGCAACTTTAAATCTGCTCTGTTTTACAAAATAAATCTATATCTTATAGAATCAAGTGTGATGTAATAATATCTATAAATTCTTTTCTAATAGAATTGAAAAAAAAACAAAATACATTTTTAAATACACCACCAAAGTTGCAGTGAATTGCATATATAATGTCCTCATTTTTGTATAAAACATACAAAAATGCACCATTTAGAAGTGGCTTTGTCCCAGAGTTTAATTTTTCGTTCAGCTCAAGTATAAAAAAAGCTGAAAAGGCTTTCAGACACTTTGTAAGTTATATTTTTTTAAATACTTATATATTATGGACAATATAATTTTATTTAGGAAATTTGTATCAAAAACTTGTACACATCTTAGGTGTACATGAGTTCATGAATATTATTTGACAATTGAGATGAATGTATTTCACTTCCAGTTTCAATTCTGCTCACGTTTTAATAGTAAATAACTTATTAATATTGTAGAGAACTTAGTAAAGCTGGTACATACTGATACGTTTTCTTAACATCTGATTATTGAGAGTTGCCTTTAATATTTCACCCTAAATCATTTAACTTCTTAAAAAAGTTAAATTGATAAATGAATCTTTTACCTAATGACATATTTAAATATTATATGTACTCCAGATATAATGGTGTGATTAATCGCTTCGCTAAAACAGATGCTGGGTTTGATTATTAGAAAAGTAAATTTAGGAAATCACATTTTATAATTTGTTGGAATCAACGCTAGTGCGAGGCTTCGGCTGTAGCTAGTTATATATCTACAACCTTCCTAGCAAAGATGGGCCACCAAACAACAACTTTGCATTCCTCTTATGATGCTGTGATGAAATCTTAATAGCTAAACTGTCTCTTATCAGGTCTACATGCTTTCATCTTAGACTGTATCATCACAGTTGTAGACTATCCTATTAGAAAGTCTTAAGTTTTCATTCAATGGATATATTAATTTAAGGCAGATACATAATAGTTTATAAATGTGTATAATAAACCACACAATCTGGAAGGCTTTTTATAGAAATGGACAGGTTATGTTAACTAAAATTTGGTTAAAACACCACTATTAATTGTGAAATAATAAAACACAACAAAAGTAGTTATAATTTATTTGTAAATAATAATTAAAAAAAGGAATATGAATTAATTGGGAAAAATATGGCTCAATAATTACCAAATAATTTTAATATAACAATTGTACTACCCGTATTAGTAAAATTAAACTTAAAAACTAAACAAAACTCATAAGTAATAAATCTAACCTACTTAATGGGTTTCATACATAGAGCAATTATTATTTAGAGACACAATTACATATTTCATGTATTCAACATGAAATATGTAATAGAGACAAATTTTCATATTTAATATTGTATTACAGACACAATTCCTTGTTTCACATTGTGTAAGCGACATCTTTTCATATTTAATATTGAAATAGAGGATCCATCTGGATATGCCTGATTTAGATATAAAAAACTGTGAAATGAAGGTATTCCAGACTTTAAATGGCTGTCTGGGAATTCCTAACATGGATAATAGTTATTTTTGTACAGCATAATCTGGATAATTGAGTTCTATATGTAAAGAGCCAGTTGGTACAATATAATAATTTGTATAGGTATATGAAAGTGTCACTAACCTTTTAGCTTTTTTAATTGGTAGAAGATTAACAAAATATGTTTTAACAATAATAGGGAAGTCTTATAAAGCTTACTGTGATATCAGGTGCTGATAATCCTGAGGATAAACTGTATTATAGAAGTTAAAGATTGATTGAGATCAGAAAGGTGTTTATAGCTAAGATATCAGTATATTCAAATCAAATCTCTTGTAAAATATCAATTAAAAAGCATGTGTGCTGTAAACACCAGAGGTGTCTGGTAGCTGGTTGGTGAATGCTCTTCATCCCCATTGATTTTTTATCACATAAATTGATAACAAATTTATAAGTAGTCACTGAATTAACGAACTGTATCTGTAGATTGTTTTCTGCTGGCACAATTACTATTTTATTACATCTAGGATTTTATAAGTTTAGTTTGGACTTTTCTTAGGATATTTCAATGTTTTTTTGAAGGGTATCTAAATATCTAAATACATTTACTACCTTCATTTGATCCTTCGAGTACATCATATTACAAGTGGGCAAACAAAATATTGTGAAGTTTTTGGTCACCCCTGCCTTATAAGTAAAACATTAAATTTATTATTCTAATTAACTTTATATGGACTCTAGAAACCATAATTGGACATATTTATGCAGGAACTCAACCAGCAAGTTACAATTTGTTTATTTTATAGACACACCAATAAACCATTATAATAACAGTAACAATAAGACTATAAATATGAATATGAAACTGAGTCAATGCTCATTTTACAATTTTAAAGGTTTTATAAAATCAAAAACAAGGTCTAAGCCAAAATCTGTATGAAAATTTAATTAATAAGAGTATGGATTCAGTTTCACACTTAATTTGTGTTTAAAAATAGCAATGGTGGCTTTATATTTTTAAAATTGTATAGTTTCATTTAAAAAAAAAATGCATATAGTCTTACATAATATTACTTACTGTCAAATGTCAGTTTTTATATGATGTAGAAATGGATATTAAAAAAAATATACATCAAAGAGGCCAGTGAAGAGCCAGTAAGAATCACTATGTCTGTCTATTGCCTTCAGGATACTTATCATTTAATGTATAAAATCTTGTGTCACAGTGTTTCCTTGGAAGAGGTTTGTCAAATTTTTATAATTTTTTAGTGTTCATTCGAAAAGTAGGAGAATAGACAGTATAATATTTTCCTACCCTCCAATCAAAATTATTTATCTCGCGATACGAGTGTGTCACAATATGATAAAAAAAGATTCTCTTGATCATGCAATATATTATAATTTTTTTTAACTAGTCTTTGTATTATTATTATTGTATTTACGTTAGTTTATGCGCCGTTACTCCTCTCGCGTATTCCATTATTTGATAAGTCAATTATGCTTTCCAGTGTCCTCACTTAGACCTTATGCAATTAAATTAAATTTTAACTAAATCTTATTATTAGTAAATTAAAACATTAGAAATAAATAGAATCCAAAATATACATTTATTCAAAATTGTATACTAAAAAATCTTTTATACATGCCTTATTGGAATCTCATTAGATAGAAATGTGTGATTTCTGAAGCGAACGGTTTCAGCGGTAAATTTTCGAAAGATGATATCACATATTTTACGGTAGATTGAAATATTTTTGTTAGAGGAAAACATCAATGGTAATGTGCTATTGATGTGGGGATTATAGTCTTAACAAGTTTTATGTATTTGTTTGGATTTAGCTGCGGAGCGACTGAATTTTGAGACAATATAGAGAGGGATGATAACATGATATTTACTTATAAACTCTTCATTGTACATCATACAAACTCTCCAACCCTGTGCTCGAAAATTACGTTATGCTGTCAGTCCCATACCATTATGAAAGTGAAGAAATAGAGAGAGCACTTGTGTACTATATCGGCCAATCCGCAGTCTAATACCCTGGTGGATCTATGCTCTAATCCTCTCTTCTATGAGTGAGGAGTTTTGTGGCATGGGGACGTTAATAGAATGCTACTTACCGTACTTTTTAAATAAATGTACAGAGATTCGGTCTAATTAGCGATTTTTCCTGAGAACCGTATGTAAAATGCACCGGTTTGTTTTGTTGTCAATCAAAATAATGTTTTGAAAATTTTTACTGAAATCTAAAAATGTTTGTGTCATGAATTTCTACTTATGGCATTCGTACGTATTTTAGAGTTTGTATATGTGTCTTAATTAGATAAAATTACGACAAAATACTTATATTAACAATAATATAAGTATTATAGAATTTTCTTCTTCTTCTTTTTTCACTTCCTCCACGTTTTTTTTTTATTTATCTAAAGGGAATATTAAAATATACAATCATTATTAAACTTTCAAATTATTATGGTCTGTTGTACAGCAAAACGGCTTAAGGTATTTTGTATCTGTAAATCTGTCCGTTGGTAAACTATCTACCACTGCTCCAGTAGTTATAGCTAGTGTAAAGTAAAATATAAATAAATTAAGGCAAATATGTATTAACTGATGCTTCTAGAGGTTGTGTATGACGGTAGTTCCCTCGCTTCCTTACGTCGTTTTACGCACCAATATATTAGTGCAATAATTAGAGCGATTAAAGCTATTATAATTAATACGCCGAGAGTTATAGCCGCGATGACCGCTGAGTCGATGTAATCTGTAAAAGAAAAATGATTATAAATCTAAAAATAATAGCAGAAATGAAAAGATTAAAGGCAATTTTTAATGTGTTTGAAATTATAGATAGAGTACTCCTAACACAGAAACAAACTCAGTACAATTAGGCGACCTTATCGCGATTTAAAATAATAATTATAATATTATTACTATTTATAATAGGCTACGGAGCTTTCGCTGATGCTCCTATATCAATTTTTCCACTGGTGTACAACTCTATTACTGAGAAAGTGCTTAAATGGGTTTGATGATGCTCGCTTATACCCTAGTTAATAAGTAAGTAGCAGCCCATTAACGTCCCACTACTGGGCAGAGGCCTCCTCACTCCGAGGAGCGAGGGTTTTTAGAGCTTAGACCCACTACGCTGCTCCACTGCGGATTGGCAGGAATAGTACACAAGTGCACTCTCTATTGCTTCACTCTCATAGTCCGATGTGACGGGAATCCGACACGACTGGAGAGAGATCAGGCGCAGGACCGACGGCTTAACGTGCTCTCCGTGGCACGGGGGTGGATCACACCGCCAACTCCCCAATTTCGGGCAAATATCGAGAAAATCTTAAATAGAAAACTCAATATTGATTTAGGAATTGGCCCGACCTGGGACTCGAACCCAGGACCTCGTGTCTGTAGTCGAACATGCTAACTACTAGACCAATGAGGCAGTTTCAGTTTATTATTGATATTGTGTTATAAATTTGCCCTCTGCATCATTGCTGATGGTCATACTCACTCGATATATCCACAGTGTACGTGTTAGTGTTGCCCAGTGCGTCTACAGCGTTTATGAGCACTCTAGGCGCACAACACGTTGCCCGGTATGTGGTCATCACTTCCTCCCTTGTCCCAGATATGAAGTTGTTATCTACGACCAGCCCTACTGGCGATGATGTTACACGTAGTAGACCTGTTAAGAATAATTTAAAAAATCATTTTTATTTTGATCCAACGCATATTGTTGCAACACCAATGTTCTGAGCGTAAGATAATGTATTAATTACGTAAAAAACATTAAAAAGATTCCGTAATAAATAAAGAACCCATAGTTCGCAATATTCGTTCGTCTTCTACCCGTTTGTCTCTTTATAAAGCAGTCTATCTTTTCGTGAAGCCGTCTGTCTATATGTCAAACCGTCTGTTTATCAGTCAATTTGTCTATCTACCAGGTAACCTTTCGATCTATTAGTCAATCCATCTGTCTATTCGTTAACCCGTCTATCTAACAGCAACCCTTATGTCTATCAGTCAACCAGTCTAGTCAATTTGTCTATCTAGGAATGAGCTGTGGTCAACGTTATCTACGTATGGGGTGAGCGGTAATCTGATTCAAGCATTAAAGTCTCTCTATGAGGGTTCTAGTGCTTGTGTCAGAATAAACGGGGCGTACACGGAGTGGCTTCCTGTCAAAAGAGGGGTTCGACAGGGATGTGTTGCGTCACCATGGCTGTTCAACCTATTCATGGATAAATGTTTGACAGATTTAAAAGAAAGTATGTATGGGTTAAGAATGAATGAATTACTCATCAAATGTTTACTCTACGCTGATGATCAAGTAATACTTGCGTCATCCGCTAACGAGCTTCAGGAGATGCTAAATATTATGAATGAAGCTTTGAAAGGGAAAGGAATGAAAGTGAATGTAAACAAAACGAAAGTTATGCTTTTTGAACGAGATGAATCTATGATGAATGGCAATATTTTGATAGATGGGGAACAAGTGGAAGAGGTGAAAGAATTTGTATACTTGGGATCTAAATTTACAAAAGATGGAACATGTGANACCATTAAGCTAATTGATATTAATATTGAGCCTGTTTTGGTTATTTTTCCTACTCTTTATCAGCTCTTTCTTTTAGGTCACACTCACTCTGTAGGTGTCTTAATAAACTCAAAGATTTATTCATTTTGCGAGAAACTACGGCGTCCTCTGTAAAAAGCACATGTAAAAGGATTAAGTTCCTTGCTATGTTTTGCGTTTCAAAGTTCGTGTTAATAACCGCGGTTGGTATTGTGGGCTGTTAAAAGATAAGTTACAATTCATCTTAATATATAACGCCTTGTCATCATTACTTATCATCAATTGAGAACATAATCAAGCACTCACTTCTACATTTTAAAAAGTTGACAAATAAAAGTAAAACGTATTACTCACGTCTTATGTAACAATTATAAGTTATTTTACTTTGGAAAATCCAAAATTAAGTAATAACGAGTTTGAAATATTCTGTTAGTTGCATTAATAAAATTTCAAGTGACCGGATTTCATAACACGGGCCGGATTTTGTTAGTAATACCTACTCCTAGATTGCGTTTCGGATGAATCAGATTATTTAATGCCTCAATGTTAATAAGTACTTTTTGAATGTAATATCAGCAACCTAATTGATGTTTACATATTTGTTATTTAATGCTAATTGCTTCAATGTGGGTTGACAGGCTATACATATTAACACAATTTGAAACCCCATTTTTTAAATTGCGAAATTGCTATAGTGTTAAAATATACTAACGTCACAACTTATCACTTATATATGTAGACAGTTAGTCACTCAGTGGGCGATGGAGAGGGCTATGCTCGGAGTTTCCCTGCGTGATCAAATGAGAAATGAGGAGATCCGTAGGAGAACTAAAGTCACTGACGTAGCCTACCGAATTGCAAAGCTGAAGTGACAAGGCACATAGTTCGCAGAATCGATGGATGTTTGGGCCCGAAGGTGCTAGAGTGGCGGCCTCGCACGGGAAAACGCAGCATCGGCCAACCCCCCACCAGGTGGACCGATAACATCAAGCGGGTCACTGGCAGCCGCTGGATACAAGCGGAGCAAGATCAAGCCCATTGGAATACATTAAGAGAAACCGTTGTCCAGCAGTGGACGACCATCGGTTGCGACGATGACGACGACGACAATAATTTCCCCCTATTATTTTTAATGTAAGACAGATGATACCACCAAGTCAGATATTTATTTATCTTACTTGATAGTAGCAACCTATTAACATCCCATTGCTGAGAACCTTGTCACTCATAGAAAAGAGGGTTTTAGAACATAGCCCCACCATATTGCTCCAATGTGGATTGACAGGCTATACATATTAACACAATTTAAGACCCCATTTTTTAAATTGCGAAATTGCTATAGTGTTAAGATATCCCAATGTAGGTATCACTTATACGTCTAGACAATTAATGCAGTTCCTATTGACCTTTGATTGTATGTCCGTTTCCGTACGGATGTGTGTAATCAGTTCATGAGGTGAATTTTATATTATATCAATGGACTAATGTTCCCTCCAAGACAACGTTACGCGGAAAACTTTGACAGTGGACAGTGACTAAACCGTGACTTGAATGTTACACACATTTCTTTGTGATTCAAACAAAAGTCAACTATTACTAGATATGGTAGGTACTCATTTCCTGTTAACCCTGGTTATTCGCCTATTTAATTTATGAAAAAGAAAGAAAAATATACACATATAATAAATCATACTATAATTTGCAAGATTACTTAGACGATAGAAACGCGTGAGAGTAAACAAAATGCTATAATTTAAATATTATAAACTAATAGGATATTGTGATGATTATGGTAAAAAAAAATACTCGACTGAGTTTGTTGTGGGTTCTTCTCGGATCAGGGCGCGAAGGAACCCGCGTAACTTTAGATTTTAAGCCGATTTGGAGTACCATCATCAGACGTATATTAGAATCAGAGTGTGGAAAAAAATATATATAATTTGACGATTCAAAAGTGCTGTATTATGCCTACTTGAATAAAGGTATTTTTGATTTGATTTGATTTATTATCACGGTTATATAAGATATGTTGTAGAGGTACGGTGAGAATTGAGGTTTATTTAAATTTTTCTCTTACGAGATCTTAATTGATATATGGCACGTATTGCTCTTTTTCGTAAAATAAATTTAGTTTCAATGTCCGCTGCCTTACCCCATAACACTATGCCTTAAGACATAATGCTATCAAAATAAGCGAAATACACCATTTTTGCAGTTTCAACGTCACTGTATTGTCTAACTTTTCTAACAGCGAATACAGCGGAACTAAGTTTACTCGCCAGAATCTTAATATGTACACCCCACTGAAGCCCAGAGTCTAAGGATACTGTAGATGTAACTTTAGAGGAATATCATTCATTTGAATATTTGTAGAGATTTCTTTTGAATTTGGCAAAGTGAATTCAACACACTTAGTTTTTGCCGAGTTTAATACTAAATTATTAACTGAAAACTAGTACCCACTATTTACATCGTCAAAATTTTCCTTATCGGAATCAATTTTGAATAACAAGGACATGTCATCAACAAATAGCACTGTATTTATTTATTATATATGTCGGAGGGCAGGTGTTAGCGGGAGGTTGCTCCTGATGCCCCTGCGTCGCCGAAGGTTGGGCGGCAGACGGCGTGGATTTGCGCGCCTCGTCCCACAGCCTTGATTCGGGTTTTGCTTTCGAATGAGTCTTGATTCGGCTTCATCCGGGACACCATATTGGATTGCGCAAGCGAGCCGCTGGTGTCCCACATTAGGATGAGTTGGGACCGCTAGGTTTTAGTGGGTATTCTGTCTCATCAGTGAGTCCCACACTCCCGACTCTTACGAAGTCGGGGTGCGTAAAAGCATTTGCCAGCGAAAAAAAAATGTATTTGAGGAATGCTGGTGCTATCTATCTATCGGCGTGGGACAGAGTCCATAGTGGCAGTCCGGTGGGAGTCTTTCGGTAGTTCTCGGGTAGCGTTCCGCCGGAGCGTTCGATTGTTGGAACTGTCGCGTTCCTAGCTGTTAATGTTATTGTTAATGAGTTTGTGAAAATGGATGTGAGGAACATTAAGCGATTGAACAATCTGAGTTGATAATACAGTATAAGAAATTACATTATGGATGCCATTAATGACGATATCGGTGGAGAACCCTACACCCCTATGCTTTATACTCTCCCTTGTTCTCTTATTCTCCGACATATATATTTTTTGGGTTGGTATTTTTTTTTAATAATAATTTTTATTGACCGAAAAAGATGACAAAATAAAGAGCTTTATATAGATAAATCAGATCACAATATTTTAATTACGCGTGAAAAGATTATATAACCGCATTAGTTATAAACTGTGTCGCGATTATTTGGTCTTCTACAAGGAGGTTGAGTCCACGGAAGAATAATTATGTTAAGATTGATTGCTCCATGTCGCCAACTGACTAACAACTAACTAAAACTAAACTAATGCGCTGATTTATGAGTTAAAATGCGTTTGCGATTGTAGATAGCGTTTAGAATATCTTAAAGTGTATTTGTGTGAATTGTACATGAAAGGTGGATTAACGTGTGATATACAAATCCTCAACTTCTGCATAGGAGGCATTATTTAGCCATGTACGAATTTCCATTTTACACAGTTTGCTATTTAAAGAATGAATTTTAAGACTTATAAATAAGCAGCTTAGGAATGGGTAATGGCGTCTTGAAAAAGTGGTTCGGCTGAAATGAGGAAGGCAAGTGGGACCAACTCTCCGTTGTGTAGCTGCCGAATTTGGACTATATAGCAATGTGCTAAATTTGTGTAGGTGTTATTATTAATTACACATTATATGACACCACCCAGCGATAAAGCCGCCTTCTTCTTTTATATTAATGTAGTGCTGTACAAGAAAGTGTATGCTATATATAATACGGATTTTTGGAGGGCCTTACGAAGGATCTCATGATACATTATGATTATTTATCAATTATTCTATTATACATAGAAATACTAACTTGTGAAGAGCGTTCGTTTGTAGTAAGGTTGCTTGCGTTGTATTGTGATTTGGTCTTGTAAGCTCTGGTATCGAATTCTTCCACATCGTCTAAATCGTTAATTGAATCTGGGAATCTTACAGCCGTTGATCTGCCCATACGTACTTCAGCTTGCTGGTTTATAGGGCCTGCTAGACGGACGAAAGGCTCGCCTGGAATGGCATTAGTTCAAATTTTATTCAAATGAAATATATTTTATTTTGCAAGATCGAGTGTACAACACACAACCACATAATGGCTTGCAATAGCATTATAAATATAAAACAAATCATTTTTAAGAAATTGTTCCAACCTTGGTCATTTAGCAAGTAAGTAATTAGCAGCCCTTTAACGTCCAACTGCTGGGCACAGGCCTCCTCACTGCGAGGAGCGAGGGTATTTCGAGCATAGACACACCACGCTACTCCACTGCGGATTGGCAGGCATAGTACACAAGTGCACTCTCATAGTCCGATGTGACGGAAAATCCGACACGATCGGAGAGAGATCAGGCGCAGGACCGACGGCTTAACGTGCTCACCGAGGCACGGGGGTGGATCACACCGCCAACTTCCCAACTTCGGGCAAATATTGAGAAAATCTTAATAGAAAACTCAATACCGATTTCGAATTGGCCCGACCTGGGACTCGAACCCAGGACCTCATGTCTGTAGTCCAACATGCTAACCACTAGACCAATGAGGCAGTTATAATATGCTATATATTTAAAAACTGTGTCTCTCTATAAAAATTACATATTCTTTTAAATAGTCGTTTATACAGTGATAAGTTTTATTTATGAGCCAATTTTTCAATTTTATTTGTGTCAAATTATTGTATATATATTTAATAAATCTTTTAATCAATTTAATTAATAACTTAGCAAAAATAGATATAGAAAAAGGATAGAAATAAATAATGAGACTGCCCTATTAGGTTTTGCTCGTTCAACAACGTACGATTGTCAGCCACGGCTATTGACACATAAATATAAGCCAATTTGGCGGAATTTTGATTCTGAAGCCATTTTATCGAGATTATAGCGATGTCTACGCGTGTTTTATTTCCAGTTGCGTACCATCAAGTTATGGTTTCGTTATGGTCCAGGAAATGGCTTACAAATAATAAATAATGAAAATAGAACTCGCAAATGTGGATACAGGAAACTGGTCACACAATTTCGTTTCAATATTTCTCAGGCTTTGCATGTGCAAGTGACCACTGGCCTTGTCAATGACAAAGATTGTGATTGATTGTGTTCAACGCAATCACTGTATCATTATATTTTTACATTAAACTTTTGTATCTTATATTTACCTTTTATATCGCGTCCGACAATTTTAACGTAGACCTTGGAAGCAGTGACAGACGGTAAGGTCACGTCAGCATAGATGTCTGCCATTGGACCTTCGGGGCCATGGTCGCTGCCCGTAACAGGTTGATAGCTGTTTACAGAAGGACAAAAAATACTATAATTGAGAACTTATTAACGTCAACTCCAAGCAAGTTTTTCATGCTTCTCGAAATGAATTCTGATAAAATTATAACTACTGGGACCTGGGTTATGTCTGAAATAGTAAATTTGCATTAAAATAGTAAAGATATAAGTACTTGAAGGGTAATTTGGCCAGCTCGATGCCGTATTCATCAACGAGATAGGACTCCCGTACGCTCGCTGCGGCTCCCGTCACGCGTATCTTGAGAACGTCTGCAAAAAAATACGCTCATAAATTATTTACACAATAAAACTTTGTTTTTAGATAAATAGGATATACAAGATGAACCTCTCAAGTTTATGCCGTGATAAAAAATGAACATTGTTATCTGGCATTGTTGTTTGTTTATTAGAGCGATACGGAAAAACTTTTAAGTACTGTTCGATGTTTATTTCGAGATTGTCACATTTTTTAAGGGTACTCGTGATCACGACTTTTGCATTTTGGTTTATATTGTGATAAAAATATGAGAAATAATGATGATAATCCATTAAAGGTTTTGTATTGAAAGTGAAACTTCTTTAGGTGCAGGAGGGTAAGATGTTTACGGATGAAACGCGCGATTTGCGTCACGAAGATGTACAACGTTTTTTAAGCTAATGCAATAACATAGTAAGTAAAATAAGTAGCAGCCCATTAACGTCTCGGGTTTTTAGAGCATAGACCCACCACGCTGCGGATTGGCAGACATAGTACACAAGTGCACTCTCTATTCTCTCACTAGTTTAACTTCATAGTTCGATGTGATGGCAATCCGACCCGACCGGAGAGAGATCAGGCGCAGGACCGACGGCTTAACGTGCTCTCAGAGGCACGGGAGTGGATCACACCGCCAACTTCCCAACTTCGGGCAAATATTGAGAAAATCTTAATAGAACACTCAATGTCGATTTCGAACTGGCCCGACCCGGGTCTCGAACCCAGGACCTCATGTCTGTAGTCGAACATGCTAACCAGTAGACCAACGAGGCAGCTACGGGACCCTTATTTCTTTTAAATCCGGCACGGACAAAGAAATAAATAGAAGAATAAAATTCACTTGGAATAAATACTGGGCTCTGAAAGAAGTTTTTAAAGGAAATCTGCCGATCAATTTAAAGGCAAAAACAATGGATGTCTGTCGCCCAAACCTGGCCAATAACAAAAACCACCTTGGAATAGCTCAAAAAATGACAGCGAGGAATGTAGCGAAGTTTTTTAAACCTGAAACTCAAAGACAGAGTGAGCAACATGAGTTTAAGAAATACGACAATAGCTAAAGATGTAGTAAAACAGAAGTGACAGAAGTGGAAGTGGGCTGGCCATATCCAAAGAGTCAAAGATAACAGATGGTTATACAGAGTAACTAACTGGTACCCAAGGCTGACCCCCAAAAGATGATAAAAAGGTAAGGTAAGTAGCAGCCCATTAACGTCCCACTGCTGGGCACAGGCCTCCTCGCTCATATGAGAGAGGGTTTTTAGAGCATAGACCCACCACGCTGCTCCACTGCGGATTGGCAGGCATAGTACACAAGTGCACTCTCTATTCCTTCACTCTCATAGTCCGACATGACGGCAATCCGACACGACCGGAGAGAGAGATCAGGCGCAGGACCGACGGCTTAACGTGCTCTCCGAGGCACGGGGGTGAATCACACCGCCAACTTCCCAACTTCGGGCAAATATTGAGAAAATCTTAATAGAAAACTCAATATCGATTTCGAACTGGCCCGACCCGGGACTCGAACCCAGGACCTCATGTCTGTAGTCGAACATGCTAACCACTAGACCAATGAGGCAGTCCTCCAAAAGATGATGCGATGACCTAAAAAGAGTAGCAGGGAAGACGTGGACGCGTACAGCCAACATCAGATTGGAATGGCTGCAAATGGAGGAGGCTTTTATCTCCACTAATCCGGAAATTTGTAAATATCATAATACTTGTTTAATGTAAGGAATTAATAAAGCTTTTTATATTTTATATAATATCTAAGCGTAAATAACTCAATAATTTTCTACACGGGCAATTGAGAGTGTCCTCCCCTCTTTCTCAATTGAACGTACATTGACACCACTTCCTCTCACTGGAATTTTATTTTTTTCATAATGTCTAATACCCTATTTCTGTGTTATAAGGAAGTTGATTATATATCGTCATAGGTCCCATAAGGTTATTATTAGATGCTGATAACGCGTAGTCAATACATACGTATTAATGGAAGACAGTTACGCAGTACACGCGACTTTTTTTATCACAAATATGGATGATGAGTGGTAACGGAGTTTAAGAAACCTAGTTAATGTTTACCTCTTGTCGACCTTTTCACGCCATTGATTTAATTTACTCGCAGTATATATAAATATATACGGATATATAGATGGATAGATAATAGTGAAGATGCGGTAGAGATGAGAGCATTGAGAAGCATGAGTGGATTAAAACCGAGTGACAGAGTAAGAAATGGCGTGATAAGAGAACATTGTGGTATAAAAGAAGACGTAGTGACTAAAATTGAGAAAGGTGTGCTTAGATGGTTTGGGCATGTAGAGAGAATGAACGAAAGGAGAATGTTAAAAAGGATTTATGAGTCAAGAGTGAATGCGAAAGTTGAAAGAAGACCAAGGCGAACCGTTCCTGGATCAAATCCAGGACATTTTACGTAACGGCCAGGTCAAGAGTACTCTAAACCGACGAACTTGTATGAAAGGTTTAATGAGAATGAAAAAAGCGAAGGAGGTATACTAGGATCGTGGCAAGTGGAAGGATGTTGTCTCTGCCTACCCCTATGGGAATACGACGAATTTAGGAAATTATATTTTCTAATTTGTCCAAGTCTGGTCTGGTGGTAGGCTTCGACCGTGGCTGGTTACCACCCTGCCAGCAAAGACGTACCGCCAAAACAAAGAGATTTGTGTTCCAGTATGACGATTAGTGCGCTTCCATCATCGACTGTATAATCACTTACCATTGGTGAGATCACAGTCAAGCGGTAAAACTGTTAGCAATAAAAAAAAACATAAGTTAAGGGAGATAGAACTATCATATCATCATATCTCAGTCAGTCAAGATAAATGCGGAAGTTAAATTTCTATTTAATTTGCGAGTTACTACGTGTTCGCTTTCCAGCGTCGATATGTGCCTAATATAAAACTAGTCACGTGATTAGAATAGTCCCAAGAACATTTACCATAGTGAAACTGTCATAGGTAAGAAGTCATCCCATGTGCATCATTTTCATGGACAAACGGACGTTGTATATTAATATAAATAAGGATGATACGTAGATAACGAATGACGTAGCATAAAATAATGATAGTGTTTAACTTAGTTTGTTGTTGGACGCCGATTGGACGTCAAGTGTTTCGCGCCAAAATCGTGAGCGTCATTGTGATTTTTGTGAGGTCATTGCCAAGCAAAGGTTGAATCGTGATACATAAATAGGTTTTTGTTTATGGTAAATTTTGACAGCTGGATCCGGGGCTTTTGGTCGATACAGCAGTTTTTTTTTCAAACATAAGCCATAGTTCCCGAAATAGCATTGGCTATGTATGTTACGATTTCATTGTATCGGTTGCCTTTTTTTGCGTATAAGGAAACGGATTTGTGGTCTGTCGTAGATCTTGCAATGATTTTTGATTATAATATTTTAATTTTTTATGCAATTAGCGTTTCTTGTTTTTATACATTAGTCCTGAAAGTTTATAAAAATTAGACAGTTCTTTTAGTTCCGCAACGCAAAGATATTTCAAAATCGTTTACAACGTATAATTTGCGAAAAAATATAATATGTTTATATTTTTGTGGAGCAATTGGTATATTTCGACAAATATTCGAAAGAATACTATAATCTATTTTTTGGTAGACTTTCATCTAAAGAATACTGCGATTTTTTTTAAAATACCAAAGTTACATTAAATCATATGATACATTAAATGTTTGGTGACGTTTTAGTATTTTTCAATGACGTTAAGGTATTCTGTCTAGTACAGGGTTTATTTTATAAAATTTTTGTTGAGTGCATTATATCAAACGACATATCGTGTCGTTATTGCGACTTTTAACTAAGGTCATTGCCTTATGATGATTGCGCTGTGCAAAGGATAACCTTGTCTATGACATTTGATAGCGGGATGTAAAACTGGGGCGGTTACAGCAATTCGCAACGTAAAACTTTGCTAATACGCAAAACTCCTATTTGGCATAATCTCTAAACCAAAGTTAAAAATTCTTATGTTCAAATCTTCCTTGGAAAATGCAGAGAATTGGAGTAGGTCTCTTCAAAAAACTTCCCTTTTTCATGTATAAATTGATACAAACAACATGAGTTTCTGTTGACTTCATATCTAAAACCCAATGAACATTCATTACCCAAACTACAACATCAACAAAAATAAAGCAATTTCTTGACTGCCTTGATGAAGTTACAGTTTGAAAGTTCAATTGACGTTAACAGTAAATAAAATATGAGCAGATATTTATTCAATCCATGTTATACTGGAGCAAGACCATTGAAATGAAGCCAGACGATATAAAGCACATTTTCCTTAATTACAACATTTAAACTCAAACAAAACGAGCAAGTACATAATGCAATCAAGACGGATACACCAAACCGCAAATTACATAATTACCCCAAAGCTAGTGAAATAAATACGTAACTAAGTACTAACGCGTGTTGACGCAATCGGAAGAATGTTTTGTGATTGTGACCGACCGGTGATTATTTGTAGAAAAAAAAATGTTGTCTATGGTGTCATGTTAGAAAGCATTCGACATTTAAAATCGTTGCTAGTGTGTGTACAGTGCAACATGCGTGGCCTTGACCTACAGAAAGTGCGACGCCATTTGAGAAAATGGCCGACATGCCGGAGTTACAGCGAAAGGTTATTTTTTTAAAATTAATTACTTAGTTTTTAAGTTGATGAAATTGTATACAATCTTTTACAGCGTCTTTTGAATTATCAAATAAAGTTCCTGATGTTCACATATTTTTCCAAACGCACAACTGACGATGACATTGACATGAACGGGTATCCTCTTTGTAACTTCATCATTACAACATATTTTTAGTTGAATTTATTTAGGTTAGAGTAATTCGTCTATGCTCTGTCTCTATGCTGTGCCTCTTTTATGAACTACTACTTTCATACGTCTAGTGGTAAGCATGTTCGGCCACAGTCATGAGTTCCAGGGTAAGACTCACGAGTCAGAGCAATTCAAAAAACGATATTGAGTTTTCTAAGTTTTCTATTAAGATTTTCTTAATACTTGAAGTTGGGAAGTTGGCGATGTGATCCACCCCCGTGTCTCTGCGCCTGATCTCTCTACGTCAGTCTCGGATTCCTGTCACAACGGACTATGAGAGTGAAGGAATAGAGAGTGCACTTGTGTACTATGCCTGCCAACCCGCAGTGGTGTAGCGTGTGTTTATGTTCTAACAACCCTCTCTTCGATGACTGAGGAGGTCTGTGCCCAGCAGTGGGACGTTAATGGGCTGCTACAAGGTATTTACAAATTGCAAGCTTTAGGTCTTAGTCTAATGGTGATAAATGTGATGGTTTTAAATCTCGTCAAGCTGTTATTTCACCTGTTTTTTTTATTCTTTTGTTTTTAAGGGGCTTTTGTATTATTAATTGTACACACCAGCCCCATCGTAAACTTATAAACTAACACACAACAATTTAAAAATAAAAAGAAATATAATTACAAACAAAAAAGACTAACATTCTTTGAGAGAATCATTAACAAATTTATATAACATAAAAGCCAAATAACTCAAAGGTTGACTTAAGATTGAATTAAAAACACCAATATTTCTAAAATTTAAATTTAGTTCATGCGTTAATGTTTCTCTCAAACTTTGATTCCGAACACATGCCTGTAGCAAGTGTTCAATATCTTCCGTTACTCCACAAACTGCACAATTAGGGGAAGAACTCTTCCTCATAAGATATTTGAACTTACCCAAAGGCATGTGTCCAGACCTTATTCTAAACGCTATCAGTAACTTATTTCTATTAATTTTTGAATGTATAAACCACGGTATACGGATTTCACGTGTTAGTGGGTTACACATTCTTCAATCGTTATTTTCTTTTAATGAAATGCGTAACGTGGGAATATAAATATCTCCTCGATTATACTTTGTATTCCCATAAATTTATACGCTTGGAGTACTGGGTTCCCGTGGAAACTTCCTAGAGATCTATGTTTTTAAGGTTAGCTGAAAGCCCTGTCTTATTACGAAAGGAGTGAATTACTAACTATTTACGTTAGAGTAAATCTGCCCATGCTTTTTATCTCTATATAAGTAATATAAAATAATATCGCATTGCTATGTCTTTTGGATGGAACGCCGAACGTATAAGGTTAGCTGATAGCCTTATTGCGGTATTCAAGTCAATTAAATCCTTCGTTTTGAAAACCCCTTGGTGAATGAGTGAGTTGTGGTCTAAAACCATCTTCGTATTATTGTATTTGAAAATAAAACCGATTTGAGGACCACCAGTTGAATGGTTTCAAAGTCTATGAGAGTTACAAGATATCTACATGATTCTCGATCCTGTCGAAATAATGGGAAGTCCGTTCTTAGTGTGACTACGTCGTGAAAGGAATATGTATGTAGACTTTCAAGTCTATAGTTTTATGAGTTTCTTAGTGAGTTCTATTCCGCTATTATATGGATAATCAGGATGAATGCAGATCAATTGATTTGACAGTTGTTGACATTTATACCTCATATTTTTGTTTACATTTCTATTCGAACAATTATAATGTATTTTAATATCTTTTTGATTAATTATTTCTATGCATTCCTGTGATATTTTCTGCTAAGCGAAGCGAAGGTGATTGAACAATTTAGTGATCTTTAAAACCGTTCCAGCCTTTCCTGTGTTAAAAATGTTGTATGTTATTAACACTGTTTTGCTGCTACAAATAATATTGGGATTGCATAGCACGCCGGGTGATCGATAGTGTAAAATATGCGTCATCGACGAAATTATCACGTGCACATATCTTGTTTTTTTTTTTTCAACACTCTAAACCGCGGAACGGGACCCACTAGCAAAAAAGAGCGGAGGTTCATTACCCGTGTATGTACCTCAATATACCTCAATAAACAAAAATAAAACGTGTTCAGAATCTTATTTTCAAGTGGGAAAGAGCTATAATTGAACGCTACACAGAAAAAAGGGTCGCAAAAAAGTGTCCATCTCTTATACGTAAATGAGGACAGTACGCAGAAAAATATCAGAGTAAAGTTTCTTAGTACAGTACTATATGCAATAAAATAAAAGGTGCCAAGTTAAGATGAAATACAGGGTTCCCAAGGCCTCAATTCGTACTCATTAGTCTATAAAATAATAATTGTTTTGAGAACGCAGAGTTTCTCGTTCTATTTTGTTTTTTGCTGAATAAAGGTTTATTTATTTATTTAATTTACTCTTAATGTCAATCAGCTATTTGGCTGTAAAACTCCTATCAAAATTGGTTTGAACGTTTCAAAGTTTATTAGAAAACAAACAAAACAAACAGTCTATACAGACAATCCAAATATATTTACATGTATAGATATATATATAATTTAAACAGTGACCAATGGTTATAGTTATGATCCCGTGGGAATATGGGAAACCTGTTCGGTTAGTCACTTTGATATATTTCTAGTTAATGGAGTATGGAGTTTTACAGAAATCGTAATGAGTTAGTCAGTGAGAGGTGTTCGCCTATAAATACTGCAGGTAGTTCTACGCAGAATTTTGGCGTGTTCATGGTAATAACACGAAAAAAAGCTGTTACTTTACTTAACTATTACACATAATCAACAATTGCAGCAGAAAGAAATAGATGAAATTGGAGACCAAAAACCTTTTCTTTAATTTTTGTCTGGCTGTTCATTTATTCCTGCTAATCGCAGACACGACTAGACCAATTTTGTTGTAATCTTTATCAGTAAAACTTTAAAAAAAGTTGCAGTGAAATTTCTTAGGATTACATTGTATTCAAATCAAATCAAAATATCTTTATTCAAGTAGGCATATTACAGCACTTTTGAATCGTCAAATAATATATATTTTTTCTTTTCCACACTCTAATTCTAATGTACGTCTGATGATGGTACTCAAGAACGACTTAAAATCTAAAGTTACGAGGGTTCCTTCGCGGCCTGATCTGAGAAGAGCCCCCATCAAACTCAATCGGGTATTTTGTTTTTTTTTGTTACCATCATCATTACAATATCATATTAGTTTAATATTTTTCAATTCAAATTAGAGCAATTCGTTCATTCCCACGCGTTTCTATCGTCGTAAGTAATCTTGCAACTTACAATACGATTTTTGTATCAACTTTCTTTTAAGAAATACTTTGAATTTATGAATTGACATCTCTAAAACATCTTGTGGGAGTTTATTATAGAAACCTTATACAGTTACCTTTGAATGAGGTGTTAATTTTATGCAGCCTACTAGAATTTATAACAAGTTTGTTTTTGTTTCGTAAGTTATATGATGTACATTCACTCTTTTTATTAAAAGAATCAATTTTTTTACGTACGTACAAGAAGTTTTCTTTCTATTAAATTCTGTAAAATTATTTTAGTTTAAATTCATCATATAAAAATATTCTGTAGTATTTTTTCTAAGTAGATCTGATTGATTAAAGATCCAGTACACGAAGCCTTTTATTTAGATTAAAAATGCAGCACTTTTATTTGCTTTAATAGACGATAAAAATAGGGGGAGAGGGGGTAGTATGCCGTAAACTATTATAAAACATATTGCTAGACGTAATATACACAAAAAATCATAATTATTTCGATATATATATTTCTGTATGTCATCTGAAAGCTACCGCATTTTTCCTGTATTTTTTTCAATACTCTTTCAACAAAATAAATATTCTTATATGCTTATTTCATATATTTGTTACATTACTTGTACGAGAAAATAATAATAATAGAGTAGTTTCCGTCTGTTCGTTTTCGTTTTTCTCATAATCTTGACTGATTAGAACGGGAGATTCGATTACTGTTAGAAAGAAACAATAAGTTTATTTATATTTTTATTGATTAAATCAATATTTAATATGTTTAAACAGATAAATGGAACTTTGATAAGATATGTTTAAGTGTTGGTAATTTCATCTTAAAATTTTCCATATACGTTTTTAATACCGCACTAATATCGAAGTGTGAGGCAAATAAAATCAAACGCCTTCTCGAAATAAATGACAAGTGGGACGCAAAAAATTTGCTAAAATCACCATTCAACATTATTAAACTTGATAATTCATTGATTATTAAATATACATGAGGGTATTTGAGTTTTGGTTTTAGGATTTCTTATTCGAGCGACAAAAACGAAAACCTCTCTTCGCTAGCAGAGGTCCTGAGTTCGATCGAATTTAGGTCATTGCATTTTCTAATTTGTCTAAGTCGCGGCGACTTACCATCCTACTAGTGAAGACTTATCGCCAAGCTATAAGATTACTGTTCCGTTACAGTAGTAAGTAGCAGCCCATTAACGTCCCACTGCTGGGCACAGGCCTCCTCACTCCGAGGAGAGAGGGTTTTTAGAGCATAGACCCACCACGCTGCTCCACTGCGGATTGGCAGGCATAGTACACAAGTGCACTCTCTATTCCTTCACTCTCATAGTCCGATGTGACGGTAATCCGACACAACCGGAGAGAGATCGGGCGCAGGACCGACGGCTTAACGTGCTCTCCGAGGCACGGGGGTGGATTACACCGCCAACTTCCCAACTTCAGGCAAATATTGAGAAAATCTTAATAGAAAACTCAATATTGATTTTTGAATTGGCCCGACCCGGGACTCGAACCCAGGACCTCATGTCTGTAGTCGAACACGCTAACCACTAGACCAATGAGGCAGTTCCATTACAATGCTGTGTAGAAACCATAAAAGGGGAATTGCCTCTTCCTAGATTAGAGCGCTTCCATCATTGATTGTATTATCATTTACCAATAAAATGAAAATTGTTCCATATGTCAGTTATAGACTATGTAATCATATAATCGTTGTATCCCAAATTAGTCTCATTACAATTACTATAATGCGAACATGGTTTTAGACCATTAAATTCACTTAATATTTTATATAAGAAACAGTTTTATATACACCGAATATATTAATAAATGATAATGAGTTTGCCTTTATGGCAAAGGCAATAGTCTGGTGAATTTATTACAGCAGTACTAGTTATCACAAAGACAACGGTCCGTGCCCTGACGCAGTCACTAAGAATGCGTACCGAACCCGCACTCTCGGCTCCTTTTATTGCACCCCTAGTTCGACTTCACGAGTTATTGACGTCTCTTTCTATTTAACTATCCAATTGCTTTAGCTATATAAATGAACAAAGGATAAATTAAATCATAAGATTTACCTTCACCTGGAAATATTCCAGGGGATCGTGAATATGTATATGATTGGATAGATCGATCCTTCTTCCTGGTGAAGTTGTTTAGGAGATAAGTATGCTATTAAATAACAAAAAATATATATTTCGTGTTAATAGCCTAGCTTTGTTGAACTTTTCTCTTATATCGTGTGGTCTAAGGCACACCAAAATTAACACCAAGTTGTTGTTAGCTTTTCGAGGTATTATTTCATATTCAAATTCTTTATTCAAGCATATTTTTTCTATATATAATGTCGATTTACAAGTGATGATCATATCAAAGAACGCCTTACAATCTAAAAGTTACCAGGTTCCTTCGCGCCCTATCCTGAGAAAAGCCCACAACAAACTCAGTCGAGTGTCCCATTTTTCTCATCAACATTACAATATATTTCGATTAGAGCAGCTCATTCACTCCTGTGCTTTTTGATCATGTAGGCAAAAGATTTATATTTATTAAGTTACTTATTAATATGTATTAGAAACGTCAGTTACCTTTTTATGAATTGTTAATTTTATACAGCCTAATAGAATTTGTAACAATTTTACTTTTATTTCTTGATTTATATGAGGATCATTGTTTTTCGTAAAAGAATCTTATGTCATTATTTTAACTGCTCTGAATTTCTCTCTTAGAAACTTTCCTGGATCCATAATGTAAAAACGAACAGCCCTTTTCTTCAGTAGTAATATAGCATCTATATCAGCAGCATAACAAATATGCAGGTATAACCGTAACTAAGTAGGTAAAAGTAAGTAGCAGCCCATAAACGTCCCACTGCGGGGCACAGGCCTCCTCACTCATAGGAGAGAGGGTTTTTAGAGCATAGACCCACCACGCTGATCCACTGCGGATTGGCAGGCATAGTACACAAGTGTACTCTCTATTCCTTCACTCTCATAGCCCGATGTGGCGGTAATCCGACACAACCAAAGAGAGATCAGGCGCAGGACCGACGGCTTAACGTGCTCTCCGAGGCACGGGGGTGGATCATACCGCTTCCCTTCGGGCAAATATTTTGAAAATCTTAATAGAAAACTCAATATTGATTTTTGAATTGGCCCGACCCGGGACTCTAAACCCAGGACCTCATGTCTGTAGTCGATGCTAACCACTAGATCAATGAGGCAGTCAACCGTTAGCTACGATGGAACTAGAACAGATTGAAAGCTCAATTTTCTTTTTAACTTGTCAGGATTATAAGGTCTAGTAAAGCTAGCGAAAGTCTTACCTCTAGGCATGACTTCTACATAGAAGTGTATATTTGTTCTCGCTGTAACACTGAGGGTATAGTCGCATGTGTCGCAGCGTACACTAAGGTGCCACATTCCGATTTGTGCTGACGTATCCAGTGTCGGTACTACAGCTGGTATCACTGATAACCTGTAAAAACCCATGAGTTAGAAGGTTCCAATGAACCTAATCTATTTGGAGTGAAACTTCTTATGGCACGGTGGAGAAAATCTTCGTGTTTATTGGGGTATTTGTGTCTATTGGGGTGTATACTGTAGAGTCTGTCGATCACATTTTACTGAGAAAAAAATTACGACAAAAAACTTATATATGTCGGAGTGCAATAGTCTGTGGAACGCTGGCGTCATCTGTCAGCGTGGGGTGGAGTTAATAGTGACAATCCGGCGTGCGTCTCTCGGGAGTTCTCGTGTGACGGTCCGCCAGAGCGGTCGACTATTGAATCTGTCGCGTACCTGGCTTTTTGTGTTTGTGTGGATTGATACCGGGAACATTAAGTGATTGAGCATTGTAATCTGAGTTAATTAATAAAGTGTTTGATTGCACCAACATTACCGACCAAAGCCACGGTTTGGATATGGAATTATGGATGTCACTAGTGACGGTGTCGGCCATGAGCCCTATAGAGTGATGTGCTTCCTTCTCTCTTATTCTCCGACATATATAAGACTAGTAATGCCCATGGGTTTCATCGATGTAAATACCGATCTCGTGGCAGTAGAATGTCTGGACTATAGATTTATTTTTGTTGACATAAAAGTTTTCATTTAGCTTTCAATTACCTTAGGACAGATATACAAATATGTGTACTGAATATTCCAGAAGAACTGTGATGCAACAGTCATTCTGGAATACATAGTCTTTTCTGTCTATCTGTGTGTATGATGACATTTGAATGATCAAAATGAATAGAACAAAAAGAAAGGTATAAGTTTCTGAAACAAAATCAGAAGAACTAACAAAGATGTCACTTAATAAATTTAAGTCTTTTATTAAAAGAAAACAGAATATGGCCATCGCTATACTGCAATATGATATTATAATATTAGGTAAAAAAGGTAAGTAGCAGCCCATTAACGTCCCACTGCTGGGAACAGGCCTCCTCGCTCATGTGAGAGAGGGTTTTTAGAGCATAGACCCACCACGCTGCCACTGCGGATTGGCAGGCATAGTACATAAGTGCACTCTCTATTCCTTCACTCTCATAGTCCGACATGACGGCAATCCGACACGACCGGAGAGAGAGATCAGGCGCAGGACCGACGGCTTAACGTGCTCTCCGAGGCACGGGGGTGAATCACACCGCCAACTTCCCAACTTCGGGCAAATATTGAGAAAATCTTAATAGAAAACTCAATATCGATTTCGAACTGGCCCGACCCGGGACTCGAACCCAGGACCTCATGTCTGTAGTCGAACATGCTAACCACTAGACCAATGAATTATAATATTATTTTCTTTAAATTGACATCTTTGAATTCGTTATATCTTTTAAATGGAATGTTCAATTTTAGAATTTTTAAAATTATTTAACAGGAATAATTGTGAATGCAAAAAAGTAGTTATAGTGGCATAACTACAGTAGTTGGACAAATAGTGTGATGGACTTTTTTATAGATATTAATACGTTTTATAATATTGTAGAACATTTTTTTGTTCTATCATCAATAGTTTTCGCAGCGCTCACGATGATAGATTTTTTGTGAGAATTTTTTTCACACCTTGGGTTACATTAATGCATTTTTATGTCACTCAGTGAAAATGCAGCTTTCTAATGGTGAAAAATAGAATTTATTTCGATATAAGCCAAAGAAGACTACTTACTGCTGAGACAACGTCATCTCAAATAATATATCAATGACTTATTGACACAGATTGTCGAGTTACAGAATATATATTAAATATATATAAGCCAAAAAAGTTTCACTTTCCGCATATATATTTTTAGACACGAATACCTTTTTGATAATTGCTGATAAGTTAACCCTTGACTGTGACCCCACCTGATCGTAGGTGATGATACAATCTAAGATGTAAACGAAATAATCTGGCAAGTGGCTAAATTGCCATTTGTGGTTTTTAGACATCGACGTACATAATCTCTTGCTTATAGAGACTTCCTCGTTACAGCAGTGAGATCATCAAATAGTGTTAGTATCCTTCAAAGACCGTAGTTATGGATATTCCGTTGAATCGTCGTCTTTCCTTTGGGTCATCATACATAGATCAAAGTTGTTAAATTTAAAGTAGGTTAAAATGAACTTATGTATACTTAAATAAATTAAAAAACATCTTACATATCCAAGTCCAAGGTAGCTCCCGGAAAGACTAAGTAGACGTCTCTGGGCGATAGGCTTTCAGTTTTCGAGACAGGTGAGAACAGTCGTACAGACGTCTGATTGTACAAGTCGATTTGTGGCGCTATAAAAATATATAATTAATAAAAAAACTGTACCAATATTCAGTCATTTCTGTAATCGCAAGTTTTTGGGCTCTGTATCGTTACATACATAGCATCACGCCTCATCCCCATAGGGGTAGGCAGAGATCACGTCCTTCCATTTGCTGCGAGCGTTGCATATTTCCTTCGCTTCTTTCATTCTCATTAAACCTTTTAAACAAGTTCCTCGGTTTAGAGTACTCTTGACCTGGCCCTTATTTAAAATGTCCTGGATTTAGTCCAGGAATTTTCGCCTTGGTCTTCCCCTTCCAACTTTCGCATTCACTCTTGACTCATAGATCCTTTTTGTCAGTCCCCTTTCATTCATTCTCTCTACAAGCCCAGACCATCTATGCATACTTTTCTCAATTTTAGTCACTATAAAAGAAGTTTATACCACAACCTTCTCTTATCACACTATTTCTTACTCTGTTACTCAGTTTCAATCCACTCATACTTCTCAACGCTCTCATCTCTACCGCATTTATTTTACTATTGTGACTCTTGTGCCATACCCAACTTTTACTAAAATACATAAGTGTTGGCACCAACACTTCAGCATGCACAGCCAGTCTGGCCCTTTGAGACACCATCTGGCTATTCATAAAGGTGCGCAGAGCACCATTTACCATATTCCCCGCATTCACTCTCCTTTCAATATCACTATCACATGTTCCATCTTTTGTATATTTAGATCCCAAGTACACAAATTCTTTCGCCTCACTTATTTCCCATCTATCAAAATATTGCCTATCATAGATTCATCTTTTTCAAAAAGCGTAACTTTCGTTTTGTTTACATTCACTTTCATTCCTTCCCCTTTCAAAGGTTCATTCATGATATTTACCATCTCCTGTAGCTCATTAGCAGATGATGCAAGTATTACTTGATCATCAGCGTAGAGTAAACATTTGATTCTTAACCCATACATACTTTCTTTTAAATCTGTCAAACAGTTATCCACGAATAGGTTGAACAGCCATGGTGACGCAACACATCCCTGCCGAACACCTCTTTCGTTTATTCTGACACAAACACTAGAACCCTCATAGAGAGACTTCAATGCTTGAATCAGATTACCGCTCACCCCATACGTAGATAACGTTGACCACAGCTCATTCCTCGCCACTCGATCATATCGTTTGTGTGTTGTATATATAAATTTCAGGTCAGCAACCTTTTCTTATAAACGGGATACAAATATCATGAGGACATTGGTGCGGGCCACATTTTGTCAAATATAAACTATTTATGCCTTCTTATCAAACTCTTACCAGGTTTAGCGTGCTACAGACTGACCATCTTATATATATAGTCCAATTGTACCAACCAGTGCTGTACAATTTTTCGGCCATAAAGTTTAACCAGTTTAATAAATCATCAAAATTTCCTGAACAACTTCTATAATTTTTTGTAATTTTGATTACCTAATTGTATTCATCTTATTTCATGAACAAATTTTTTTATAATTTGAAATGATTTACACTAAAAAATTTTTACAGCGATAATAAATCCTATCATATTTATCACACCAGTGAGGAAATTTTAGTTACTTTTTTACCCTTTAATCAGTTAACCGTTCAATAAGTTTAACCGTTTAGCTAGTTTATTGATTTAACCGGAATTGATGAGTTTTTTTATTTAAATCATAATGTTATGGGGCCCTTTAAAGAATCGCAATAAATTCACTGACCATCGCTCGGTGGGTATAATACAGCATGATCGACGTCTCCTTCTATGAATATCCGCAGTGTGGTAACTCCATTCTCGACGGGTATGCCCAGCGTTATGGCTTCGCCTCCCCCCCGACGTACAAGCAGGGTCTGTTTGTGAAAACAAATTATGTATAACAGGTAAAATTAAATATGGCTATTAAAGTACTGAAGACCAAAGTCTTCGAACAGTGCGTGTTGCCAGTGATGACCTACGGTTCTGAGACGTGGTCGCTGACTATGGGCCTCATGCGGAAGCTCAGAGTCACTCAGCGTGCGATGGAGAGGGCTATGCTCGGAGTTTCTCTACGCGATCAAATCAGAAATGAGGAGATCCGTAGCAGAACCAAAGTCACCGACATAGCCCTACGAATCGCGAACCTGAAGTGGCAATGGGCGGGGCACATAGTCCGACGGACCGATGGACGTTGGGGNCCGCCTTTAAAACAAACTCTTGCAAATATATTAATATGCTCTAAAAAGTAAAAAATAATTGCGTATTCTTTTATAGTGTTCTTCGTATTCTCATATTCGGAGTCGGCGTTAGCCAAGGTAGGTGTGTCCCGCGTGTCCACTTGGCAGCTCCGACGCCGCTCATACCTATAGTTGTATATGTAGGTACCTTGGCTGACATCGATTTAAGGAAGGTGACTTAAAGATCCGGAGATCTTATAAAAGATTTTACCGAGTTTCGTTAATTTGCTCCTAAGAATTGAAGAGTTCCGTTACTTTGTCATGGATCCCATGGTCAAAACCTAATCAAACATCAAACAACCCTTGAAGTATATCCTTTCCAATAAAAAAAGAATCATCGAAATCGGTTGGAGTGATCTTAAGTTATTCGTCCATATGTCGAGCATATGGTTAATGCAAATTTAAGACTTATCCGGTTTTCTCATGGATGCCATCATCAGAACTGGATTAAAAAATAATGTGACCCTACGTTAAGCACCCACTTTTATATAAAAAAAGAATCATCAAGGTCGGTTCACCCAGTCGAAAGTTATGAGGTAACAAACAAAAAAAAAATACAGACGAATTGATAAACTCCTCCTTTTTTTGAAGTCGGTTAAAAAAGAAGGAGGTTATCATTTTTTACACATTATTTTTTAATCCAGTTCTGATGATTGCATCCATTAGAAAACCGGATAAGTCTTAAATTTGCATAAGCATGTGCGCGACAAATGGACGAATAACTCAAGATCATGCCAACCGATTATATATTATGCTTCAAGGGTTGTTTTGTGATGGTTTGGTAATGATGATGGATTCCATGACAAAGTAACGGAACTCTTCAATTCTTAGGAGCAAATCAACGATACTCGGCAGAATATTCTATAAGCTATCTAGATATTTGAGTCGCCTACCGTAACTTCGGTATGGTCAAGTGCTAGTCGTAGTTAAATATGAAGATCAATGGAACTCCTCAACGGCTTACAGTAAGAGTGTGACTTTTGGAAAAATTATCTCATGAGAAACGCCTTTTAGGTGAATATATTGAGACAAATTTGTTAGTTTACTTCAGATTCACTAAAAATCTAAAAATAAATAGAAATTTTAACAAAGGTCAGCCAAGGTACCTACATATATAGCCACAGGTAGGAGAGACGCGGGAGCTGCCAAGTGGACACCCGGGGAACATCCACCTTGGCTGTCACCAACTCCAAATATAACAATACGAAGAACAGTATAAAAGAATACGCAAGTATTTCTTACTTTTTAGAGCATATTAATGTATTTGTAAGTTTGTTTTGAAGGCGGTTCTTTTTTATTAAAATTTTTAGTTATTTGAAATCTTAAAAATCCGCCAGTTGCTGTCCCCAGCGTTTTAATCTCTGATTTCTTCTAAGATATCCATTTTATTGTAATGTCGTTGATGGCAGTTTTCATGTACATGAAATGTACTACATGTGTATTGTATTTAATTGGATAAGGTATAAAACTGTATTGTATAAAATAGGTCGGTAAATGGCTTGGCTTTATGTAATATGTAAAAGATAAGAATGGTGTCTGTGGCTTTTTCTTTAGAGATAAATATATACCATTGCGGATTTTTTCATCGATCTTTATATGATATACAATCTCATAGTACATTAATTTGATCTATCTCGTAAGGTTTGGCCAGCGTTTGCAATTAAAAATATAAAAAATATGTCTGTCACAAGACGTTACATATCTTTGAATATTTCTTATTTTCTGTGCTATAATATGTATGTTTTATACATATAAATCGTTATCTTAAATCACTCTATCTATTGTTGAAAACTTAAAATTCGTTGGATAGGTTTAAAAAAGTGATTACTACTAATGGGGTAAAAAAGTAAGTAGCAGCCCATTAATACCCCACTGCTGGGCACAGGCCTCCGCACTCCAAAGAGCGAGGGTTTTTAGAGCATAGACCCACCGCGCTGCTCCACTGCGGATTGGCAGGCATAGTACACAAGTGCACTCTCTATTCCTTCACTCTCATAGTCCGAAATGACGGCAATCTGACACGACCGGAGAGAGATCAGGCGCAGGACCGACGGCTTAACGTGCTCTCCATGGCACGGGGGTGGATCGCACCTCCAACTTCCCAACTTCGGGCAAATATTAACAAAATCTTAATAGAAAACTCAAAATCGATTTTTAATTGTCCCGACCCGGGACTCGAACCCAGGACCTCATTTCTGTAGTCGAACATGCTAACTACTAGACCAATGAGGCAGTTACTAATTGGGTGATAGACCCGAAATGCAAAATTGGTGAAAATAGTAGGTTTCCACGACTATGTCTGCTTAGGATTAATCCTCACGAGCTCTTAATGCCATATACACCATCATTAACGTAATCACCTGTTCTTGCTGTATACCAACATTCATTAAGATTGTACAAGATGTTTTTGAGTTATATCGGGATATAAGGGCAGAGAAAAATTTACAAAAGAGTGTCATAAATTGAGTTAATGCTAGTTCTAACTAAATTACTTTTGACTGTAATTTCGGTTTAAAATTGTAATTGTAAATAATGTAAACAACTACAACCGAACACACTTGTCAGATAAATATTAATATTATTAAATTTACACGATCCAAACCGCGGGTTTATTATTCTATGGATTTAAAGATAATTACATCGAAAACGTCTATTTCTGGGTGATTGTTAATCCTTGCTCGCCTTGGCTCGGGGGTTCCAATTGGTTCCCATTGCTGTAACTCCGTCTCTGAAGCCAGGTTACTGGCAGTGTCCACATCCTGAAAGTATCAAATAATATTATGTTTCTTTAATACTTTGTTTGATTATAATGATTTTCATCTATCTAGACTTATAAACTGATATTAGAAAGAGGAAACATCTTTTTAAGAATAGCCAGATGGTGTCTCAAAGGGCTAGACTGGCAGTGCATGCTGGAGTGTTGGTGCCAACACTTATGTATGGTAGTGAAAGTTGGGTATGGCAGAAGAATCACAAAAGTAAAATAAATGCGGTAGAGATGAGAGCGTTGAGGAGCATGAGTGGATTAAAACTGAGAGACAGAATAAGAAATAGTGTGATAAGAGAACGTGGTATAAACCCAGACGTAGTGAATAAAATCGAGAAAGGTATGCTTAGATGGTTTGGACATGTAGAGAGAATGAGTGAATGGAGACTGACCAAGGAAGGGGAAGACCAAGGCGAACGTTCCTGGACCAAATCCAGGATATTTTAATTAAAGGCCAGGTCAAGAGTACTCTAAACCGACGAACTTGTATGAAGGGTTTAATGAGAGTGAAAGAAGCGAGGGAGATATGCAAGGATCGTGGCAAGTGGAAGGATGTTGTCTCTGCCTACCCCTATGGGAATGAGGCGTGATGCTATGTATGTATGTAAACATATTTTGAATGTATATATGCTTGTATAGTTTTCACACAAAAGCTACTGAACCGATTTCAAAGAATTTTCCACTATTTGAAAGCTGTATTTTAGATTAGCGATATAGACTATATTATTTTATCAAAAAAATAGGGATTCTGAATAAAAATTCATTAATACAACCCAAGGTGTGAAAAAATTGGTCACATAAAATCTATCATCGTGTGCACTGATAAAAACGTCTATGATACCATATGTCCAAGTTTTTTTTTTAATGCTGGGAAGTCCTCGTGGATACCTGGAATACTCAAAGTCAAAGTCAAAATATCTTTATTCAAGTAGGCCTATTACAGCACTTTTGAATCGTCAAATATCGTTTTTTTTTTCTATTTATTATTTAAATGAATGACTGATGATAACATAAAAGAACGACTTACAATCTAAAGTTACGAGGGTTCCTTCGCGCCCTGATCTGAGAAGAGCCCACAACAAACTCAGTCGGGTGTACATTTTTTTTTTGTTATCATCATTACAATATTTATTTTAAAAATATTCTATATCTATATATATATAGAGCAATTCATTCGGGAGGATGTTCCAGGGTATGCCGGAATCATACCGGCTAAAACCCAGCGGTGCTCCTACATCACTCGGAGACGGGTTTACGAGAACGCGACTGACAGACATTCGCAACCCCGCCAGCGATGTGCCTGCTTAGGCCCAACTCGGTAAATGACCAAAACTTACTCCGAAGGTGGATTGCCTGGAGCACCTGGCAAGCCACCAACCACCTAGAGAGATCTTTCTTTGTTGGGCAACGGACCCCGCTTCCGTTACCCAAAGGTCACCCCACTACGGAGGGAGACGGCGATCGTGGGCCTCTCGCCCCCTTCTCCTGCGAACGGTCGAAGTGGTCACGTTCGCCTCCCTCAATCGTTTTGCCATCTCCTTCCGCGTCATGACATCCCCGCAGAAGGAGAGCGTAGCACACCATGCTCTCTCGCTGCTCACCACATTCTAATGACGGTGGGGAGCGAGAGATCCGCACCAATAACCGCCACGAGCGTGGCTCGCTGAACAGTCCCGGCTGGGCAAGCCTCAAGTGTGTGTTGGGCCGTGTCAACGGCACAGCCACACTCGTGGCACACCTCGGTAGGCTTACCACCTAGCCACTCCGCACAGGTACTTGCCACACCATATGTCCAAGTACTCTAACTACTTTATACATTTTAAAGGTTAATAAAAGTGCCGACAATAATCAAACCATATTATTCATACCTCCATATTAATCCTTATCCTATAAAAAGAAATATCTTTTATTGAAGACCGCTTCAATACTTGTAAAATACCTTTCATAATCCAATTTTAATAAAATCAACGATTTAGCTTTCCCTTAGAAACTATCCCTACCTGTCAGACATTTGATATTCGTGTCGTCGTTTAGAAATCAATTAAATTTGAAGGTAGTTCAGAAATCGAATTTAATTTAAAAGTAAAGGATTTTTTAATTTAATTTTTTTTGAATGATAACGTTTGTTGTTCGTCCCGTCGTTCAGAGATAAAACTAAATTTAAAAGTATACTTTTTTAGATTTTTTCATTTGTTTTTGAAATTTGACATTAACAACCTTTGGCTAGAATCTGGGCGTAAAGGCCGCGTTTTTTTTTTTTGTTTTTGTTCAGGTTAAGTTTTGACCACATTTTTTAGTATAGTTGAAACATTCCGCAATTATCATTCCGCTTTTTATTTATTGATTTTGAAGCGGTACGAAATTTGCTGGATTCAGATGGTTCGTAATAAAAGAATTTATTCTAAAAATTGCCCCCATGTACTCCGAGGGACCTTGATTTCGATTAAATTCGTTATAGTGTGTGTTATTTGGTCCAATTTGTGTTGGCATAGAATAGTTAAATAAAGCTGGCTAAAACAAAAAACCTTTCGAAACTTCCAGATTGAATTAGTAAAATTCTCTTCTCACGTGTAGAGAAAGAGATGTATATACCGATATTAATGTATAGAACTTACCGCTATCTGTAAGGAATAGGGCAGTACTTCTCCCTCCGTGTGTGAGGAGATATTTCTCAAGTCCTGGAGTGCCATTTCCGATTCCAAGGAGGGATGGTTTGGATCTGTCCATATTGTGTAGACCTGTGACAAAAATATGTATACCTATTAGTTGCTCTAATCATAATAGAGTACATTATAATGGCATTGATAAAAAATTGACGTTTCAGTTTGCTGTGGGCTCTTCTCAGGATAGGAACCCCAGTAACTATAGATATTAAGTCGTTCTTTCATATCATCATTCGTACAATTGTAGTATATGGGAAAAAACTGTATTTGATGATTTTTACAACGCAAATTAATCGATATTTTTATTGCTGACAGGTTAGCGTTTGACTGTGATGACACCTCATGATATAAGGTGTTAAGTAGCCAAGGCCGAAGCCTCCCACAAGTTAGCAAAGGCTAATCTAAATTCGCTCTATCACCAATCGAATCCGGAGCCTCTGCTAGCAAAGCGAGTTGCACCACTGCGTCAGCGAGGATGCTTTGCAATATTTTTGCCTCTCTCGTATTGGTCGTGACGCTATACTTTAAAGACTATACCCTTCCTCAATAAATGGGCTATTCAACACTGTAAGAAATGTAACAATCAGCAGTTTAAACAAACAACCTTTACAATTTTAGTATAAATGAGTATTTCGGCTTTGATACCGCTCTAAATTAATGACAATTCCTACACCATCTCGAGTTTATTAAACTCATTACTACATAAAGAGGACTCTTTAAACCTTTACAAACGACATCATTTGCAACTTTAAAATGTATTTAAACTTGAGTTAATAAATAAACGACTTTATCCGCGTGGAAAAGGGTTTTTGGGTACCATTTTCTATAATTTAGGCTATTTATTTAACAAATAAGACATACGTATAACTACTTTAATGAGTTATTTGCAATGTTTCATTGAAAATAGTTTATTGTACTTTCTCAGACTCTAGATTATCTGTGTACCGTATTGCATTAAAATCGGTTCAGTAGTTTTGTTGTCAAAGCGCGATAGACAGACGGTGGTTCTTTTACATTCAAAGTATTAGTTAGGAATGTTATTTTACACCCTTGAGGGTAAAACTTTTACAAATTTATGTTTATATAGAATCAACAGCCTGAAAAATAAGTTTCAAGCTTTTAGCTCTAAAAATGACGGTACCACCATAACTTACTACCCTTTTGTCGCATTAAAAAGTAGCCTATATACTCCCCTGGGCTTTAGACTATCTGTGTACTAAATTTTACATAAATCGGTTCAGTATTTCTTTCGTGAAAGCGCGACAATCATAAAAAGTTATATTCGCATTTATAATATTGAAAATTCGTATAAGATATATATAGGGGAATGTGTAATAATAGTGGGAATTGAAAAAAAAAGCACTTAAAGCATCTGATACTTTCGTAAATAAAAAGCGTTGTAATAATGTTACAGAGTCAAGTGACGTAACCTTTGAAGAACTCTGGTTGCAAACAGACAACTACGTCTGTCCATTGTTATTAGATAAGTGTAAGAGTCGGGCAATTTATTGTATTCTAAAGTTCCAGTGCGCTGATTACTGTACTGTGAAATTATCAAGTGCTCTATAAAAATATCATTTAAAATGTAATAGACAATCTCCAAAAAGTACAAATAACAGCTTTTCTTTTATATAATGGTTGTCGAAAAGTGAAATGGAAAACATATATACACGAAACACTCGTTTGCCCTTTTATTTATCTTGACTTTTGTGATCTTTTATTTTATATTAGCTGGTTGCTGACTATGGGTCTCATTCGAAAGCTCAAAGTCACACAGCGTGCGATGGAGTATAGGCAGACCTGATGGCGCAGTATAGGCAGACCTCCCACAAGGTGGATCGACGGCATAAGGAGGGTCGCCGGTAGCCACTGGAGCCAGGCGGCACAAGATCGGGCACAGTGGGCATCATTAGGTGAGACCTATGTCCAGCAGAGGATATCCATCGGTTAAAATGAGTGAGTGTAATCCCAAAAAGCCGATTCATAATTGCAGAATGTTTCAACTTTTGTAATCAAAACTTAACCGGAACAAAAAGGATTTGTAATTAAAAAAAAACGCAACCTTTATGTCCAGATTTCAGAGTTGCGATCAGAAATTGTCGGTTGTCAGTGCCAAATCCCAAAAATAAATAAAAAGTTTTCTTTTAAATGTAATTTGATTACTGAAAGATGTGACGATCATCTAACGTTTGATATTAGTGTCTGAGGTAGTCTCTCTAAATTGTAGCTTTTGATATACTTCAAGCATCTTTTTTCATGTTTACTCATCTTTTAAATCTTCTATGGACTTCCACATATAATTCAAAAACAAATCAGCCAACTCCGTCCAGACGTTATCGAGTTTTAACGAAACTAACGTACAGCAATTGATTTTCATATTTTAATATAAATAAGTACTCTGCACGAAATACTGCATCCATCTATATAACTTTCCAATTACAACAGCCTTAAAAATAGAGAAATTCTTCAGCGAAACATTGTTTTGTTATATATCTTAGAGCTTAGGAAGTTTTTTACATAAAAGCTCCAAAAGCCCTTCCAATGAATATTGATATATTTCAACCAATTTACACAATACCTCGACAAATTATATTGGTTTACTAACCAATACCTGCAGCTTCACGTGGTATAAAATATTCGCCAAGTGATTGAAACATTAAATTTTGTTATCTAGTTGCCTAAATATTAAGTAATAACGGATTTTACGAAACCCTAAACAACCTAAATATGATTTTTATACATTCCCCAACTATCTCTATCTATTTATACCTTTGCTTTTGTCCCATGTCAGTTGGGGTCAGCTCACCGAGTATGTAAACGCCATTTGCCTCTATCGAGTGCCATTTCTGGGCAGACACCAACTTTATGTCTGTTTTAATAGTGCTCTTGCTAGTTGTGGAGGGGCGACCACGGCTTTTCTTTCCTTTCCAATTGCATTTAATGCAGACTTCGTCATATGGTATTCATCCCTTCTCATTACGTATCCAAACCAAACGCAATCTACTTTCGCACATTTTTTCCTGTATTGGCGCCACTTTAAACGTCCCACGTATATATCCATTCCGGATCCTGTCCATTCTCGATTTTTTAAAACACCAGCACTGCCCACTGAGGGTGAAATTTACTAAAATTTACTTTTGATAGTTTCCATTATGTCAAAAAAAGTTTTACATACCATAAAAGATATAGTTTGTTAATGTAAAGATTGTATTTGTTAATTAAAAGCCTCCTCAGTCGCCATGCGGGTGGAATGTCGTAAAATTAAAATACGGTTACTAGATACAACTGAGCAAGCCTTTTTTTTACGCTGGGAAATGCATTTACGCACCCCAACCGAACAGTCATCGGTTGGGAGTGTGGGACTCGCTAGACGAAACCAGAATACCCACTAAAACCCAGCGAAACCCTCTGGATCCTTTAGTGAAGGCCAGAGGCTCAGAGAAAACATTCCACTCTGGCACCCCGGATTCGTTTTGCCTTCACAACTGTGCTAAATTTAAAATAGAGGAAGGAGGCGGGAAAAACCCGCCCCCGTCTTCCAGGATTTCTTCGTCGGCGAGCAGAGGAATCCGCGGCGTCCTCCCTTTCCCTGCTTAGTAAGGACGTAATTGCCCTCCAGTTAGTATTTTTGACGAGCATACATTTTATGATGTTCGCCAGCGAGAAATCCCCACCCGTCATTGGCACCAAAAGCTGTCGTTCCACTAACCAAGCCGGATATACTGCTACCGTGTGGTGTGCCGTATCGACTAGATTACCACACTGTTGGCAGGCGGGTGTTTCTTCACACCTAACAATTTGGTGCAGGTATAATATAGACTGCCTCATTGGTCTAGTGGTTAGTATGTTCGACTACAGACATGAGGTCCTGGGTTCGAGTCCCAGGTCGGGCCAATTCAAAAATCAATATTGAGTTTTCTATTAAGATTTTCTCAATATTTGCCCGAAGTTGGGAAGTTGGCGGTGTGATCCACCCCCGTGCCTCGGAGAGCACGTTAAGCCGTCGGTCCTGCGCCTGATCTCTCTCCGGTCGTGTCGGATTCCCGTCACATCGGACTATGAGAGTGAAGGAATAGAGAGTGCACTTGTGTACTATGCCTGCCAATCCGCACTGGAGCAGCGTGGTGGGTCTATGCTCTAAAAACCCGGAGTGAGGAGGCCTGTGCCCAGCAGTGGGACGTTAATGGGCTGCTACTTACTTACTTACTTAATATCCGCGCAAAGCCGAGGTGTTTCGCTAGTATATTAATATACTAAACGTAAGACACTATGTCTTACAAAATTGATCAATATTTTTCCATATACACCGTTTATAAAGCAATCATGCCAAAGTGTAGAACAAATAACGTCCAATGTCTTGTTTTGTAATTTCTTGCGTGCGTAATTTCAACAAGTGTCACATAAAAAGTTGTCTTAATAAACATTGACGACCGGTAACTATTCAATGACTAATTTATACCTGCGATTTCGTATATCGCTACATATTATTAAAAAAAAACCTTCGCCGCGTTTGTGTGTATGCGAATAAATCGAAAAACACATATATACATATAAGAGATATCCACGTATATATTGACTCAATCACGATAGTTCTGGAACCATAAAGCGTAGAGACTTGAAATTTTGTAGGAATATTCCTTTTGCCGAGTAGAGGTCAGCTAAGAGCGGATTTTAAATAATTCCACCTGCAAGGCTTCGGGGGTGTTAATTTAAAACATTCAAAGTTCACATTACAAACTATATCTTTTATGGAAACTATCAAAAGTAAATTGTAGGAAATTCCACAATCAAAAGGGTTGTTAAAAAATTCACAAAGTTTGTATAATATTATAAATGCGAAGGTAACTCTCTCGCGCTTTCACACCATCGTCGTCGTCGCTTCAACCGATGGACGTCCACTGCTGGACATAGGTCTCACGTAATGACGTCCACAAGGCCCGATCTTGCGCCGCCTGGCTCCAGCGGCTACCGGCGACCCTCTTTATGTCGTCGGTCCACCTTGTGGGGGGTCTCCCTACACTGCGCCGTCCGGTGCGGGGTCGCCACTCCAGCACCATAAGCTCTTTGCAGTAACATACAGCAAAAAGCTCATTGAAGTATTTAAACGTATGTTTCTTATTCGTAAAACAATTTGCCTAAATTAATGAAAGTGCTACCGAAAAAACACTCCACTCAGACGAAGTCGCGGATTCAGCTAGTAATTATATATGAGAGTAAATATATATTACGTGACAAAAATATTTTTTATTTGCATTACACTCCACAGTTGTTGCTTTACCGTATAGAAAAATCTTTGAGTATGATATGGGTTAATAAATGTGAAAGGGTAATATTTATATATTTTTCCTACCATACATTATTAACAGGCTGAGGTGCCTATGATATATGAAAGAGATGAATCTATGATAAATGGCAATATTTTGATAGATGGGGAACAAGTGGAAGAGGTGAAAGAATTCATATACTTGGGATCTAAATTTACAAAAGATGGAACATGTGAAAATGATATTGAAAGGAGAGTGAATGCAGGGAATATGGTAAATGGTGCCCTGCGCGCCTTTATGAATAGCCAGATGGTGTCTCAAAGGGCCAGACTGGCTGTGCATGCAGGAGTGTTGGTGCCAACACTTATGTATGGTACTGAAAGTTGGGTATGGCAGAAGTAGAATAAATGCGTTAGAGATGAGAAGCATGAGTAAGAGAACGTTGTGGTATAAAAGAAGATGTAGTGACTAAAATTGAGAAAGGTATGCTTAGATGGTTTGGGCATGTAGAGAGAATGAATGAAAGGAGACTGACAAAAAGGATTTATGAGTCAAGAGTGAATGCGAAAGTTGGAAGGGGAAGACCAAGGCGAACGTTCCTGGACCAAATCCAGGATATTTTAAATAAAGGCCAGGTCAAGAGTACTCTAAACCGACGAACTTGTATGAAAGGTTTAGTGAGAATAGTAGTTATGTCAGTTTCTGTAATATTAGCCATAATTTTTTAACTCTAGACCTTCGATCTTTAGAATTTTACTAACCTTTAGTCGTTTCTCCACCAATGCCCTAAGTGCTAAGGGCAGCCTGTGAGGGTCACCAGCTCCTTTGTCAGTGACCACGAACAAAGCGCTGTCATATGGGACTAGCTTCGCTGCTGACGCTAAAGCTCGCATTGTTCCGTCGTTGGTCGAATCCGTGTGGACATCCTAATGATAAGAAATGATTTAAAATCTTATATTGAGTATATTTAAATCGAAATTAAATAAAATGCAAATATGTTCATTATTTCTAGTGTTACGGTGTCCGTTACCGTTCTCTTCCGAATCAGATGTTTGGAGTTGGATTCGCGGAAAGCTTTATTGCATTTTAAATTTCTCTTGGTCTGCAATGCTGAGGGGCTTCGGCCCTAGCTTGTTACCACCCTAATACATAAAAAAGGTTGCATTCCGCCGCAACGCTGTATAGAAACCATTAGTAAATTATATAACTACGTAAACCCTCTTATAACTTACTGTATCGTCTAAAAAACAAAATCATATTATCTCTTATTACGTAAACCCCTTTCCGTTTTGTGCTGTTTTATCACTTATTTTCAGGTGAGATTACAGACAACATGTCAGAAACAAGATTCAGGATCAATACAACACACGGCGTTTGACCTTAAACACCTTCAGCGTATAATAGCGTCGCATATTTCTCGCTAATAGAAATCGTATCATACCGTGAATATTTCAATATCACGACAATGGCCGAAACAGATGTCGGCACATGAAAAACCGAAATTGGCCACACCTGAACGCGGAATATTATCATTTCGTACATAATGACTTATAATTTCATGGCGATCGTGTTTTATTTCTGTAGCAATTTGCAGCGGTTGGCCTTTTATTGTATGATATGCCTCAAGGTATGTGCCTACTGTGCACAGTGGATAGATATATTTCCAAAGGAGGCACTCCAAAAATGTTTGTAGACTACAAACAATAGGCTCTGGGTTAGTGTCTCTTGTTAGCAAACAGCTGCCAAGACAAACACAAGTCTGCTGCGATTAATGTTTGTATATAAAAGGCATATTTTCGCTGGGAAAGGCATCTAAGCAGTACGACTTTAAAGTGGAGAATATGGGTTTCGACGAGGAAAGAGACCTGGCAATACCAACTTAACTATACCGGGTATTAAGAGACCGCTTCCGAAAACGAAGACAGAGGATAGTACCAATGGCATCATTTTATCGTCATTTGTGAATGGAAGGACCAGAAGTTTGTTGTGGCATTCCACCTTGGCCCTTCCGAATGAAGCCGAGCCAAAAGTACACTACAGGGTAAAGAGCTGGATTAACCTCCGTCTCCTGTCTCCTGCTGCCGTCCTAAGCTGCATTCGTTCTTTCTCTATGCCGTGCCTCCTTCAGCATAATGACAGTTTCGCAGAAGGTGGCAACAGAATTCTATGCGCGCTCGATGACAAGCATTGGTGCGTACTGATCAACGACGTCAGAAGTTTCCCAATGAGTTTCCCAAGCTGGATATTCGGCCACCGTGTGGTGTGCTATGTTTACAGGAGCACCCCACTCGTAGCAGGTGGCTGACGTCTCACAACCAACGATCTAGTGCAAGTATTTTCGAGACAACCATGACCGGTTAGAACCTGCACCAGCCGGTAGGAGAGCAATCCGTGACGTCTGCCCACCGATTGCTCTAAATGAGGACCTAGTGCTTCGGTTGTGTTTAACCCTAATACCACCCTAATACAAGCAAGAGATTTGTGTTCCGGAACGATGATGCGTAGAAACCAGTAGAGGTAAATTTTCTCTTATCAAATTAGCGCGCTTCCACCTTAGAATGTAACATTTATCCTCAGGATCAGAGTCAAGCGCATAACTGTCAGCAGTAAAAATATGTATAAATGCGGAGTATGCTTCAAAAATTGTGAAAGATGTCACGTACCTGATACTTTAGTAGCAATTTGGACAAAGCCTCAGCAACTGCTCTGTCACTTTTTCCACTTGACGTCGGCTGGAGATTGTGCCTCGAACGCCAGTTCACTCCTGTCAAGTTAAATGAAGTGAAACAATACTCTTATAAACAAAAAAATAACACTACTAAGGACAGCGCTCTTTTCTCAAGGAGAGAGGGTTTGGGAAATTTCAAAACCATCTTCAACCGTCGTCCTTTCTAATGTGAGGCGTTTGCAGCTAAGCGTTTAGGTTCAAACCATATAGCCGTGCAATAGTCTGTGGAACGCTGGCGCCACCTGTTTATCGGCGTGGGGCAGAGTCAATAAGTGGCAGTCCGGCGCGTCTCTCGGTAGTTCTCGGGTGACGGTCCGCCGGAGCGGCCGACTATTGGGACTGTCGCGTTCCTAGCCATTATTGTTAATGAGTTTGTGTAAATTGATATCGGGAACATTAATTGATTGAACATTATAATCTGAGTTAATTAGTAAAATGTTTGATTGCACCAACATTACCCAACGAACGCCCACAGTATGGAAATTATTGATGCCGTTAATGACGATGTCGGCGGAGAACTCTACGCCCCTATGCTTTATGCTTCCTTTCTCTCTTATTTTCCGACATATATATATAACAGTAGCTATTCCTTGCGATACTATCCGCGTAGTTTTCGATCCCGTGGGAATATGTAAAAGCGTTTCTTGGAATGAGTCCGCGCGTGGTCCTATTTTACTATCATATAAACATACGGAATGATCTAGAATGTTGCATCCAGTCGTTTTGACAATTGTTATTATTTGTACCTTGTGTTTTTGTTTACATTTCGATTATAGTGCTAATTTCAATGTTTTCCGTTTATTTCTGCGATATTTTAATAGCTATCTTACTAATATTACAAATGCGAAAGTAATTATGTGTGTAGCGCTGTCAGGCCAAAGCAATGATTTAAATGATATTTGGTACACAGATCGTCTAGAGCTCGAGAAGGGATATAGGCTACTTTTTAACACGAAAAGAGGGTTATGGGGGGGAATTATCATCTATTTTAGAGAAACTTGAAATTATATTTTAGGCTGCTGATTTGATTTAAATATGACATTAACATTTATTAACTTTTACCCTACAAGATGTCTAGTGGTTAGCATGTTCGACTACAGGCATGAGGTCCTGGGTTCGAGTCCCGGGTCGTGCCTATTCGAAATCGATTTTGAGTTTTCTATTAAGATTTTCTCAATATTTGCCCGAAATTGGGAAGTTGGTGGTGTCATCCACCCCCGTGCCATGGAGAGCACGTTAAGCCGTCGGACCTGCGCCTGATCTCTCTCAGGTCGTGTCGGATACCCGTCACATCGGACTATGAGAGTGAAGGAATAGAGAGTGCACACTTGTGTACTATGCTTACCAATCCGCAGTGGAGCAGCGTGGTGGGTCTATGCTCTAAAAACCCTCGCTCCTCGCAGTGAGGAGGCCTGTGCCCAGTAGTGGGACATTAATGGGCTGCTACTTACTTACTTTTTTTACTACAAGATGTAAAATAACAATCCTTTCTAATATCATAAATGCGGCTTTCACGCCAAAACCACTGAATCGATTTGAAATGAAATTTGGTACACAGATAGTCCAGAGCTTGAGAAGCGACAATAAGTGCAAGTAGCTTATTTAACAGCAAAATGTATACGGTAATTATATACATTTTTTGTCTGTCTGGGTCTGGCTTATCTTTTAAACAACTGGAGGGATTTTAGAGGATCTTTCACTGACTGGTTGTTTTGGACAGATTGGAATAGCTAGTCTAATAATAACTGCAATTGTCATTTATCTACCAAGTTACACGTATTACCTAAAAATATATATATTCATACCTAGTTCTTACTCAATTACGTTAGTTTCAATTGAAAGGTAAATCATAACATAGTTAACCAGTTTTTGACGGCCACTGCGTTTGCGTGAACGTAATTTAACCCTAATAGCTATATCAAATCAACAAGTTAATTTTAACTGTAACAATATGCTGCGGGATATAATATATAGAAAACACGTATGATTATGTCCAACTATGTATGTATGTTTTAACATGAAAGCCATTGGAGCTATTTCAAAAAAATTTCATCGTTAGACAGCTGCATTTTCACTGAGTGACATAGGCTTTATTACTTTCTCAAAAAAAATAGGGATCCGAAATAAAAATGCATTAATGTAACCCGAGGTGGAAAAAAAATTGTAACAAAAAATTTATCAACGCGTGCGCTGCGGAAACTATTGATGATAGTACAAAAAAATGTTCTGCAACATTATAAAACTTATTAATATCTACAAAGAAGTCCGTAATACCATTTGTCCAACTATTGTAGTTATGCCACTATTACTGCTTTTTTACATTTAAAAAGTTAATATAAGTGCCGACAATAATCAAACCATGTTATTCGTACCGCTGTATTAATTAAGATATTTTGTTAAAGAGCGTTTTAATACCTGTAAAATACTTTTTAAATTATTAGATTCGGACATTCCATTCAAAAGATATAACGAATTTAAAAATGTCCGTCAATCTACAGAAAATTGTAGCGACCCTTATAACTAAGGTCTGCGTCTGGTGAGTTATCTCATGTTCCAAGAATACTAAAAATTACTTGAAAGATTTAAAAAATAGTTTATTTTAAAATGTATTAGTTATTGTAAAGCAAAATCTGTATATCGATTAGATTATGAATGTAAGTGTGTATCTAATGAAATTTAAAACTAAGTGAAATAAAACTTTTATGTTAACATAAATAAATCTATAGTCTCACTAGACTTTCCATTGCCACGTAATTGGTATCTATTGTGGATGAAACCACGGGGCATTGCTAGTATATAGATAATGGTAAAGATGGTGGATTTACACGAGATATAGCTGAATGAAATCCATACACTTTAGACTACTGTTTGTAGGAACAATCATAAGCCATACTCGGATAAAGCTATAAAAAGGCTGTGATTTCGAAATCGCTGAGACACTTTAGTCTTATTTATAAGTGCGGATAGTAAATTTTATGGCCGCCACTGAGACTGGCATGCCTCAATCGAATCACTTAACCTTGGGTGGACCGAGAGAACGTTTTAGTTATGTAAGGTTCCGCTCCACTTGTTTGCGACGCAACGCCGCAAAAAGTTTTACTATAATTGGCTCGCGAAATATTCGCTAAAGAGAAACCTATCATTTATTCTCAACCAATTCAATATATAGACTGCCTCATTGGTCTAGTGGTAAGCATGTTCGACTACATACAATTCAATAATCAATATTGAGTTGGGAAGTTGGCGGTGTGATCCACCCACATGTTTAGGAGAGCACGTTAAGCCGTCGGTCCTGCGCCTGATCTCTCTCCGATCGTGTCGGATTCCCGTCACATCGGACTATGAGAGTGTAGGAATAGAGAGTGCACTTGTGTACTATAGGCCTGCCAATCCGCAGTGGAGCAGCGTGGTGGGTCTATGCTCTAAAAACCCTCGCTCCTCGGAGTGACGAGGCCTGTGCCCAGCAGTCCGTTAATGGGCTGCTGCTAACTTTTACTTTTTAATTCAATATATCGACGCTGGGAACCAAACACGTTATAACACGCGAATTCTAGAACTTTCCATAAAATCTAGTTAACATATTCGGTCACTACTTTTATGTTTTCCTAATGTTTTGTTAAAATTATATTTTGTTGGTTATTATCTGTTTGCTTTTTAACTTCGATATAAAAGTCTCGTGTTACAGTGTTTGTTATCAAACTCCGAAACCGCTAGACCGTTTTTTTGTCTATGTTTGAGAATAGATAGTAAAGTTTTATTTACTTTCTTATCTACCATAAAGTATAGGAAAATAAAGTAGATCTTATATGTCTTTGTATATATATAGATATAATATATAAAGACATTTCTTTCACATAAGCCTTTGATATAAAGTGGGGGTAGATACAAAATTTTTAAGAAGTGTTTTTCATCCTCCTACTTGACATCCTAAAAGAGAAGATTATCCTGACCATGGACTTAACCCAGAGAAAAGATAAGCATCTCCACTTATCGACTAATTCAGATTAATTTAAACCTGTATACAATTATTTAAAGTTTGTATACAAGTCTGATTTAATCGATATTTAAATTGTTAAAGATTATTTAATATAGGATAATTATCTTATATATATTAAGTTTCCATTTATAGTTACTCATAAATTTATAGTTTAGTTTCTTTATAGTTAAGCAGCTAATACAGAGCAACATAGTCATAAAGGTGACTAAGCTCGTTAAATCTATAATATAAAAATGAATCGCAAAATGTGTTGGTAAGCGCATACTCGTAACTCAACAACGCCTGGGTCAATTTTGCCAATTCCTTTTTAAAATGTTCGTTGAAGTCCAAGGATGGTTTTTACAGCGAGAAAAGTTAGAATAATTGCAGGGGAATACCCTAAAAACAGACCTTTCTGTTTCCCATACAAATGTTTTCTAACTAAAATGTAGAGTCAATTTGATTTTTATTGCTTTATTTCAATAAAGTTCATAATAAATTACAAGCACTCACTGTTGTCTAAGCAATGTAGGTGTGTTCCTAACATTATTACCTCTGCACAAAGTTCAAAATAAATTGAATAGTCACAAAGTGTAAGAGCTTTCAAAAATCATTCGTAGAACTGAAATCTGCCACATTCTAAATCTTTTTGACAGAACGAAGTCTGTCGGGTGTGCTAGTTAAGAATAAAAAAAATCCTACCCCCATTTTATAACCACGAGTCGAAGTTAATAATAGCGATATAACCGTTGACTAACACATGATTATTTCTCTAAAACTTTGTAGTTTAAAATATCGTATGTTTATCACAGTATACACTGAGATCTCGTCCTGTTTGATATATTTAGACAAACGCGACGTTTACGCCCAGATTCAGATCAGGAATTGTTGGTTGTCAATTTCAAATATTTAAAACAAGCAAAAGTTCTTCATCTTCTTTTGTTTAGTGGCTTACAGGTATGCCACTTGGGCACAGGTTATCTCGCCAGTGTCAAGTTATTGGAGAAGACACGAAGGATATCGTTATAAGCAAAAGTTATCCATTTCACCTTTTAAACCCTCCATGTACTTCCGCATGTAATTTGAAACAAAGATTAGTCAAAAATGATCAACCACTCTAGAATTGTTTATAAAGTGTAGGAAATATGAAAAAAAATAAATCTTAAAATATTATAAAAGCAACAATTTCCCTTTCGCTTAGAAACCTTTCAAACATTTGATGTTCGTCCCGTCGTTCACAAATTATTTGTATGTAAATGAATACTTCGTTTATTTTATTCATTTGTTTTTCACATTTGACATTGAAAAATACTATAATATTTTACGGAGTAACGAACACCAATTGATATATATGGGAGGATAAGAGAAAAGGTGAGTATAAAGCGTAGGGCCTGGGGTTCTCCGCCGATATAATGGCATCCATAATTAACTCAGATTATAATGTTCAATCTCTTAATGTACCCAATATCAATTTATACAAAATCATTAATAAAAATAGCGACGCGACAGTTTCAAAAGTCAACCGCACCGGCGGGCCATCACCCGAGAACTACCAAGAGACGCGCGCTGGACTGCCACTTATTGACTCTGCCCCACGCCGATAGACAGATGACGCCAGCGTTCCACAGACTATTGCACTCCGACATATATATATAGAGTATCATAATTAATAATTTAAAAAACACGTATTCAATTGATAAAATGTTTTTTCACAGAAATAAACAATTATCTATTAATGTAATCAGTATTGTAAGTTGAATGATTGTTTTTTTTTTCTATAAAAACATCAGCACTGAAACAGATTTGATTTATAGATACAATTGGTATTCGAGTATAATTGATTATTTGTTGAACAATATAATTAAATGTCGAAATTATAGATCACACTATAATATATTGTATTATATTATCTAATGGTAAGTGTTGATAAATTTAGGAAAGGCCATTTCCACGTAGTTATTTTTTTCTACTGAAGTTTTTCTGAATGGTTTTTCTTTGTTAATAACTATTAAGCTATTGACTGCCTCATTGGTCTAGTGGTTAGCATGTTCGACTACAGACATGAGGTCCTGGGTTCGAGTCCCAGGTCGGGCCAATTCGAAATCGATATTGAGTTTTCTATTAAGATTTTCTCAATATTTGCCCGAAGTTGGGAAGTTGGCCCTGTCCACCCCCGTGCCTCGGAGAGCACGTTAAGCCGTCGGTCCTGCACCTGATCTCTCTCTGGTCGTTTTGGATTTCCGTCACACCGGACTATGAGAGTTGAAGGAGTAGAGAGTGCACTTGTGTACTATGCCTGCCAATCCGCAGTGGAGCAGCGTGGTGGGTCCATGCTCTAAAAACCCTCTCTCATATGAGAGAGGAGGCCTGTGCCCAGCAGTGGAACGTTAATCGGCTGCTACTTACTACTTACTTACTAAGCTATTGATCCATAATAGCAAAGGCCCATACGTATAAAGAGTCAAGTATAATATCCTTTTTATGTAAGACAGTGTTTCATAGACAAATTATCCATTACTGTATTACAGTTTTACACTGAAGAAAATCATTTGTAAGTTTGAGTATACGCATTCTTATAATAACTTTAAGAAATATGTCAAAAACATCCTTTTAAAAAAGACTTTTGTAATTTTGAAGATTATATAAGCGATAGAAATGTTTGCCCTTGATTCCAATAACGTAACCTACAAAACTATGTTTAAAAGAGTAACCGCAGAGTTTCTTGCCAGTTTCTTCCCAGCGGAATCAATTTAACGAACCGGTAGTAGATTTGCTACGAACAGACACTCTATCGACGATTCAAAAGTGCTTTATAAGGCTACTTGAATAAAGAATATTATGATATTGATTTATTTGTAGACATATGTTTAGTAATATATATGCCAATTATTATATGCCAGTTACTATGGTGGTAAAGTATTTCTGAAATTTTCTTATTTTCCACGCATTTTTCTTAATTTTTTTCTATGATACGTTCTTTAGAATATAACAAACACAACCTAAATGATAAAAGTGCGAGCGTACATATGTCAGAAGGTCTTTGGCAAACTAATTTTTAAGTCTTGTTTAATATTTATACAAATCTAAAACATTACACTCTCAAAACTAAAAGGACGATATGTCAGGAATTTAATTCTTAAAATATTAAATTGTCGAAAAATAATACAAATAATTTATTGAAATCTCAAATGACGATTTGTAAATATTTTGATTTTTAATTTAAAATAATTTATGACACATTAAACGATTAAATGACGAGTTGTTAATTAAAAATGACACAAGTTATTTGCAAATATTTAAACTACCTAACCTTCAATCGAATTGGCATAAAAAATTTTACCTTCAAGCGCCTAAAGAAGTTCCACTTCAAAAAGAATTATCTTAATTGGTCCAGCCCTTCACGCGTGATGTCGTGATATAGAGAAATAGGGACTCATTTTTATATATAAACATTTAAAAGTGTGTTTTTTTGTTTACAGGTAAGCATTTAGTCTAAAGCTCTTCTTCAAGGCATCGCAGTATTTATTTTTTGAGGGTAAGAAATTCCTTGTTATGTATTCGTAGTAAAGTTTTACTTCTTATTATTAAAAAATCAATGTATACTTTACACAAGACAAGGTATGTGAGATCGGTTTGTCTTTAGGCATGTACCAATTATTTTATTGCTGACGGATTTGCACTTGACTGTGATCACACCCGATGACATGTGATTACACAGTCTAAGGTAAAAGCGTGCTAATCTGGTAGCCAATTCCCCTTTTATACAGACAACATCCTTCCACTTCTTTCATTCTCATTAAACCTTTCATACAAGTTCGTCGGTTTAGAGTACTCTTGACCTGGCCGTTATTTAAAATGTCCTGGATTTGGTCCAGGAACGTTCGCCTCGGTCTTCCCCTTCCAACTTTCGCATTCACTCTTGACTCATAAATCCTTTTTGTCAGTCTCCTTTCATTCATTCTCTCTACATGCCCAAACCATCTAAGCATACCTTTCTCAATTTTAGTCACTACATCTTCTTTGATACCACAACGTTCTCTTATCACACCATTGCTTACTCTGTCACTCAGTTTTAATCCACTCATACTTCTCAACGCTCTCATCTCTACCGTATTTAATTTTCTTTTGTGATTCTTCTGCCATACCCAACTTTCACTACTATACATAAGTGTTGGCACCAGCACTCCTGCATGCACAGCCAGTCTGGCCCTTTGAGAGACCATCTGGTTATTCATAAAGGCGCGCAGGGCACCATTTACCATATTCCCTACATTCACTCTCCTTTCAATATCACTTTCACATGTTCCATCTTTTGTAAATTTAGATCCCAAGTATACAATTCTATCACCTCTTCCACTTGTTTCCCATCAATCAAAATATTGCCATTCATCATAGATTCATAGACCCTTTTATAAATACTTTTATGTCAACCGTATCAGCGGTCATAGCGGTGTTAGTAGTGTTAGTAAATACATTAATAAACTTTAAAAAACTAGGTGTAGTAATACAATTAATTGTGGCTACTTAAATCTATTTCCGGTCTGACTTGTCAGTACATGAACCAATGAGCAGTGGTTCAAATACTGACAGTCGAGCCTGGCAGCAAACGCGCTCAAGATGCTGTTGGAACTGGCCCGAACTCTTCGCCACAGGGATGTACATCGCTTACGCATGGTTGCATAGAAGCAATCCACACGCGCCTCGGCGAACATACCTGAAGCACCGCAGAATCGGGGCAGTCCCATCAGCATCCTAAATGCATTATTATATGCCCACGGGCTACTCGTGTACAATGAAGTGCAGTAAGCTTTAAAAAGTGATATTTTTACTGGCACTGTACACTTCTTCTGATCATATTTGCCCTCCCTGACAACGCCCTACGCTCGCGTTCCATGTCAGCATCGTCTTTCAGATTAGGGGTCAGTACGTCGCCAAAATATTTAAAACTTTCCACCTTTTGCAAAGGAATCCCACAAAGCTTAATAGAGGGGACCGAAGAGGGACCATGGCCAGAAACATCATGCATTCACTTTTTTTTACATTATATGCTAGGCCATGACGGTAAGGTTTATGGTTTCTACACAACCGTAACGCAACACAAATCTCTTGTTTGTCTGTATGTCTTTGGTGGTAGAGTTGTAACTAACCGCGGCCGAAGCCTCCCACCACTACAGAGGCAAAATTGCAAAATTAATGGGAGTTAAGGTCGAATTTTAATACTACTGGAGTATTTTTATCGTCCATTGGAACCTGTAACCCTCTCCAGTTCCAGTTGCACACAGAAGCATGATATTACACATTCTAACCTTCAAAACTACACATATTTAAAATCGTAACCGCTAAGTCTCTCGCTAGTTTCTTCTACCGGTGGTAGATGTGTTACCAACGGATAGACTACATACGATTCAAAAGTGTTTGTCAATAATTTCGATTCCGTTTAGTCGATTATTATTTCAAGGCTTCATCGGTTATAGGCATTAGAATGATAAGTGATTTAATTGAAATTATACCTACGTTTTTGCAATGTAGACGGTCACTGAATCCGAATATTTCCATATTTCCACGGGATCGTAAACTACACGCGAGTTTTATTTGTCTAAAGTGATTCCAATGGCTTTGACTTTGAAGGGATTTTAATAACGATATCACTACCCTTTATACGAGTAAGTTATTGTTCAAAATCTCCACGGGACCAGAAATCTGTGGTGAATAATTAACTTCAGGATTAGCAACAGTATCATCGCGTTCAACTAATCGTATATAATTGCTCTACAATGATCATTACGTAGTGGATATAATGCGCAATCAAGCAAGTGTCGTGAGATTGCTTCGATAGTTCTCGATGTTTCGATAGTTTACTCTTTGAGTCTTTAATGTTAGGTCGATTAACGCCTGGAATTTCCCTATTCCAATGGAAACTTCACGAAAAAAGACCATTGAACACGTGACAACGTATATTATTTTATAAAGATTATAAGTCACAGTTATTGAAGTGAAACTTCTTATGGCACTCGAGATGGCTTGTCTATGTCATTTCTTTTATATTATTTGTTTCTCTTGATTCGAACTTGAGAATAAGGATTCTATTCATGCTTGTACAAGACAAGCAAGTTAGTTATTCTAGGAATAAATACTATTAAAACGGCAATCACGAATTAACTTCACTATTGTTTATAACATTATCATGACATCACCCGCCGTAACTCTACTGTGACATTTTAAAGGTAAACACATATTGTAACTTCAGAAATATATAATTTGTGGTCTATTTATATGTATATAGTAGTTGATCAACGCAACGTATAATAAATAAATTTTAGCGCCATTTTTTACTGTGAAGATGGTTCAGAAATCATTTGTCGATTTTTAATAAGATACATCAATCAGTTTTGGATTTGCCTCCACACAAATGGGATATATATCAAATACATGCTTTTACAAAAGACGTATTACAATATTTGTACGATAAAAATGTTTGCAGTTGATTCAATTTGCACACGAGAGCAAAATATTACAAATATCATACGTAGCGGAATCAACATTCGGAACCGGAATATAAATGGTTTTGATTTAATTTGGAAAAACTAGAGCCTGAGAAATACGTCACGATCTATCGTCAAACCCACCAATTCTACACTAATATTATAAAGAGGAAAGATTTGTATTTTTGTATGTAACGAAAAAACTCAAAAAGTACTGGACCGATTTTAATAATTCTTTTTTCATTAGAAAGCTACATTATCACTGAGTAACATAGGCTATATTGAGTACTAGATTACTATAGAAATCTTTAGAAAATCCTATTAAAACCACCCGAAGGGGTAAAAAAATAGCCATAAAATGTCTTTCATCGCATACGCTATGAAGAGTATTAATGATAGGACAAAAAAAATGTTCGACAATATTATAGAATATACCAATATCTACAAAAAATTTCGCGAGACCATATGTCTAACTATTGTAGTTACGTCACTATAACTACTTTTTTACATTTAACAAATTGTTAGAAATGCCGATCAAAATCAGACCGTGTTATCCATACCATTTATAAATTTAATATTCAAGACTGTCTCAATACCCGATGATTACTTTTTGAATGATTGAAATCGGATATTCTATTCAAAAGATATCATTAAATTAAAATGCCGGCGGCATACACATATAAAAACATGCTGGCGGCGGCCGCCACGCAGCTCATCGAGTAACTAACTCGACGAGAGAGGGGCAGTGCGGGAGTAGGGGGGTGCACCATTATGAACTAGGTAGCCGGTCTGCTCCTTACGCAGTGGATGCAAGCGACATTGATTATTTCGAGTTTTTTTTAACTAATTTTTATGACTCACTTAAAAAGTTCTGTTCAGAGCTACTTAGTTTTAGTATGAGGAATCACACTTTTTCATAATATTTGTCAATTCATGGTTGTTTTAATTATCATGCTTTTAACTTAAATGTCTGTACCTATTTATGTCTACCCGTGCGAAGCCGGGACGGGCCGCTAGTATACATTAAAAAGCCCTTTCAGAGGATCTCGAACAAACACTAACGCGAGATTTGTGATGACCACTTTTTAATTAAAAATAAACTACAGTAAAAAATCAAACTAAACCTAGAACAATTAAATTACTGTCGAGAATAATTATAATCCCGATTCGTGTGTGATATAGCTGCACTGATATAGTTATAGTATCATTTAATTACATATATACATTGAGTTATAGAAACTTTCGTTTCGGGTTATAGGAGACACGTATGCGTATGTACTTGTGTCTATTAGGTCTTTGCTGTACTCTTTGATATAAGCTGAATTAAAAATTAATTTATATTATAGCCAATGTGAGGAAAGAAGTTTCGCAAAAAAAAAATAGCAAATTAGAATCCTTCGCAATGCCACATTATATCAATAAATCGCGCACTAGCTTTTGTACGTTTGATGACAGATAATTTAAAGAAACATACATATTTGATCATTTAAGAGTTACCAGCTAAATACCTTACACATTTCGCAATGCCACAAAATAAACTAAAACATACATGTAATAGAATAGTATTGTAAAATATATAATTGTACAAGAAACTTTACAGTTCACATTAATTTAAATAAATAAAGAATATTTTGATCATGAAATCCGCGAGTGACTTGGTCACTAAGTACGCTTTTTCTCATGGTCCTGGGTTGCGGTGGAACCCAAGGAACAGCTGTTATAAAATAAAAAATACGAACCGTTGGAATCATATCCAACGATGACGATGTCAGTTACATTCAGCCCTTCTACTGCCAGGTCGTTCCACACTCCCAAAGCCCTGTTCAGGGCCAAGGGCCTCAAAGGCACCAGTATCCCAGCTGGTGGCCGCAGCCAGGAGTCTTCAAGCCAGGATTTCAGTGTTGAACTCTTACTCAAAGCTGGAATGGGACGGGGCTTGTCATAGTTCCGCTTGTCGATGGGTTGTTTATCACCTAAAATAAGAAAAATTGATTAATATCTTTCGTATCACAAAATCAGCAAGATCGTTCTTTATTTAGTAATCCATAATCTTCGTTAGGCCCATAGATTTTCGAACGCCTCTCTGTTTTTTTGCATGTTAAAACATATTTTGCACACAAAACTTCTCTTTTTCCCATATATTGCCCGTCATGGTAATACGAAGCAACGAATCGTCATGTTTTGTATGCTCCTCGCCAATCAATCTTGAATTGGAGGAGTATAGAATATAAATAGGAAGATTTGTAGTGAAACCAAGTAGTGTCGTGGTTTTACCGCAAAATGACTTCTAGATTTATAAATTATCTTGTTTTTAAAGAGCTGTACCATGATTAAAAGTTGCAAGATACGTACTTTCTGTTTTGGGATTCCTTTGGCCTGTGCTCTCGTATTCATCATCAAGTTCCACTGCTTTCTGAGACGTGTCTTCAATACTGTCCATTGATTTCGTCGTTGCAGGCAGTGTGGGTGGTTCTGACTGAAATTCAAATATTTTCATTTTGTTACGTAAAGTCTCATAGAAAAGTATTCTGTCTTGATATAAATAAAAACCATTCTTTATTTATATCATGACTGAATTGGTTGGTTCAACGATTTAAAAATGAATATTCATTCATCTATTTCTGTCAAAATCTTCATATAGATATTGTCTCCCAAAACTTGAGAATTCATAACTACTTTCAAGCACAGATGAATGACGCCTTTTTAAAGAATATTTAGACACACAAGTTTGTAAGAGAACGTTGATGCAGCTGCCCAGAATTAGGCTGCGACCCCCTTACTTCGAATCTACACACCAGTGTAATCACTTGGGCATATACACCATAACAGTGGTTACCCATACAAACTGTCATACTTAGTAAGGCAAAAAGTGTAAGCAGCATCCAATTACTACTCGTAAGCAGGCTACGTACACCGCAAAATGACTTCCGGAATATTTAGGCTACCTCACGATGTTTTTCGTCACCATAATCTACGGTATACTAACCACTAGGCCATGGTGGCTTGCATCGGACGCTATATGTACCGCTTCATCTCTTTATGAATGGATAATAATATACATAAAATAACAATAACATACCTGCCCGTTGAATCCGCTTTGGTTATAGACATCGTCAGTGACACTGTCTCTATTATAAACATTATTGTCTAGCATCGACACTGTAAACCCGGTCGGTGTTTCGTCTTGCATTGTTGTTTTATCATCAACGCTTTCGTTGAAATTGATGCTTCTGTTATCGTAATCTAGATCGGCAACATTCTTCTCAGCATCTTCCTCAAAAACTAATGTTGTTAGCAAGGATTCTGTTGTCGTTGTCATCTTCTCGATTATCTCTTTCGATTGAGAATATATTTCATCGTTTTCCGTATTTATCCTTGCTAGAGTTCTCTCTGGTTCTATGTCTCTAATTTTTGATTCCATAGCGGAAAAGTCGTCGTAGTCTGTTTTAATACCGTCCCTTAAAAGACCATCGGGTTTCGGTATGTCTTCAAAGTTTTTGTCCACTTCACTTTCACCATTGTTACTAATCACTAAATTCACTATTATTAGTATTGTTACTTTAATACCGTCACTTATTAAGGCCATTTTAAATCACTTTGGATATAACTTAGATCATGCTAATCCTGTTTTAAATCTGTAAATTGATTAGGTAAAATATATAAATATTCAGTTGAGTCTTACTTGAAATTGCTTTTGCAAGCAATTTAAGTTCTGGTATGATACTGTAAACATATATAGATAGACAATACTATTTTATAGGGTATGAGAAAATAAAATTATCGTAATTCGTCCAAACGTGACTTGATATTAGCAAATCCAGTAGTAATATAGTGCAAGAAATGGCAAAAATTTACGCTTTAGGTAAACTCATCTCTATTTTCGAAAAAATATTAAAGAGATCTCGATAGTCACATAGATATATAAAAAGTCATGTATTCGCAACAAAATTCAGGTGTTTTATACAGTTGCATCGCTATATGCACAATGTTAATAAAGGACATTTAAAAAAATAACAAAGACATTTAAAAGCTTAGATTTAGAGAGATTCTAAAATTGTTTATCGGATAAAGCACAGGCTACTAGCTTCATAATAATTCAAATAGACATACTAATGGCCCACTGTGGTCACAGTTCTCCTCAATTATAGGGGAAAGGTTCTTACAGCATAAACCCACAACGCTGCTCCACTGCTGGTTGCTTCACAATATTTTGCTTTTCCAAAATGCACAATGTTGTATTAATATGAAAAATTCAATTTTGAGTCTAACGTAATCTTAAGATAACAATAATACTTTCAAAGAGTGCTTTATTGGCATTCCTGTCTCGACAACTACATCATTATACTCATCATCATCTACTTCACTCTTTTGAATGTGAACCAATGTAACATTTTCAAATTCAGTCATGTTGATAGCTGTGATGTTATTACTTAATTTAATTTAATAATATTAAAAAACACAACGACGTTTTTTATGGATAAAAACTTAGTGGTGTCTATCTTATTTGAACTTCTTGCGACTGCTATGAAGTAGATTCCTCGCGTTTCACCAATAAACATATAATTGGCGTTATAAGTATTTCCCAACACAGCCTCGAACCAGGAACCTTACAATTTGTAACTAATCCTAATAAACCATTAGACTTCTCCGCTTCACTTATTACTCGTCTGATAAACAACAATCTATTACTAAGTAAATCTCAGTTCGAAGCAAACACGTTATAATCGATTATTATTATTATTATTCGTGATTATAGCTGTAATCATGATTACTTAATAGTCATCTTAGATCGTAAAAAAAGTATACTAGAATGGTTTCTAATTGGTAGCGTTTCCAACAACTTCGTGAGATGTCATATGCGGTTTTTACATCTATCATGTCTTTATCACATATAAAACAAAGTTCTCTACTGTGTCTGTGTTGAAATTCGACATGCGTGTCCCGTTAGCGATGTATACGTTCACTTAGAATAGATTAACGCATAATCCAACGGAATCCTGACTAGTATATATATAAAATACATGTCCGTCATAGAATTTGAAACCGTCCAATCTGTATGCCCTAAATCGAGCACATAAGAAACATACATACATACATACATAGCATCACGCCTCATTCCCATAGGGGTAGGCAGAGACAACATCCTTCCACTTGCCACGATCCTAGCATATCTCCTTCGCTTCTTTCATTCTCATTAAACCTTTCATACAAGTTCGTCGGTTTAGAGTACTCTTGACCTGGCCGTTACTTAAAATGTCCTGGGTTTGATCCAGGAACGTTCACCTTGGTCTTCCCCTTCCAACTTTCGCATGCACTCTTGATTCATAAATCCCTTTTGTCAGTCTCCTTTGAGAAAATGAATGTTTCTCTACATGCCCAAACTATCTGAGCATACCTTTCTCAATTTTAGTCACTACGTCTTCTTTTATACCACAACGTTCTCTTATCACACTATTTCTCACTCTGTCACTCAGTTTTAATCCACTCATGCTTCTCAACGCTCTCATCTCTACCGCATTTATTTTACTTTTGTGATTCTTCTGCCATACCCAACTTTCACTACCA
>JACTOM010000577.1:198834-213770 GCA_015832385.1 Elymnias hypermnestra | reverse complement strand
GGAAGACCGAGGCGAACGTTCCTGGACCAAATCCAGGACATTTTAAATAACGGCCAGGTCAAGAGTACTCTAAACCGACGAACTTGTATGAAAGATTTAATGAGATTGAAAGAAGCGAAGGAGATATGCAAGGATCGTGGCAAGTGGAAGGATGTTGTCTCTGCCTACCCCTATGGGAATAAGGCGTGATGCTATGTATGTATGTATGTAGTATACAAATTCTTTCACCTCTTCCACTTGTTCCCCCTCTATCAAAATATTGCCATTCATCATAGATTCATCTCGTTCAAAAAGAATAACTTTCGTTTTGTTTGCATTCACTTTCATTCCTTTCCCTTTCAAAGCTTCATTCATATTATTTAGCGCATTTAGCACATTGGAAATATATTACTAAACTCACTCAGTCACTTAAAAACTATTAGCGATCTCTAAATACTTATTGGTCACTAAGAGACACCGCGAGGAAGAGCTAGTTATATATATGTAAATAAACACTTTAATTTTCGTTATAATAAAAACATGTTATTGTTTTTAAAGTTGCCGTTCATATTAGTTAATGGTTGTTTTATAAAACAGCCGATTAGAGCCATGGGCGCAGCTATATTGCCATTAGCTACTCTACCGAACGGCTTTCACGTTAGCCCACTTCGCGTCCAGCCGTAATGCGACATGCGATAAGGAAGGAAGGCATCTGCATATTATATGCCGATTTTACATGTCATCGTGTGCTCGCATCGTAACATTTCGTCCACATTGTTACAAAACGCGCTAAACGAGGTATCCATTTAAAAAATAAGTAAAAAGAGACTATGGAATTCGGCTTGATCGAGTCGCAGCGCACGTGCTCAGTTACGTCAAGCGATGAATACATCTCTGTCAAACAGGTCCTGTACATTTTTTTTCTCCGAAGCCGACCAAAAAGGAGTTTTTATTATAAGTAAAACTAGCCGACTGACGCAACTGCGTCTTTTCTTTGCTGGGGAATGCTTTTGCGCACGTCGGATGAACTTAACCTCCATCCGGCAGTGTGGAGCTCGTTGGTTGCACTAGAACACCCACTAATATCCAACGGAACCCTCTTCATCCGTATGCTGGGAGACAGATGTTCGCTGACGCATTCTTTTCTGCCACTCCGGATGAATCCGACTCAAACAGGCATAACTGCGCCTTCTGGCACCCTTTCTACTCCGGCGGCCGGGAGAAGTATCGATCGCATTCGATTTTTCCGTTCCCTCTCTAATGTCTCCTGCAAGATAATGGACTTACAGAAGGAGGACACAGCCCTACAACGTGGCACCCCAAGGTATTCACCATAACACCCGTGTCCGGTTAACACATGAACTAACATGTAGGGTAAAGAACCGTGCTTTCCGGCAAGCCAACCTGCCAAATGGAGACGGATCGCCGCAACAGTTGCCACGTCCGCTCCAGTAGACCTGAGATCATCTTTCCATCTTTCAATCAGGGCCCTGTCGGGTAGAGTCCTGGTTCTCTGGCCTCTATCCGGACAGGTGAAAACTGCGTTAAAATCCGTTGAATAATTTAGAAGATCAGACATAAACCAAACAGATTTTCCAGTGGCTAAGTGGTAGCTAATGGCAGTGAGAGTTATCCCCTATTCTCACTACTTGCAGGTCAGATGTCCCATTCATCCATAGAAGAGAATCTAGCCTACTATCCTATTGTAAAATACTGACGCCTAGAGTGAATAGGAATCTTCCAAGAAAACGTATACCAGCTTAGACCTGATGACAGCTTTCCTTATCGCTTGCTATATTTTTATGACTGTAACTTGTATCATGGGTACAATGGGCATTCATCTACACAGAGATTAGTCATTGGGTGCGCTTAGCTACGATTAAAGTAGATATTACAGTACTCCAATCTATCCCTCTATTAGTTTATATTTGACTACAGTATTCTAAATTATTGATCCACATTAACCTAAATCTTCTTCTAAAGAAATCGTTAAAGCGATAAAGCTACTAATTGTTGTAACCATAAATAATTCCGGTTACAATAAAGAGTAAGTTATGTATGAATTGCAAAAAAATCAGCTAAATAGGTACGTAATTTATATATGCATCTTTTTATAATTCGTAGAAGATTATTGCGCTCGGAAAATATCATTTTCGCGAGGTTTTTGTCAATGCTGATAGATTAGTGGTCAGCATTTTATCAGAAAGTATTTGTGTTGGATATAGCCGCGCCCGAAGCCCCCCAGCAGTGTAGACTTTACTAGCGAAGCAAGCACTCGCACTGTTACACAAGCAATCCCATGCTGCTACTACCACCAGGTTGTCAGATTTTATGTATAGTAGCAAGATTCACAAAACTCTTAACATGGATCCCTAACAGCGGTGGGATCCCAAAAAACCGGGCCCGCATTCTGACATAATTACCAGTGAGTCATCCGGCCCTTCGATGACTCGATGATTGCTTCAAAACACTGTCAATGCTGTGTATAATAGGAAAACCTTACCACAGTGGAGTATTTCATTTGCATTTACAAGCCATGGTGATTCTCGTACCGGGAACTCCCAGGTACTAATTTTGAGCTACATTAATTTTATTTTTATTAAATGACCCTGTGCCTAGGAGTGGAACTTAGCTGTTGCTTAACTTTATAACAACTAGCAGGATAAATGCAGGTTGGATGACGTGGAGGCAGGTCTTGCGATTTGCGATGCCATAATGCCCCTTAAACTAAAGGGGAAGATTTATAAGACGATCGTAAGACCTGTCATCCTGTATGGATCAGAGTGCTGGGCCACCAAAGGGGAGAATGAAAGGAAATTGCATGCAGCGGAGATGCGAATGTTGAGATGGATGTGTGGAGTGACAAAATTGGATAAGATTAAGAATGAGTATATTAGAGGAAGTGTGAAAGTAGCACCAGTGACCGAGAAGTTAAGGAGTGGAAGGTTAGCCTGGTATGGACATGTAATGAGAAGGGAGGATAGCCATGTATGTAAGAGGGTTCTAAATATGATGGTAAGCGGCAGGGCCGGGAGAGGGCGACCAAAAAAAGTGTGGATGAATTGTGTGAAAGAGGATATGTGTATTAAGGGTGTGAATGTAGAAATGACAGCGGATAGAGTGAAGTGGCGAAAGGAAACATGCTGTGCCGACCTCACCTAGTGGGATAAGGGCAAGAAACAAAAAATAATTCTGTTAACTATTGGGATTTTTTTAAGAATTTTTTACCCCATAAATGAAGGAGCTACCGTCTTAGATTATTACTTACGATTACGAGCGAATAAATCTCAATTATTTTTTACCCTGTGGTCTCTGCCACAGAGTAAAAACCACCGAATTACCAAACACCATGGTATGAATGCCATAACATCTTACATAAGGGCGGTGTTGTTAACGAGCGGTCTCGCGGAAGGTGTTTTTTATCTCGCTGTCTCTCTCGTTTCGTAACGTATTTGGGGTCATTTAAAACTAGTTTTTTTTTTGGGGACATTCCACCTGAATTCTCCGCTGGGCCGTGCAAGGTGAATGCATTTGCCAATTTCAATTACACGACTGGTTCTGCGCGTTTTTTTTTATTGTGTACAGGCTAACGCTTGATTATGATCCCGCCTGATAGTGATGTACAATCCTAAATGATAACATGTCAACCTGGTGTGATGTATCTAATTATTTATGCTTGTTCGCATGTCTTAAAAGAGTAAACGCTGAATTTCTTGTCGGTTTCTTCTCAGCAGAATCAAATTCCATAGCCGGTGATAGATTTGTTACCAACGGACAGAATAATGACCACTCAAAAGACTAGTTCAGACCAAGACAAATATTATACATTAATAATAGAAAAAACGATATCCTGAATTTCTTTCCGTTATATTGTTATGCAAATTATTGGAAGGCTGAAAAAAAACATGTAATAGTAAAGTCATTCTCAAGTGGCACGACCATGAAAATAGAATTCCTATTTCCCAATTTCATGTTGATGTAAATTATCGCATTTTACACTGATAAATCTAATACCGAAAGTGGAAACACTTTTTTTTTAATTTAGAGGATATCAAGGGCTTATGTTATTGTTGGTATTTCTTATCGCATTTAATGCAGGTTTTGCTATTTCACGGTAACAGCTGATACACGTTGGTTAACGGTGTCTTTTATATTCATCTATGTTACTAGTTGTCTGGTTATTTATAAGCTACTGTTAAAAGACTTCAACGCACACCTTTTCTAATCTAATCCATCACATGAATAATTGTGCTTTATAAGCTCTAGTTCTACAATACACGATCGGGAAGTGGAGTTTGTTACAATACAGACTTGTAAGATGGAGTTTGCTACAATTCAAGCTTGTAATGTGGAGTTTGCTACAACACAAGTCTGTAAGGTAGAGTTTGCTACAATTCAAGCTTGTAAGGTAGAGTTAGCTACATTACAAGCTTGTAAAGAGGAGCTTGCCACAATACAACCTTTTAAGGTGGAGTTTGCTACAATACAAGTTTGTAAGCTAGAGCTTGCCACAATGCAAGCTTGTAAGGTGGAGTTTGCTACAATTCAAGCTTGTAAGGTAGAGTTAGCTACATTACAAGCTTGTAAAGAGGAACTTGGCACAATACAAGCTTGTAAGGTGGAGTTAGCTGCCATACAAGGATTGTAAGGAGGAGCTTGCCACAATGCAAGCTTGTAAGGTGGAGTTTGCTACAATTCAAGCTTGTAAGGTAGAGTTAGCTACATTACAAGCTTGTAAGGTGGAGTTTGCTACAATACAAGCTTGTAAGGTGGAGTTTGTTACAACACAATACTGTAAGGAGGAGCTTGCTGCAATACAAGCTTGTAAGGTAGAGTTAGCTACATTACAAGCTTGTAAGATGGAGTTTACTTTAATGCTCAGAGTTTACTTTAATACTTAAAATTCAGAAAGTGAAGTTTTGCCATAGGATTTTTATTGCAAATATAAACTGCTAAGCGATTTTCCACCAGTGTTTTACTTGCCAAACTACATCGTAAAGCGATTTCCTGCGAAATTCATAATAATATGTAGTTTTGCTTGCTAAGCTAGAGTGTTAGTGTTTCGCCGTTGCGATTTATTTGCTAACTAGACTGCTTTCCACATAGTTTTTTTTGAACAAGATTGCTGAGCGATATCCACACGGTTTTTCTTTAGTTTTAGACCGCAAGCGATTTCCAGAATTTTTTTCATTAGTAACGATACCGCTAAGCGATCTTTATCATATTCATTGGGATATTAGACTGCTTAGGTGTTCCCCACAGCAATTTTATTGCGATTATGAAATCCTAAACGTTTTTCCGCGTCGTTTTTAATGCAAAGCAATTGGAAGTATAAAACTATTATATAGTTTGACGAAAAAGCACTTGCGAATTCTATGTTTGGCTGAGCTGAAACCAGCTTGGCCTTTAGTGAGATGAATAAATTATTGTTCACGGAAGTTTCATGGGTTCGACTCCTGGGCACCACTAAGTTTGTCTTTATAAAAAGAAACTTAGGTCCTTGATCCATTGATCATTACGCTTGTGGAAATCCCAGGAAGAGATCTGGGGTATTTGTAGCTTGTATACCCGTAATTTATGAGTAGCATTGCCCGGCAGTGGATCATAAGTCGGTTGCTTGCTTTACTTAGTATTGTACTACCCTCATTGTTTATAACGCGAATGATTTACAACAGAGCTACGTGTATTGAATACCGTAAGTCATCAAGTCAAGGTTACACGTATTCCTGATTCCGGGATCATTACACGGGTGATAACGATATGGTACAGTGACGATGTTATACAATTATATCTATAAATCGATGATCAAACTACGCCTGGTATCTGCCCAATAAAATATATATCTAAGAAATATTAAGGTAAGTAGCAGCCCAATAACGTCCCACTGCTGGGCACAAGCCTCCTCACTCATAGGAGCAAGGGGTTTTTACTGCGGATTGGTAGGCATAGTACACAAGTGAACTCTCCATTCCTTCACTCTCATAGTCCGGTGTGACGGGAATCCGACACCATCGGAGAGTGACCAGGCGCAGGACCGACGGGTTAACGTGCTCTCCGAGACACGGAGATAGATCACACCTCCAACTTCCCAGATTCGAGCAACTATCTAGAAAATCTTAATAGAAACCTCAATATCGAGTTCCAGGACCTCATGTCTGTATTCGAACATGCTAACCACTAGACCAATGAACCAAGAAATTGTACTATTTCTGTAAGGGTATAAATCCTATAAAACTGGCCCAATTTCGATGAAATATTGTGTGTTCAGGTGGATTCAAGAATAGTTTGACAGTTCTACCTGATAGATAATTCCATTTGTCTATAAATCTTACACGTGACAGGTTTCTAAAGGAAATCTTTTTTAGAAATAAGTCATCCTATGTATATAAGGTTTCTTTTGGTTTTTTATTTCCCACTATATAACTTACATAATACTACATAAATAACTAAATAACATATTACCGCCTATTTCTATAAGATCGAGAGCTATGGGTGTGTCACTGCCAAAAATGGTCCTGGCAGGACAAATTTAGGAACTTTCATGATCTAATTTGTCATATTCTGGACTAAAGGGAGGCTTCGGCTGTGGCTAGTTAGTAAATAAATTGAGTCAAGCTAAAAATTACTGGACCTATTTAAATATATCTTTCAATATATTCAAAAATATCCTTTCAATATCTGTAAAGTAACAAAAATAAATAGTCTGACTTTCCACTGCCACGAAATCGGTATCAACGCGAGGGACACGCGGCATTGCTAGTATCGTTATTAAAATATCGTTGATCGTAGAAGGGTATAAATTTTCCTTGAAATTTAAAAAGAAATCTAAGGGGTGAATCTTAAATACACACAAAATTGAATGAGAATCGGTCAAGACATTTCGAAGGTGTTTGGCAACAAACATCGAAACATGACAGTTTTTTACATCAGATGGTATGTGTATAACTCTAAACGTTTAGTTTAACATGTTAAATTATTAAGGATGTCAATAATAGGGAGCTTAGTTTAATGATCCCGGAATGAGGAATACGGGTAGCCTTGACTGTTACACTCGGTATTCAAGACGTGTCGTTCCGCTTGTGTTGGACTCTGCAGCTAGAATACAAGACACTGCTGCTCTTGTTCCGATCTTATATGTTTTCCTCAAACAAGTTTTATGTTAACTACATTGACATTAAAATATATCGCTGCTTTAGAAGACTAGAACAAAAAAAGCTAATTTTACAAGCAGATCCTTTTGAAACTTAAACAATTACAGCGTCATTTTTGACATAAAAATATATAGGCTTTCTAAATTCAGTCGTGATTTAAACTAAGTTAATAATATTATGGATTTGTTATTAATCCAAATAAGCGATACATAGAACACAATCAACAAAATGATCGAGTGGTCAGGAATGAGCTGTGTTCAACGTTATCTACGTATGGGGTGAACGGTTGTCTGATTCAAGCGTTGAAGTCTCTCTATGAGGGCCTCTATGAGTGCCTGTGTCAGAATAAACGGAGCGTACACGGAGTGGTTTCCTGTCGAAAGAGGTGTTCGAACGGGATGTGTTGCGGCACCATGGCTGTTCAATCTATTCATGGATAACTGTTTGACAGATTTAAAAGAAAGTATGGGTGAATGAATGAATTACTCGTCAAATGTTTACTCTACGCTGATGATCAAGTAATACTTGCGTCAATACTTGAGGTACAGGAGATGCTAAATATTACGAATGAACCTTTGAAAGGGAAAGGAATGAAAGTCGATGTAAACAAAACGAAAGTTATGCTTTTTGAAGGAGTTGAATATATGGCAATATTTTAATAGATGGGGAACAAGTGGAAGAGGTGAAAGAATTTGTATACTTGGGATCTAAATTTATAAAAGATGGAACATGTGAAAGTGATATTGAAAGGAGAGTAAATGCGAGGAATATGGTAAATGGTGCTCTGCACGCCTTTATGAGTAGCCAGATGGTGTCGCAAAGGGCTAGACTGGCTGTGCATGCTGGAGTGTTGGTGCCAACACTTATGTATGGTAATGAAAGTTGGGTATGGCAGAAGAATCACAAAAGTAAAATAAATGCGGTAAGAGTAAGAAATAGTGTGATAAGACAACGTTGTGGTATAAAAGAAGACGTAGTAACTAAAATTGAGAAGGGTATGCTTAGATGGTTTGGGCATGTAGAGAGAATGAATGAAAGGAGACTGACAAAAAGGATTTATGAGTCAAGAGTGAATGCGAAAGTTGGAAGGGGAAGACCAAGGCGAACGTTCCTGGATCAAATCCAGGACATTTTAAATAAGGACCAGGTCAAGAGTACTCTAAACCGACGAACTTGTATGAAAGATTTAATGAGAATAAAAGAAGCGAAGGAGATATGCAAGGATCGTGGCAAGTGGAAGAACGTTGTCTCTGCCTACCCCTATGGGATTGAGGCGTGATGCTATGTTTATGTATGTAAAACACAATAGTTATCTGCTTTATATCTCTTTATGGATTTTGAAACCAGCTCACCGCGATGATAATTTGGGATCACTAACCTCATTCACTCGTCAAATTTAGCAGGCTTTCGCAATGTAGGTGTTCATTAAGCATGGATTTCGGATAAGAACCTGAAGCTAATTGGGATATACCGCAGGGAACAACAATTACATATTTTATATATCACCGTAGGGCTATACCACATGTCTTACTGACAAATGGCTTAGCCTGAGCTGTTTACCTCTTGATCGTAATCTAAGTTACACTACAATTACCATATATATGGTACTAGCCGCACCCGCGACTTCGTCTGCGTGGAATGATTTTTGGGTAGCATTTTCATTAATTTAGACAAATATTTTTACCAAAAAGAAACAACGCAATCCCCATTGCTGTTGGAATTTCGTAGAATCCATTCTTAGCCTAATGACCTCTACACGGCAAAAGGATTATTCTTACCTAATTTTGAGTCTCTACGCCTTTTGGTTCTAGAGATATCGTGATGAGTCAATAGTTAATATTCCCGCATCCCTCCTCGCGGGTGGAGTTTCGCAAAATCCGATCTTAGCTGACCTCTATGATGAGTCTCATATACATATAAAGATTTGAAGGCAACGTACCCACATTACAAAGAATAAATGAGTTTTCTATCTTTATTTCTTTTTTTTTATATCTACAAACTGTTCTCAGCGATGACACTCGTGTAGTTCTCAATTCCGTGGGCATACATCGAAATTTCGATCGTATAATCAATCTAAAACATTCTGGAATAAATTTAAACACATCTCATCATAAGTGATCCAGTACAATGCAACCTATCCCAATCCTCTTTTTGAAATTTAGAGAAGTAACTATTATGTCCTTTAGGTTTTCCCCATATTGGTACTGGATCGGGAACTTCTCAGGGGCGTTTCTTGGTGTTGTTGATTAGGAGACACCTGTCGATGACCAGCATATAGATGATTCTCTCGGTAAAGGAGGCACTTGATACGAGGTTTCTCTTGACGACTTCATCCGGGACACCGTATTGGGTTGCGCAAGCCGCTGGTATCTTACTTTAGGATGACCAGGGTAGATTGCGTCTACCGATCGTCTGGTGCTCTAGTAAAGGAAGCGGAGGGTATCGCTGGGTTTTAGTGGGTATTCTGGTTTACCAGCGAGTCCCACACTGCTGAAAAGATTTTACTCTAATCGGCGTGCATAAAGGCATTTCCCAGCGTTAAAAAAAAAAAAGGATGACGAGGAGAATATGGGTTTAATACCCGTATTCTGTCTCGTCAGTGAGTCTCACCCTGCTGACTTTTTAATCGGTAAGCATGTCCCAGCGAAAGAAAAAGGGAGATCAGTCGAATCGACCAATATAGTTTTTTTGAATGTACGGCTAATGATGGTGTTAAAGGGCTTACAATAATGTTACAAGGGTTCCTTCACGCCCTTTTCTAAGAAGAACCCACAATGTTTATTTTTCATCATCATTGCAATATATTAATAAATAATATGGTAAAGAAGTGATAAGCAGAATTTGTGTTATTGAAATGCTTATTTTTATCTCAGTTGATTAAGATGGAAGGTTTCCGAGTAAAGTCTCAGCGGACCAAAGGCCGGTTTGTGTAATTGCACCGCGGCGGGTCAAGGTTCATATTTAAACATACAAAATTACCCAAACACCGTTTGCTTTGTACATACTGATTGCATTGACGAATGTTGATTAAAGTAGATTGAATTTATTTATCAGCTAGTATACAATTTACCACGTCGAGAACAACACCTTGGACTGTGATTATCAATAAATAAGATATCAGAAAACGTTATCGATTTTTTACTAAAAGGTAACTGATATTATATAAATGCGAAAGTAACTCTATCTGTCGCGGTTTTACGAAGAAACTACTGAACCGATTTAAATGGAATTTGACACACTGATAGGCTAGAGTCTGAGAAAGGGCATAGGTAATTGTTAACGTAAACACTCAATAACAACGTGTTTCCCCATATACCCACGGTATCCGAATATATAAGCAAAAACAGATCACTTGCGATATCTCGACAAATATTCACCAGATTGTCTTGAAATTCAGTGTATGTTAACCTATCGCGACGTGGTTTCTTACTAAGAACGTGTTTCGCCATATTTCCACGGGATCCGGATATAAACGAAGCTTACTGAGAGATTTCCTTAACCATTCACCCTTAGATTCATCATTCATGTTCCCTTCGTGACATACGAGTATACTTGCACTAATAACGGTTTTTTGAGCCTCATGCGGAAGCTCAGAGTCACTCAGCGTGCGATGGTGAGGGCTATGCTCGGAGTTTCTCTACGTGATAGAATCAGAAATGAAAAAATCCGTAGTAGTACCAGACTCACCGACATAGTCCTACGAATCGCGAACCTGAAGTGGCAATGGGCATAGTCTGAAGGACCGATGGACGTTGGGGGCTGAAGGTGCTGGAGTGGCGACCCCGCACCGGACGGCGGAGTGTAGGCAGACCCCCCACAAGGTGGACCGATGATATAAAGATGGCCTTGTGGATGTCATTACGTGGGACCTATGTCCAGCAGTGGACGTCCATCGGTTGAAGCGACGACGACGATGACGAATAAAGGATTTTCCAGTATTCCAATAGAATCAAGAAAAATTAAAAGTGCGTGCGTACATATAGAGGAAGGGAAAATGGAAGATATGTTGGGAATTTAATTGTCATTAAAATATTAAAAGTGCCGAAAACTAATACAAATAATTTGTTGAAATCTCAAATTACGAATTGTAAATAAAAACGCCACGTGTTCTTTATCAATATTAGAAATTATTAATTATATTTTGTTTTTCAATTTCAATTTTGATTAATGAATAATTGAATATTGATAATTTTGATTCAATAAAAAATAGTTTTGTAAATTTTATAACTACCTTCATTCGAATTGACATGAAATACGCTGCACAACTTCGTGACGCTAATCACTAGTTTCATCATTCATTATCATCATCATAAATATTTGACCCTCATGCCCCTAAAGAAGTTTCACTTCAAAAACGCGGATTGTCATTGTCATACATTTATGGAGCATTATAAAATCAAAATCAAAATATTGTCTATTCAAGTAGGCTCTAAAAGCACTTTCGAATCGTCAGTAGTCTGTCCATTGGTAATAAATCTACCGACGTTTCGGAAAGTTGATTCCGCTGAGAAGAAAGAGACCCCCAAGAAACTCAATTAAGTTACAATGAGTAATATTTGCTTCTGTGTGTAAGTGGACATTTTTATCGCTCAAGTAATCTTCAACATTATAATTTGCATATTTCTTAAAACTATGCGGAGGCAAATGCGTATACTTAACCTGACAAATGATTTCTAATATATTCCTCCTGGCTGTTCCTGGGTGTCACTCGACTAGTTCATGATCCTGTAGCGATATGGGTATATTCGTTATTTCAAAATATTTATTATTTTTAATTCGAAATTTGTTAAGATTTTTCTTATCGAGGACCATGGGAATCTCTAAAAAGGTAGGTTTTTTTTTAATTGCTTAATAATAATTGTTGAGAACTCTACACTCGAAATTGTTGACGAGTATACATACCTGGGACACATAGTCCAGCTAGGTAGGTCCAATTTCGAGAAAGAGGTCAACCGCCGAATCCAACTCGGTTGGGCAGCGTTCGGGAAGTTCCGGAAGACTTTTTCGTCCAATATCCCTCAGTGCCTGAAGACCAAAGTCTTCGAACAGTGCGTGTTGCCAGTGATGACCTACGGTTCTGAGACGTGGTCGCTGACTATGGGCCTCATGCGGAAGCTCAGAGTCACTCAGCGTGCGATGGAGAGGGCTATGCTCGGAGTTTCTCTACGCGATCAAATCAGAAATGAGGAGATCCGTAGCAGAACCAAAGTCACCGACATAGCTCTACGAATCGCGAACCTGAAGTGGCAATGGGCGGGGCACATAGTCCGACGAACCGATGGACGTTGGGGTCGGAAAGTGCTGGAATGGCGACCCCGCACTGGACGACGCAGTGTAGGAAGACCCCCCACAAGGTGGACCGACGATATAAGGAGGATCGCCGGTAGCCGCTGGAGCCAGGCGGCACAAGATCGGGTCTTGTGGGCATCATTTCGTGAGACCTATGTCCAGCAGTGGACGTCCATCGGTTGAAGCGACGACGACGACGACGACGACGACGAATAATAATTGCAGTTTCTTATAGACACATCAAAAAAAAAATAACCTCACCAGGACATAAAATCCTGGATATTATTTCCAACTAGTCATGCTCACCCGGCAACATCACAAAGCAACCTTATTTTCCTCAACACTAATTATTATCTGTTAAAAATGAACACAAAAAATAGGATTTCGCGGAACGTAAAATCTCTTATTAATTTATGTTTATAAATCGTATCAAATAGCAATCTTTATTGTTAATTTGTTTCGCGCCAATCTATTTTTGTAACGGTAAAAAAATACGTCTAATATTACGTTGCATAATATATGGAATCGTTAAATATTAAATTCGACTCGACTTCCTAAACCGGATGGTTATCAGTGTCACTTTGGCAGAACAGGTATATTGTATGCCTTTGTTTATATGTCGGGTGGAAAAAAAATACAGCAGATGTCAACAAGTGGAAGATGTGAAAGAATTGGTATACTTGGGATCTAAATTTACAAAAGAACATGCGAAAGTGACATTGAAAGGAGAGTGAATGCAGGGAATATGGTAAATGGTGCTCTGCACGCCTTTATAAATAGCCAGATGGTGTCTCAAAGGGCCAGACTGGCTGTGGTAGTGAAAGTTGGGTATGGCAGAAGAATCACAAAAGTTAAATAAATCCGGTAGAGATGAGAGCGTTGAGAAGTATGAGTGATAAAGTAATAAATAGTGTGGTAAGAGAAGGTTGTGGTATAAAAGGAGATGTAGTGATTAAAATTGAGAAAGATCTGCTTAGACGGTTTGGGCATGTAGAGAGAATGAAGGAAATGACAAAAAGGATTTATGAGTCAAGAGCGAATGGGAAATTTGGAAGGGGAACGTTCCTGGACCAAATCCAGGACATTTTAAACAATGGCCAAGTCACGAGTACTCTAAACCGACGAACTTGTTTGTAAGGTTTAATGAGAATGAAAGAAGCGAAGGAAATATGCAAGGCTCGCAGCAAATGGAAGGACGTGATCTCTGCCTACCCCTATGGGAATGAGGCGTGATGCTATGTATGTCTGTCAACTCTGTGAAACGTGTGCACGTGACTATTTAAGCCTAAAAAATCTCCTTATCTAGCTTTATATTAAAACTAGCTGTTTTCCGAGGTGTTACCTGCGTATTTGTTGATTCCGTGGGAATTTGGGAATTTCCGTCCTTAGTATGTGTTCACTGTGCGTCAGGAGTAACTGTACAAAATTTTAAGTCAATCAGACTACTAGTTTCAGAGATTACGTGATGAATAACTTTGTGGGATTTTTCCGTTATTATATATATATATATATATATATATATATAAACATAGGACATCTTGTCAATTTTAAATTTTGCTTGTAAAAAACATGGACAGTTAGTAGCGTAATTTGGTTTTCGCTCTCTTTTCCGTAACTAAATTTTTCGCTCTAAAGGACTGGAACCAGGGGCCGTAAAAAAAAATTAACAAAGCCAACTTTGTCATGAATTTTTTAAGAAGTAATTTAAGCGTTTTAGTATACATATATGTACTCCTCGCAGATAATAGACATTAACGCTATATAAATAAATAGAAATTTTAACATAAAAAGAACCGCCTTCAGTCAAACTTACAAATATATGAATATGCTCTAAAAAGGAAGAAATAATTGCGTATTCTTTTGTAGTGTTCTTCGTATCCTTACATTCGGAGTCGGCGTCAGCCAAGGTAGATGTTCCCCGGGTGTCCACTTGGCAGCTCCCGCGTCTCTCCCACCTATAGCTATATATGTAGGTACCTTGGCTTACACCGACTCCAAATATAATAATACGAAGAACACTATAAAAGAATACGCTATTATTTCTTAATTTTTAGAGCATATTAATGTATTTTGAAGGCGGTTCTTTTTTTGTTAAAATTTCTATTAATTTTTAGTGAATCTGAAGTAAACTAACAAATTTGTGTCAGTATGTGTACACCTAAAACGCGTTTTTCATATGAGATAACACCGTTTAAATGAAACAACTTTACAAAGTTAAATTTATATTAATATCGCCACACCCGGGATCGAACCCGAAACCCTTATACCACCGCTTCACACGTAATTCACCTTTCAAATATTGCAAAGCAGCAACAAACGTAAGGTCATTGGCATTTGATTACAGACTGTTATAGATTTTGCCAAAAATCACACTCTTACTGTAAGCCGTTGAGGAGTTCCATTGATCTTCATATTTAACTACGACTAGCACTTGACCATACCGAAGTTACGGTAGGCGACTCAAATATCTGGATAGCTTATAGTAGATTCTGCCGAGTATCGTTGATTTGCTCCTAA
>JACTOM010000577.1:178812-197151 GCA_015832385.1 Elymnias hypermnestra | reverse complement strand
GATACCATTATTGTATTAATTGTAATACCATAGTTCTTTTCCACTTAGTCTAAGTTAGGTGTAAATAAAGTAAATCTGATTTGGCTTAAGTAATAATAAACTTCTAGTGTATGTTTTTAACTAAGATGAAGCTGTGGATTTAGTAAATAAATAAATAAATAAACTATGTGCAAGAGCGGCCTTATTGCCTAAAGCAACCCTTGGACAAATACTATATAACAATATTATTAATAATGACAAGTGTTTGCGATCATTATTTGTGGATTACTATTAAATTGCTATATTTGTTTATTATGCTGAAGTCTTTGTAATTATATCAGTGAAACGTCTACATCCGGTTTAACGCTGTTCCGGAAATTCTCAAATTTATTAAACTCTGTTTAGTCGTCGTTTTCACGACGATTGTGATTGGTGGACTTCTTATTTTTGAGTGGTTTGTTATAAGAAAGGCAGCACAGTAGAATGAAGTAATATTCGCCTAGTGACAGTTCTTAGTTTGTATCTACGTTAGTATTGTGTTTTAAGTCATTCAAAGTATGTTATATAATAATGAAGAATATGAGAATAATATAACTTAACCTGCAAATTAGTGAGCGACTCTAAAACAAGTAATATTCTTAAAAAGAAAGGAATATCTTTCACGAATGTTAAATCAAAGTGTGAATAGTAGTGGAAATCTTTCAGTAACACGTTCTTATTGAACATCTACGTGGTCTACGTTAAAGAGCCTATTTCCTTTCTCAGGCTCTAGACTATCCGTGTACCAAATTTTAGTAGTTTTTGCGTGAAAACGCGACAGACATTTCACGTTTGTTATATACGTAAAGCATCCGTAAAATCAATTGTTATGTCATGAATGATAACCTAATTAACCTAACAAAAACTATGATTTGGTAATTATATATAACAATGAACTGTTGACTATTTTTGGTTATTTTACAATATGCGTTAAGGAACCGAAATAAAGTTACTTAAGTAAGTAAGTAGCAGCCTATTAGCGTCCCACTGCTGGGCACAGGCCTCCTCACTCCAAGGAGTGAGGGTTTTTTATAGCATAGACCCACCACGCTGGTCCACTCTATTCCTTCACTCTCATAGTCCGATGTGACGGGAAGCCGACACGACCGGAGAGAAATTAGGCGCAGGACCGACGGCTTAAAGTGTTCTCCGAGGCACGGGGGTGGATCACACCGCCAACTTCCCAACTTCGGGCAATTATTGAGAAAATCTTAATAGAAAACTCAATATTGATTTTTGAATTCGCCCAACCCAGGACTCGAACCCAGGAGCTCATGTCTGTAGTCGAACATGCTAACCACTAGACCAATGAGGCAGTTGAAGTTACTTAGTTCCTTGTTTATGTTAAATCTTATGTTTACATAGACGTAGTTCCTTGAGCAACCGTTTATGTGTCACTTTGTGGAACAGGTTTCTGAGCCTTTGTTTTGATAGTTAATGTAAAAAAAAAATAATAAAAAATGGCAACCATAACTCGGCTGTCAACATCGTTTTCGCGGTCTTTAGGGGACCGTTCACACTCTTTAGAATCGATTCGTTTGTTTGTTCCATATAATAAAGCTAAGCTTTTCTATAACTGATGTCGAAGTAGTTTTTATATGTAAATTTGTTAAGTTTCTGATGTAGTCATATTAACAAAAGTGTATCATCAAGACGGGTTGACCTTTAAAATATATAGGTTCAATATGTACCTTTAATTAATTTATATGTAAAGTTGTTTTAAACACGCAGAAGGCAATGCCATACTTTCGCCCCATGGTGCGTATTAAATCAATAGCTCGCAATACTTTGACTACGAAATTAAGGAACAAGTTGTTTACTCATTTATTTATGACAACTTTCAAACACAAACTATATTAAAATAAGTTTGGTTATCCATTCAAAAATGCAATAAATCGGGGATATAAGGAAATAAGTTCTAATGAACCTTAAGAAGGATTAAAGTATTACAAATTTTGATGATGCAACAAAATAAGAAATTAGACTTATAAAACAAGCGCACTTAATTACGCATTTATTAAATCGCAATGTGGCAATTTCGTCACACAAAATAGCGCCAAAGGTACGAATGTTCGTTGCAGACATGAGGTCCTGGGTTAGAGTCCCCGGGTCGGGCCAATTAAAAAATCAATATTGAGTTTTCTATTTAAAATTTTCGTTAAGCCGTCGGTCCTGCGTCTAATCTCTCTCCGATCATGTCGGATTCCTTTCACATCGGACTATGAGAGTGAAGGAATAGAGAGTGCACTTGTGTACTTTGCCTGCCAGTCCGCACTGGAGCAGCGGGTCCAAAAACCCTATGATTGAGGAGGCCTTTGCTCAGCAGTAAGGCGTTCTAGTTCCTTTTCACCGAACAGCAACGTTCAGGGGCTCATTTACATACTTGGGACCACAAAATGTTGGAATAACATTCCTCCTCTAATAGTGAATGTTAAAAATAAATTTGGATTTAATAGGAAGATGAGATAATTCCTATGAAGCAGGTTGAATTGCAAGATGTGGCGGAGTACTCATTTATATAGTAGATACGAGTAACCTAAAATTTAATTAATTATTATTATTTATTTAATATATTATACTTTTAGTTTCATATATATATATATATGTTGTTATATTTTACATGGTTTTTATTTAATTGGTTTCTTAATTAATGTTTTATTTATTTGGAATTAATTTTTTGTTGGAATATTTTTACTTTATTCAGTATATACGCAAAATTTATTTTTAAATTTAACTTAGTGGTATTAGAATAGTATTAATAGTAATTAATTATTTAAAAATGTTAGTGTATGACTGCGTCCTTTCCGTGGAGTCACCTTTCTTTCTTTCTTAATGGGCTGCCTTTTTTCACGATGTAAAACTTGTTTTTATAAATAAGTAATTATTTATTGGCATAAAATAAGTACACGTAGAAGTTTAAAGTAAGTAAGTAGCAGCCCATTATCGTCCCACTGCTGGGCAGAGGCCTCCTCCCTCATATGNTCTTAATAGAAAACTCAATATCGATTTCGAAATGGCCCGACCCGGGACTCGAACCCAGGACCTCATGTCTGTAGTCGAACATGCTAACCACTAGACCAATGAGGCAGTCAATCGTAGAAGTTTATTAAGTGACAATTATAAAACATTGATATGTATGTAAATCAATACGGCGGCGATTTTCATGCGACTCCTAAAAATAAAATAATAAATATGGCACCGTACGGACCGAATTTGCTTTTTATACTAATGTATCGTTATTGAAATTTTTAATCTAGCTATTTTTAGAATTATCCACTGATAAAAAGTATATCACAACGTTCTAGACTGGCGAAAGATTAATTACCGACGGAGGGACTTAATTCAATGGAATTAGTATAACTACGTTCTATCATGAATTCTCGCTTCAAGTCCTTCGATTCCTAGCAGAGCAAATTAAGGACATATATTTAAAAATCATTTGCTGTCCATTAATCTCTGGACTGATTTGGATAATTTTGGTTTTAAACTATTTGTGTAAGTCCAGGACAGGTTTAAAAGGTTAGTTAATATGAATAATGCTACGTGTCAAACATTTGATGTTCGTCCTGTCGTTCAGAAATCAAATTAAATTTAAAAGAATTCTTATATTTTTGACATTTGACATTGACAACCAACAATTTCTACATACATACATACATAGCATCACGCCTCATTCCCATAGGGGTAGGCAGAGACAACATCCTTCCACTTGCCACGATCCTTGCAGATCTCCTTCGCTTCTTTCAATCTCATTAAACCTTTCATACAAGTTCGTCGGTTTAGAGTACTCTTGACCTGGCAGTTATTTAAAATGTCCTGGATTTGGTCCAGGTACATTCGCCTCGGTCTTCCCCTTCCAACTTTCGCATTCACTCTTGATTCATAAATCCTTTTTGTCAGTCTCCTTTCATTCATTCTCTCAACAATTTCTGACTGCAATTAATATATAATATTTTACTGAGTTTGGCGGGAATTTGGGCGTTTTTTCATTACAAACTTCTTTTTGTTCCGATTAGGTTTTGGCCACATTTTTTACAAAAGCTGAAACATTGTGCTATTATCGTTCAACTTTTTTATTTAACGATTCTAAGGTTCCATCCATTTAAAACATGTAAGCTGACAACTGTGTGTAGACCCCTAACGTGTGTTTGTTTTATTAAATGCTTTATGTAATTTTTCACAAATAAATCCTACTTTTACGACTGTCGACGGCCGGTGGCCTCGCATTTATGTTAAATACATTGCAAGAACCATCTAACTAAGCTTATATCGTTACGAGAAAATCCTATAGTTAAGACCGTTTTAGGTATGTTGTCGCAAATATTAGGGGACTTGTTTTACTGTTTATAGGGTAGCGCTTTACTCTGATGATGACACAGTCTAAGAGAAAAGCTTGCTTACCTGGTAAGAGATTTATTTATTTTGGACAGCCAACAGCAGGTACATAATTTACGTTTAATTTATAATAAAAAAAACCAAGATACATTAAATATGTCCAACTAATAATAAGCTATCACAGCATGCGATAATTATTATACATGAAGTCAAATAAAATTAATTAAATATAATGTCATAAGAAGATGATAATATTATTAAATGTCAAACAAAAATAAAAATTAGATTAAATTAAAAATAAACATATCAATTATCATCCTACGTTAAATTCGGAAAAACTATTATAAAAAATATCTATCTCTAATGCATTTTTCACACATTTGTTATATAACATTGACGTTCGTGGTATTGCAGAATATTTTCCCAAATTAGTCTTAAAATGTTTATGATAAAATAAGTTACAGTTATGGCGACAATTGCTACTACATGGGACATTGAAACTGAACTTAGACACAAGTTCTGGACTATCAATGCCACTATGAAATAGTTTGAACAAGAAAGTCATTGATAAAATCATTCTACGGTCTTCTAAACTTATCTTACTGAAGTAAGTAAGTAAGTAAGTAGCAGCCCATTAACGTCCCACTGCTAAGCACAAGCCTCCTCACTCCGAGGAGCGAGGTTTTTAGAGCATAGACCCACCACGCTGCTCTAGTGCGGATTGGCAGGCATAGTACACAAGTGCAGTCTCTATTCCTTCACTCTCATAGTCCGATGTGACGGCAATCCGACACGACCGGAGAGAGATCAGGCGCAGGACCGACGGCTTAACGTGCTCTCCGAGGCACGGGGGTGAATCACACTGCCATCTTCCCAACTTCNTAAAAACGTCGACAAAGTGCTCCTTGATAGAATGCTCAAGAAATGCCACAAATAGAGAAAAATGGAGGAATCTCGCAAAAGCTATTACAACCACATATGAACACGATCACTACGTCTAAGAAGAAGAGTGTTCTAGTTACCACCTTAACCGCAAAAACCTACCTACATACATACATACATATAACATCACGCCTCATTCCCATAGGGGTAGGCAGAGACAACATCCTTCCACTTGCCACGATCCTTGCAAATCTCCTTCGCTTCTTTCATTCTCATTAAACCTTTCATACAAGTTCGTTGGTTTAGAGTACTCTTGACTTGGCCCTTAATTAAAATGTCCTGGATTTGATCCAGGAATGTTCGCCTTGGTCTTCCCCTTCCAACTTTCGCATTCACTTTTGACTCATACATCCTTTTTGTCAGTCTCCTTTCATTCATTCTATCTACACGCCCAAACGATCTAAGCATACCTTTCTCAATTTTAGTCACTACATCTTCTGTTATACCACAACATTCTCTTGTGACACCATTTCTTATTCTGTCACTCAGTTTTAATCCACACATACTTCTCAACGCTCTCATTTCTACCGCATTTATTTTACTTTTGTGATTCTTCTGCCATACCCAACTTTCACTACCATACATAAGTGTTGGCACCAACACTCCTGCATGCACAGCCAGTCTAGCCCTTTGAGACACTATCTGGCTATTCATAAAGGCGTGCAGAGCACCATTTACCATATTCCCTGCATTCAATCTCCTTTCAATATCACTTTCAAATTTTCCATCTTTTGTAAATTTAGATCCCAAGTATGCAAATTCTTTCACCTCTTCCACTTGTTCCCCATCTATCAAAATATTGCCATTCATCATAGATTCACCTCGTTCGAAAAGCATAATTTTCGTTTTGTTTACATTCACTTTCATTTCTTTCCCTTTCAAAGCTTCATTCATAATATTTACCATCTCCTGTAGCTCATTAGCGGATGACGCAAGTATTACTCGATCATCAGCGTACAGTTAAAAAAGCTCTGTCAAAGGTCTGTAGCTCTGTTTAAAGCTTAGAAATAAATTACCACTTATGTTTTCTAGGGCAGAAAGCAAATTTTTTTCTTGGAGACATAACTGGTAATTAGCTACACCCAAAGCCTCCCAATCCAGACCCTAAAATTACTCTGCGGACAATCGTACCCTGTATATATGTCCGACCGGCAAACAATTCTATTAAGAATCACTGCTAAACACGAGAGAGTGAGTGTTTGTAGCTTATACCCACCACATTGCTATATTGCACATCGGCAGACAACATCTACCCTTTGATGTTTTAAAATGGAGGCGCGCTAATCTGGTTAGTAGCAATTCAGCTCTTATGACTACACAGCATCGTACCGAAATAAAAATATCTTTGTTTACCGGTACGTCTTTACTGGTAGGGTGGTACTGCTACCAGTCCAGACTGGTAAATTATCAAATCAAATCAAAATCAGAAATATCTTTATTCAAGTAGGCATATTACAGAACTTTTGAATCGTCAAATTATATTTTTTTCCCACACTCTGATTCTAATATACGTCTGATGATGGTACTCAAGAAGTCTAGGTAATTTTGCAACTTATAATACGATCTTTCTATCAACTTTCTTTTAAAAAAGACTTTGAATTTATTGATTGACATCTTTAGAACGTCTTGTGGGAGTTTATTATAGAAACGTATACAGTTACCCTTAAATGAGTTGTTAATCTTATGCAGCCTACCAAAATTTATAACAAGTTTGTGTTGGTTTCGTAAGTTATATGATGTTCATTCGCTCTTTTAATTAAAAGAGTCAATGTTTTTATGTACATAAAACAAGTTTTCTAATATATATAAATCAGTTTTATATTATTTAAAATTATAAAGCTGTTGAGTTTGCCCCCGTTGCTAATTTTTCTTTTCGCGCTTCAGATCATAGCATTTTTTAAACAATACATACGCGAAGCGAAAACTCACATGTTCAATGTCAGAACAACTTGATTATTTACATAATTTTATGATAACACGGCGGCACAAGTTGGACAGCTAGAAAATAATGAGCTAAATACATTAGCATACTAATTGTTCAGGAAATTTTCCATATATATACATAAAGACGGACAAATGAACCGCATCAAACTAGATGTTAGCTTTTTAGCGATCCCGCTGGCGCATTTGTTCAATATATTTCTATGTCGGAGATTCCGAACTTTACTGAGCAGTTTTGACGGCCTCGCTGGCGCAGTGGTGCGAGTATTCGCTTTGCTAGTGGAGGTCCCGGGTTCAATCCCAGGTAGGACGAATTTAGAAAATTGTATTTTCTAATTTGTCTAGGTCTGGACTGGTGGGAGGCTTCGCTAGTGGCCGTGGCTAGTTACCACCCTACCAGCAAAAACGTACCGCCAAACAAAGTGATTTGTGTTCCGTTACGATGCTGTGTAGAAACCGTAAGGGGTATATCGCCTCTTAACAGATTAGCGCGCTCTCATCTTAGACTGTATCATCACATACCATCAGGTGAGATCATAGTCAAGCGCTAATCGGACAGCAATAAAAATAAATACCCCGCGTAGTTCTAGAGGCCGTGGGAATTATATGTACACGTTATTAGTGAGAGTCTACGTCATATGTGCCGAATTTCCAGTGTATTAGAGGAAGTGTGAACCACCACCAGTGACTGAGAAGTTAAGGAGTGGAAGGCTATCCTAGTATGAGCATGTCATGAGAAGGGAGGATAGCCATGTATGCAAGAGTGCCCTAAATATGATGATTAGCGGCTGGGCCGAGAGAGGGCCACCAAAAAATGTGTGGATCAACTGTGTGAAAGAGAATGTGTGTGTAAGGTGTATGAATGAAGAAATGACAGCGGATAGAGTGAAGTGGCGAAAGGAAACATGCTGTGCCGACGCCACTTAGTGGGATAAGGGCAAGTAAATGATGTACTTGCAGCAAGTTGTGATTTTCCCTTTGGAGACACCGTTATGACGTGGTATTTCCCTTATATATATACTAGCTGATCCGCCCAACTCCATCTACGTACACTTGAATTTCAAAACAAATGATTTAATCCTAATATTATAAATCCGAGACTAACTCTGCCTGTCTAGCTTTCACGAAAAAGCTACTGGACCTTCAAATTAAATTTGAAACACAGATCATTTTTAGAGCTTAGATCACTTAAACTTACTTGAAAGTGTAAAATAACAATCCTTCCTACTATTATAAATGCGAAAGTTCTGTCTGTCGCGATTTCATGCCGAAACTACTGAACCAATTTAAATGAAATTTGATACACAGATAGTCTAAGAGGGTTCAGAAAGAGCAATAACCTCTTTGCAGTGAAACACCGCAAAAAGCTCATTAAAGGGTGTGTCTCATTTGTAAAATAGTTAGCCTTAATTATTACAGATGTAACCCCAAAAAGACTATGCTAGTATTAAAATAAAACCTATTCCAGTTTTCGCAAAATACAAACAAAGGAAAAAACCGTAGAACAAATGTGATGGGTCCTTTTTCCGATCTGTTATTTTGGTGTTAAATAAGCCAAACCCTGGTCAATATGAGGAAGCCCGTTCTTATTGAACGACTACGTTACGACAAGAGTGAATATACCAAATTTCAAGTCATCGTACCTATATCAGCTAGTATTAATACAGATTTAGAAGACGTAACAAGATAAACTGGACGGAGTGACATCCTGAAGACGGGCACTCTTAAGGTTTGCTCTTTCGAAATCCATTTTTAGACTCGCCGACAGTTCCTCGGGTATATCTCGTTTCGAAAACATGTTTGGCCTTGTACAATAAAAGGCTTCGACTCGAAAACGGAAAAGAAAACCAGAAATTTTAAAAAATAAGCACTCTTTGAAACATAAATTGCACTAGCGATATCAAGACGTTCTTTACATTACTCTAAAAAATATTTATTTATTCGTAAAAGTATATTATTAATCCCATTGATGTAGAATTATATTAATTTGCAGTGGTGCGAGTACTCATTTTACTAGCAGAGGCTCAGGGTTCAATTCCTGGTAGGGCGGATCTCTTTCTTACCGTCTGGTGCAGGTTCTGATCGGTCATGGTTGCTTCGGCAAGTACTTGCACCAGATCGTTGGCCGTGAGGAAACGTAGGCCTGTAATGAGTGTGGTGCTCTTGTAGATACGGCGCACGATACCCTGGCGGAATGTCCAGCATGGACACCCCACCGACTGGTTAGAGGAGATCTTTCACTTGGGTCGCGGGTGGTTGCCTTCTTTTGCGAGACCGTCGTCTCGCTGAAGGAGGCAAATGAAAGACTAAGAAGTCCCACGTATGCGCTTCATTGAGTGGTAGGTTCTCGTGGTCATGACAAAACCGGATAAGTCTTAAATTTGCGTAAGCATGTGCGCGACAAATGGACGAATAACTCAAGATCACCCTAACCGATTTCGATGATTCTTTTTTTTTAGATAGGATAAACTTCAAGGGTTGTTTTGTGATTGTTTGGTAAGGTTCTGAGAATGGAATCCATGACAAAATGACAGAACTCTTCAATTCTTAGGAGCAAATCAACGATACTCGGCAGAATCTTCTATAAGCTATCCAGATATTTGAGTCGCCTACCGTAACTTCGGTATGGTCAAGTGCTAGTCGTAGTTAAATATGAAGATCAATGGAACTCCTCAACGGCTTACAGTAAGAGTGTGATTTTTGGCAAAATCTATAACTGTCTGTAATCAAATGCCAATGACCTTACGTTTGTTGCTGCATTGCAATATTTGAAAGGTGAATTATATGTGAAGCGGTGGTATAAGGGTTTTGGGTTCGATCCCGGGTGTGGCGATATTAATGTTAACGGTGTTATCTCATGAGAAACGCCTTTTAGGTGTACATATATTGAGACAAATTTGTTAGTTTACTTCAGATTCACTAAAAATTAATAGAAATTTTTACAAAAAAAGAACCGCCTTCAAAGTACATTAATATGGTCTAAAAAGTAAGAAATAATAGCGTATTCTTTTATACTGTTCTTCGTATTATTATATTTGGAGTCGGTGTCAACCGAGGTACCTACATATATAGCTATAGGTGGGAGAGACGCGGGAGCTGCCAAGTGGACACCCGGGGAACATCTACCTTGGCTGACGCCGATTCCGAATGTAAGAATACGAAGAACACTACAAAAGAATACGCAATTATTTCTTACTTTTTAGAGCATGTTAATGTATTTATAAGTTTGTTTTGAATGCGGTTCTTTTTTTGTTAAAATTTCTATTTATTATTGTTGATGTATAACGTATATAGATAAATATTTCTTTAAAATATGGGTAGGCGTTTCGAAAGACTCCAATGACACACTGACTCAATAGTTATGTATAGTAAGAGAAGAAATAGATGGGTTAGTAACACAAAATAATTCACTTTATTATTCAAATACCTCTTGTAAATTAAAATCAAAACTCCATTTATTTCTGTAGAATTTTATAGCACGTTTGTGAATTTACTTTATATATTTTTTAACTGGCCTTCACCCGTGACTTAATTCGCTTTAGACGTACAGTAAGATTTATGGCAAAGAGAATTTTCCTCCTCGAAATGTGAATTCAGTAAATTCTTTTCTTTGCTTAAGTCTACTATCAACTGCCTATATCAGGTGTCGGTTACAGTTTGAGTAGGAAGAGGCAATAAATACAATTTGCAAAATTTTAAGTTTTTAAAGAGCCACAAAAAGTTTTTGATAATAAAATCCTATCTATTCATAGATCCTAGCAGACCTCGTCTGCGTGGAATGTTCCTGACCAAATTTTACATACCATAAAAGATATAGTTTCTAAATGTGAAGTTTGAATTTTTGTTTTATTGTGAATATTTCATTTTTTTTTAATTAACGCCCCTTGTGGGTGGAATTTCGAAAAAATCCGTTCTTAACTGACTTCTACTCGGCAAAAGGAATACTCCCACCAAAGTCTCTGCGCCTTATGGTTCCAGAGATATCGTGATGAGTCAATAGATACCTGGATATCTCTTATATATATACTAGCTGAACTCGCGACTTCGTTTGCGTCGATTGTTTTTTGGGTAGCTATTTGATTAATTTAGGCAAATTGTTTTACAAATAGGAAACATGACCTTTACTCAGCAAAAGGAATATTCCTACCAAGTTTCAAGTATCTACGCTTTATGGTTCCACAGATATCGTGATGAGAATGGATACCTGGATATCTCATATATATATAGGGATTTCTACAGCAATTTAAATATTATTAGATAATCACTTAAATAGATAGGTAGACGAACGATTCATTACTTTACAATCTAAACATATTTGCGTATGGAACTAAAGAGCAGCAGCTTCTCATTCAAAGAGTTATATGACTCGCAGGCAGCAAGTTTCCGACCCCTGGATTAGATGACAAAGTTTCAGAAGTACGTCTCTTACGAATCATGATGTATGATGTTGAATTACATGGATGTTTTTTCAGAGAAGTCTCAAGTTCTTTTGTGGGGTGAAGGAAAACAGTAAGGGAACTTGTATAATCCGTGAGTTATTCTAGTTTATATGTAGCCTACGAACCTGCAGAGGAACAGCGTGGTGGGTCTATGCTCTAAAAACCCTTACTACTAAGTATGAGGTCTTACTTTGTTTTATTATCTTTACAACGCTTTTCCATTTTATGAGTGGCTAGATTTCCTCGCGGCTTTACCCGTGTTTTTCTCGATCCCGTGGGAGTATAGAGAACATTCGTCCTTAATAGTTTTACGTTTTAAAGTATGTATCTAATCAATTAAATTCAGAGCAAATGTGACGACTGTATAGAAAGTTTAATACAAAAGCCCCCTTTATAGTTATCGCAATAAAAATAGCTTAAAATCGTGTCCAGGATATCATTTATCCCTATACCAAAATTCATCATAATCGATTCAGCAGTTTAGATGTTAAAGAGCAACAAACACACCCATTTTCACATATAACAGGAAAATAAATTCAAAAGCCCTCCCCTCGTGCATTGTAATTAATTAGGCTGTATTAAAAAACTTAATTGCATTTTCAAGTTAATTGAATAATTCTTTTGTAATTCAGAAACGTGTATAAACAACTTTTATTCGATCATGGCTTTGTCCCGCGACATCGTTTGTCCTGAATTAATATGAATAGTAAAAAAGTTATAGTTCTAAAAGCTTTAAGAAACATAAAATCTTGCATTTAAAATCAAGCTTAAAAACATACACACAAACATGAAGAGTTGAGACATGATAAATCTATAAAATACTCCTTAATATATACCTGCCAATCCGCACTGGAGCAGCGTGGTGGGTCTATGCTCTAAAAACCCTCTCTCACATGAACGAGAAGGCCTGTGCCCAGTAGTGGGACGTTAATGGGCTGCTACTTACCTTACCTTACTCCTTAATATAAAGAAAATACAATACTGGCATAAGATAGATAGATAGAAGATACTTTACAGCACACAGTATTAAGTTGACATAGTTTTTTACATTAAATGATTATATTACATTGTCCTATTGGCAAAGGGCGGTCTTATTCCTTTAAGTAATCTCTGCAAGGCCCTTGAAGTATATATATATAGTTCTCATTATATTATAAAATAACGATGTTAAATAAAGTTTTCAAAAACGAATAAAGTTACCTTCTCTATGTATGTTACAAAAAAAATTAATGGAAAAATTACAGCACATCTCTTACTCTTATAAATATAGAAATTACGTATTGAGATTAAAAGAGAGAGATTTCACTTTATTAAACTTTAAAACCCAAACTCTTATGTAATGCTTTAAACTGTTTCAGAGTTCGACAATAAAGTTTGTGATACGATATTTTTTATTTATAATAAAAATAGGGCCTCGTAAGAGGTTTTATGAAATTTTCGTCTATCTATTTTGAATGCGGTAATATCCGAAACTAGCTGCGTATATATAGATTATAAATCTATACGTATAATCTCACGAGAAGCCACTCCAAAACGCGGTTTGATTAATTGTAAAACTAAGAGAAGCTAAGAAACCCCATAAAAGCTTTAATATTTTTGTATACAACTTAAGAAATAAGTGCTTAATATATTTAAATATAAAGTCGCTAAAGCTCCTGATTAAATTTTCAACATAACACTAGAAATAACTTACAAAAGCTCATTTACCTTGATATATGTCAATTACTTTTAATATGTTTAATATTAAAACCTTAAGTAATTAAAGCCTCGTTTCAATTTTTAAAACACGGACACTTTTACACTTGTAAAAATAAAAACGATAATTTAAATTGTCTCGTCTATAGATTGATTCGCATCTATTTGTACACACGACCGCTCTCCACGAAAGCGCGTACTAGACTGAACGACGTCGTAAGAGCAGTTGTGCTTTACACTAGACACGTAGTATGTTTGTTATTGAAACCAACAGTTTAATTTAAACTTTATTGTCTTGGTTTTAAAGTATATTTTCATATAACAAAGGTGTATATGATAGTTATTGTTATTTGGATTTTTGTGTTATTGCAAAATGTACTTTAATTTGTATGAAGTAAGGTTTGAATTTAATTGTAAGATATTTATTAGTTTACACTGTACGGAGCCGGAATAGCGTTAAGCCTTAGTGAGTAATTTCCCAAGTTTTTCCGATTTTACGTTTTCCGCTCCACTTTTCTGTTATCAAATTGTCATAGAGTTGGAATGTTTGAGTTTGTAAAGGGCGTTAGTTCAGATAGTGCAATGTTTGTTGGGAAGGGCAGTGATACATATCAAAACCGCAAACAATTAGTAATCCGCAAATCCAAAATTGTTTAAGAGAATAGAAAAACTTTTACTTATCATTTTTGGACGCTATTTTTTATTGCTAAACGTAATTGATAAACCAGCATTACCCTAAAGTTTTGTAAAACAATATTCCACGTTCCAGGCCTGATACTTCTTTTGATTAAAAAAAAAATTCAAAAATTGTTTATTTCATTGCACAAACTATATACAAAGACAGGGTTGAGATCTCTTAGTAAGCACGATAGTACCTGTGTCAAGAGGTTTCGCTCTTCCATAACTAGAATAACAAAATAAACAAACTTCTCTTGATGTATAATTTAGTTGAGTATAGAATTGCCTTGAATTCGTTAAGAAGGTATAGGTATAGGGTTTCGAAAAACCTACATAGATGATATTTTGTCATTACAGCCATGGTTTTACCGGAAAGGAAGCCTATTATAGCCACACTGCTAAGAATGCCTATTCTCAATGCCTTCTCAATTATAAGAGAGGGACGTTTTTATTGCTGCTAGCTTAGCGCTTGATTATGGACTTACCTGATGGTAAATGCCAAAATACAATAGAAGCAATCCCACAGGGTAAAAGGTAATTTACCTTTTTTTCTGTAGTATTTTACTGGAATTTTTAAGTGGCACAGAAAACTCAAAAAAATGTATGGTTAACTCAAATTTGTGTACAAAGATGTCTATATTCCTCTTATTTACTACATATAAAGGAATATAGACAGAAAATAGACTGTATGATTCTTTAATCAAAAAAGTAATGATTAAACTTTCTATATTATCTCTTTTTACTGTGTCTTTACATGGTCGCTGACTATGGGCCTTATGCGGAAGCTCAGAGTCACTCAGCGTGCGATGGAGAGGGCTATGCTCGGAGTTTCTCTACGTGATCGAATCAGAAATGAAGAGATCCGTAGTAGAACCAGAGTCACCGACATAGTCCTGCGAATCGCGAACCTGAAGTGGCAATGGGCGGGGCACATAGTCCGAAGGACCGATGGACGTTGGGGGCCAAAGGTGCTGGAGTGGCGACCCCGCACCGGACGGCGCAGTGTAGGGAGACCCCCCACAGGGTGGACCGACGACATAAAGAGGGTCGCCGGTAGCCACTGGAGCCAGGCGGCGCAAGATCGGGCCTTGTGTACGTCATTACGTGAGACCTATGTCCAGCAGTGGACGTCCATCGGTTGAAGCGACGACGACGACGACGACGACTGTGTCTTTATTTAAGATTTTTTCTATTATTATAAAATGATAGATGTCACAATACCGTCTTAGTTTTCAGAAATTGTTACATCAATAACATCCTTTGTGTCATTAACTTACTTGGTATTAGAAGTTTAGAATGTAAAACTTATCAAGCTGTTGTAGTTATCTTTCGGCGGTGCTTTGATGTCGTGAGTAATTTTGTTATAAGGTATGTAAACACCTTAACTTCCGTTGTTGAATGTCTGTACATATGTGTAATCCGTTGAATAGGCAGTTTGTAAATGATGACACGACTGTGTCATTTGTTTTCGACGTTGCAACCATTCAATACAATCCAAATCAAATCCAAATTCGCTGTTATTCCAGTTATAGTGGATTAGGAAATCGCATTTTATAATTTGTCTTGTACTTTAATTTTCAAGCAAAAATAATTTCGTTTCATTACTATGCTCTGTAGAATCTATTAGTAATCTTCCTCTTACCAGTCTACCTCATTGATAGGGGGTAATTTAGTAAGAGGTAGTTTAAAAAGTAAAGTAAGTAAGTAGCAGCCCATTAACGTCCCACTGCTGGGCACAGGCCTCCTCACTCATACGAGAGAGGGTTATTAGAGCATAGACCCCACCACGCTGCTCCACTGCGGGTTGGCAGGTATAGTACACAAGTGCACTCTCACATTCCGATGTGACGGGAATCCGACACGACCGGAGAGAGATCAGGCGCAGGACCGACGGCTTAACGTGCTCTCCGAGGCACGAGGTGGATCACGCCGCCAACTTCCCAACTTCAGGCAAATATTGAGAAAATCGTAATAGAAAACTCAATATTGGTCTTTTGAATTGGCCCGACCCGGGACTCGAACCCAGGACCTCATGTCTGTGGCCGAACATAGTAGGAGAGGTAGTTTACTTAGTCAGTTTTATTTGTATTTTATGTCTCTATTGAACCACTACACACTTAAAAAGGAGAAACACATTAAAAAGGAAACTTAAACTTAACTGATAATGTCGCATAGTAGGCGGTCTTATCTCTTCCATTGCCTCATAATATAATTTTATTTTAAATTTATCTTGAGTATTTTGTCGTATTTTTTTCAGAGTACAGTAAAGAGCAAACAGACAATATATAATCATACACATATGTATATGTATATAAGTACCGTAACATGTTTCGCGTAACACCGTCCAAATCAAGTTATTTTTTATCATTGGACAGTCGACGCATTAATTTGCATGCACAGCTCGCTACAGTAGTCCTGTTGCGAGCACTTGTTCCACGTATCGGTATGTAATGTTTTGCAATCACATTGTATACCGACCCCAATTGCCCAGTGCTCAAGTCCCGGGTTCGATTTTTATATTTAGGTAAAAGTTGTACGAGTCGAGACGTCATAAAAGGGATCAAAAAGTTACTTCTGTTTATTTACTAGCTAATAAATGGATTTGTAGGACTGCCTCACTGGTCTAGTGGTTGGCATGTTCGACTACAGACATGAGGTCCTGGGTTCGAGTCCCGAGTCGGGCCAATTCGAAATCGATGTTGAGTTTTCTATCAAGATTTTCTCAATATTTGCCCGAAGTTGAGGAGTTGGCGGTGTGCTCTACCCCCGTGCCTCGGAGAGCACGTTAAGCCGTGGGTTCTGCGCCTGATCTCTCTCCGGTCGTGTCGGATTCCCGTCACATCGGAATGTGAGAGTGCACTTGTGTACTATGCCTGCCAATCCGCAGTGGAGCAGCGTGGTGGGTCTATGTTCTAAAAACCCTCGCTCCTCGTAGTGAGGAGGCCTGTGCCCAGCACACGTGGGACGTTAAAGGACTGCTACTTACTTTACTTTTTTATCGCAGGTCCCGGGTTCGATCCCCGATAGTACGAATTTAGGAAATTGTATGTTTTAATTTGTCTGTGTCTGGACTGGTGGAAGGCTTCGGTCGTGGCTAGTTACCACCCTACTAGCAAAGACTTACCGTCAAACAAAAGGATTTATGTTCCGGTATGATGCTGTGTAGAAAACATAAGAGGTATATCGCTTCTTTCCCAGATTAGCGCGCTTCCATCTTAGACTTTATCATCACATACCATCAGGTGAGATCACAGTCAAGCGCTTAAACTGTCAGCAAAAGGTGAGTTTATATGAAAAAAAAAATGCTTGGAATGTAGTTAAAACAACAATTTCTCTTTCCCTTTTTAAACATTTAATCCCCTTTAAAAGAATACTTTTGTTCTTTTTCTTTTTTTTTACACTTGCAACTTTTTGTTCCGTTTAAGTTTGGACCACATTTTTTACTAAAATTGAAGCGTTCTGGTAATAATCATTCACCTTTTATATTAAATAAGAAAAAAAAGGTTATTTTATGTAATTTTTATAAAACCAAGAGCTGATATGTTACATAAGTATCAAGTACTGACGAACGAAACGAAATTGTATGGACCATCTAGTACAGTTTAATTATTTTCAACAATATATGAGAACAAAGCCGAGGGCTTAAGAATGTATGTCATATTTGCAACAGGAAGCTCCGAAGATATTAACTTTATTGATACAAATTGCAACATTTCAAATATCAAGCAATCAAATGTTTCTCGCCAATTAACATGCTTTTATATATTATCCATTGAAACGATCGAGCAATTTGTTTTTATTTATACTCAAAGTACGGCGCCATGTGTTTGATGATGACAGCAGAACTAATATTAAACGATATCACGGTTTTTATGATGGCTAGAAACCATAAGGGGCAATTTATCCTTAACCATGTTAATGTGCGTTTGGACTCTATCGTCACTAAGCAATCAGGTGAAATCAAGAGTCAAACTTAACCTTTTATTAATAAAATAAATAGAAATTTTAACAAAAAAAGAACCGCCTTCAAAACAAACTCACAAATACATTAATATGCTCTAAAAAGTAAGAAATAATTGCGTATTCTTTTATAGTGTTCTTCGTATTGTTATATTCGGAGTCGGCGTCAGCCAAGGTAGATGTTCCCCGGGTGCCCACTTGGCAGCTCCCGCGTCTCTCCCACCTATAGCAATATATGTAGGCACCTCGGCTGATACCGACTCCAAATATAACAATACGAAGAACACTATAAAAGAATACGCAATTATTTCTTACTTTTTAGAGCATATTA
>JACTOM010000577.1:119881-166077 GCA_015832385.1 Elymnias hypermnestra | reverse complement strand
GACGTTCTGAAGACGTCAATTAATAAATTCAAAGTCTTTGTTAAAAGAAAGTTGATAGAAAAATCGTATTATAAGTTGCAAGATTACTCAGACGATAGAAACGCCTGGGAGTGAACGAATTGCTCTAATTTTAATTAAAATATAGTAAACTAATATGATATTGTAATGATGATGGTAACAAAAAAAATACCCGACTGAGTTTGTTGTGGGTTCTTCTCGGATCAGGGCGCGAAGGAACCCTCGTAACTTTAGATTGTAAGCCGTTCTTGAGTTCCATCATCAGCCGTATACTAGAATCAGAGTGTTGAAAAAAAATATAATTTGACGATTCAAAAGTGCTTTAATATGCCTACTTGAATAAAGATATTTTGATTTGATTTGATTTATAAAGCCTCAGGCTTGTCCAACAATAGCGTTAAAACCTATAAACATAACCTGTAAATAGTATCGAATTTTATCTGGATATCAACTGCAGTGTTCTCAAACTTTTTTATAATAATAAGAACCCTTTATTTAAAGAAATCTTAATAAGTTCCATTATTGTTAGTTACATTTTAAAATAAAACAATGTTAATTGATTGTTAGTAGGTGACTCTTAAATTTATGTTAGTTAATATAATTAATAAACTTACAAACTAAGCCCAACTGCCAGTGTGCTTTAATGACACTATCCTGTCTGGCAGCCATTATCCTCAGAATGATATTGGGACTGCTATCGACTCTGTATTTGATTGGGGCAACTCTTTTCCTCATGATTGCGAAGAAATGGTCGTCTCGATTCTGCGCAAACATGCCCAAAGCGCTACAGTGCCGAGGCACCACCTCACTATTCTAAAGATTTTTTTGACCCATAGGCTGCACTGCAAAAGTGTAATCTTTGCATCTTTTGAACAACGTGCAATTTGTAGAAAAATCTTTAAATTACAGTTATGTTATGTCTATACGACAACGGTAGTCTTGAATTTCCGCAGATCTCCAGAATAGATCAGTTTTAGCGTTTCCAAGCTTTTTGCCGTCATATGATGCCTGTAGCGCCCCTTATGTCATCTTCCTTTCCTTTTGGCTTTGCTAAGATCAGACCACTCTGTAACATCAGAATGAAACTACAATAACTACAATGAAAGACAGAAATTGTTACAATTTCTTCAAAATTCTTGATAAGTTAGGACGATCCTTTAAAGTCCTGATGAATACAGTAGCTTTCCTTTTGCGCATTCGTGAAAGCTGGAAATACTTAATAAAATTACTTTTGATTTAATATTTCAGGATATTAAACATTATTGTTTCTTTATTACAGATCAACAACATGATCCCCAGATAAGAACCGTGTGGCAAGGCGAACATGACACTACAAATTTATCTGCCGGTGATACCAACTCCAATATTACACAACACAATACTATCACAAACATTAAAGCAACCCCACTAGATAGCAAAAACCAAATACAAATCGAAAAAAGCAATGATAATATAACCATGACGCTGTCAAAATCTTCGGTTAAGTCCGACGATAATTTCGACGTCAATGAATATTTTGCTAGATTGCAAGGCACGAGATATGTGAGTGCACCTCTTAACAGTGCAGTGTCTGATCAAAACGCAAATTTACAAGCCGAAGAAAATCTCGAAGAGATAAATCTGAATGAACCAGATAAAGTTGATATTGGTACAGAAGCAGTACAACAGAGCCTGACGGCAGATATAGCTCAGAATTTTTCTCAATTACCAAATGTGCTGCCTCAGGTAGCCAGTGCTGTGTTTAGCTCATTTTCTAATATGCTGAGTTTGAAGAGTCGGGAAGTAACTCCAGATGAGCCGAAAGTTGCTGATTCTCAGCTTAAGCTCGAAGCTTCGAATATAGCACTAGACGTTCCGGACGCTCCCATAAACGTTGCCCCTCCACCGTTAAGAGAACCGCCTATATCAGGTAAGTTTTCTATGTATAATATTACACATTAATGTTATCAAGAATTTATTTTCCGAGGTAAACTATTTTTATGCCAATTATACATCGTATGGGTACAAAGTTGCGATTTTCTAATCCTATGACTAAAAAATTATCACATAATAATTACGCCCGGACAGGAAGAAAATCATGGACGGGCGGGATACCGTGCAGGGATAGAAAGTTCTCTAATAGTTTTCACTCACGTTTCGATGTTGTAAAAATGTTTTGGTTCAATGCCAAATATATTTACGTAATTTTCAAATTTACGTGTTTAATGTTGAATTTGGTTTCACCTAAAAATCAAAATGGAAAGCGCGTCGCCGATCAAATACAACCGAATCGACACCTTAGGACGATATTGACGTAGGATTATTGCCTTCATATGATTTATCTAATCATACAAAATTTATATCAACATTTCAACGGAACATGTGAAAGTGATATTGAAAGGAGAGTGAATGCAGGGAATATGGTAAATGGAGCCCTGCGCGCCTTAATGAATAGCCAGATGGTGTCTCAAAGGGCCAGACTGGTTGAGCATGCTGGAGTGTTGGTGCCAACACTTATATATGGTAGAGAAAGTTTGATATGGCAGAAGAATCACAAAAGTCAAGTAAATGCGGTTGAGATGAGAGCGTTGAGAAGTATAAGTGGATTAAAAGTGAGTGACAGAGTAAGAAATAGTGTGACAAGAGAACGTTGTGGTTTAAAAAAAGATGTAGTGACTAAAATTGAGGAAGGTATGCTTAGATGCTTTGGGCATGTAGAGAGAATGAATGAAAGGGTACTGACAAAAAGGATTTATGAGTCAAGAGTGAATGCGAAACTTCGAAGGGGAAGACCAAAGCGAACGTTCCTGGACCAAATCCAGCACATTTTAAATAAGGGCCGAGTCAAGAGTACTTTAAACCTACAAACTTGTATAAAAGGTTTAATGAGAATGAAAGGAGCGAAGGAGATATGCAAGGATCGTGGCAAGTGGAAGGACGTTGTCTCTGCCTACCCCTATGGGAATGAGGCGTGATGCTATGTATGTATCAACGTTTTGCTTATTTATTTATTTTTCCGACTTTCAACGTACGATGTTACAAAGAATCATATGAAATTCTTTTCATCATTTCCCTTAAATTTTCGTCTTGGTGAGTCCCATATTGCCTATTGCTTAGAAAGGAAATCTTTATTATATAAGCAGTGATACCCTCGCTATTACACGCAGATCAGCAATTTTCGAGTTTTTGTTATATTTAGCGGCTTTCTTGCGTAATATACAAGCAGTAGCATGTTTGTTTACACAAGATTTAATTGCATCTCTAATGTTTTTATCATTTTATTAATTTATAATTACTTTAATAGAAAAACAAAAAAATGTAATGGACAAAGATCAATATGAATGCATTTACTTTAATAAATACGCATTATAGTATCACACAGATAAATAGGAAATAACGATATTGTTTTGTTTCAGGTACTCCGTCGAATTATCGAATAACAACGAAAAAGAAAGTCTACGCTCAAGTACCAGGTCTCAGCTCTAGAGACTGTCAACGTATACAGTCTTTTAACCCTGGACCCATTCAGCAGGCGCCACTTTCTTATTTTATGCCAGATGTATCTAGCGTTGCTGGTGTTGTTGATAGTAAAATTGACAACATTTCAACAGGGCTACTAACCAAACCATCTTCGGAGAAAGATCACATTAATACAATTAACGTCGGATTGAACATACCGGAAAGTAAACTAGGTCCTAAAGAATCTAAACATGTATTTGATTCATCTGATTCAATGTATGAACCATATTCCATTAAGACAGCTGTTAATAAAAGCCAATCTGATCTATATCCATCGTCTTTCCAAAGTCTAAATAATGTTGGGAATAAACAAGATGAGGAAACAACACCAGGTATATCTGAAATTATTAACATATCTGCCCAGCAAGGACCATCAACTGTTATACCTCCTCCGCCTATGTTTTCCAACTTACCGCAGCGCGGTAGTCAAGCAACTGTAGACAAAACAGTCTTACCACCGTCGGTTGCAAGACGTATTTCTTCTAATCAACCAATTATGAAACCGCAAGCGATACCGAATGTAATCCTGCAAGAAAACATATTTATTCCTACTATGCCTGTAGATTCAAATGTTGATGCTAAAAATGGATCTCTGCCACCTGAAGAGAAATCGTTCCCTCAATACTCGAATAACATATACAACTCGACATATTATTCTCAACAAGCACAGCCTTTGATCAATCCATCGTCATCTAGCCAAATACCATTATATCCAAGTGCAGTATGTGAATCAACTACCTCTTTACCAATAGTGTCAACTGCATATGTATCTGTTGAACCGAAGACAACTTTATCTCCAGAAGCACATCTTTCGACACAAATCCAAGAACCTATTCAATCATTTATTTCTACAAATGTTCATAAATCTTCGTGCGAACTTGCTAATACTGAAGATTTCAGTAGAAGTACCACATCAAATCTTTTCCAAAATATGACGAACACACCCATACTTAAAAATACTTTTGTTCCGGAATCTCTATCCACGGAACAAACAAATTTAATGCCTCCCGTAATGTTTAATCCAGGAATATTACCACAAACCATTTGTGAGCCAGTTGGCGAAGCCTCTAAAATAAATGATATACCTGGATCTATTCCTATTACTTTATTACAAGATACAGCGCCTATAAAACAAAACAATATTCCGGAGCCCCCAAAATTCACAAGCAATCTAAACTACAGATTGACTAAGAAAAAACGACTGTATTATTCAGGGCCTATCGAAGGAATTGGTAATATAAGTAACAATGTGAAACCGATTTTGACTCCAGATGGGCCAAGTTCGTTTCAAGGAGATTTATTTAATCCTGAACAAAATATGCAATCTATGATTTATGAATCAGCGGCAAATTCTTATCCTAATAACGTACCTCCATTTGATCTAAGTAAATCTACAACACTATGTCCGACTTTGGATGTTAAAGAAACTGAAGAAAGTAATACATTGATTCATAATGATACTGCATTTGACTTGAGTAGGTCAACTACAAATAGTTATGAGAATACACAAAATGAGTCTAAAGGTTTTGGAATTATTGGTTCTCTGAAATCTAAACTCAGTTCGATAGATATTAATAAAATCCAAAATACAGTTACGACTTTCTTTGATCCCGCATACAATGTTGAAAAAGATAACAACAAACATATATTAGACAGTATGTCCAATCAAAGTATACCTGTTATGAATTATCAAAGTTTTCCGCAAATTGAGGCTACGTCAATAGAGGTATTTGTTCCTAGCATAGAACATGAACAAACTCATTCAAATCAATATAATTATGACGCCTACATGCAAACTCCATCGCAATATACTCAACAACATTTTCAACCTACACAATACTGTCAGGAGAATAATTATCCAAATCCTAACGGTAAGGGTTCGGAAAGCAGTCATCAACAGCCGGCTGCAGCGCCTTTTTCTGTTCCAGCTCAAGTTAATATAAATAGTCCAGCAGAGGTATCGCCAATAACAGCCAATATATCTTCTTCATACAATGTCATATCTTTCGCCCCGAAAAGTTCAGTTGACATTACTGTAGATGGGAGCGACAAAATTCAGTTAACTACTAATGACACTGAACAAGACAGTTTCTCGACTTTAAGTAAAGTTAATATGGAGAATAAAGTAAAATCAGAAACTCATAATGTTCCTGTGATTTCCTCATTACCTGGATTCTTTGATAATGCTAAAGATAAACCGAGGTCAGAATTTCAAGCATTGAGTGTTGAAGAAAATAACAATAAAAGTGCTATTTTTTTCGATAAGTTTCATAATGTGCTTGATTTGAACGAACCTGTAATGAAATCCTTAACATGTCAGCCCAATGTCGACATGAACACTCCTCACATGGATGATCCAATTTTCTTGTCTGCTAAATACTCAGCCGAAAAATGTTTTGAAAGTGGCGCTCCCATAGTTCAAAAAGATTTGAACAGTGTATTGGATGATCAATCTAATGAAGGTACAAGTTATGAAATAGCTCACAGTGTATCTCAATTATTTGTGGGAGGCAATAATATTTCTTCACTACCAGTGTCATCCGGATTCGACTATCATTTTAAGAGCCAGCCATTAAGTAGTAGTTGTGTTAAGGATGAAGCAATTCATGAGATATGTGTTACTTCAGAAGAAGAAGAAATTATTGAAACACCATCAAAGTTGATCTCATATACTATGCCATTAATATGCAAAGATAAGAAATCTACTCTGGATCAAGAAACTTGTGTTGAAAAGAAAACAAACTATTCTATGTTATCTGATTTGGATAACCAAATTACAAAGAATGTTTATCAAGACGATGTGCAATCAAATCATCCTGCATACGCTCTTTTTGATTCTAAGCCGTCAGAAATACCTGCGGTTACTGATTTTACTATTTTTACAGAAAGTAAAAGTATAGCAGAAATAAAAAAATTGGACAGCATGACTTTAATGACAAACACTGAGGAAATCTTATCAAAGAATATTTCAAGTGTATTCGATAAAGATGACATTAATGAATTAAAAGAAGACACTATCGAGAAACAAAATTCAGAACTTAACATTTGTGAAACATGTAGAGAGGTTAATAAACCAGTTATTGAACTGAAAGCGGAAGAGGAAGGAGTCGATGATTTAACCTCGCAATTAATAGAAAATATAACTGCTCCTATTCAATTAGCAAATCCCTTAGTTGCAAAGAGTGCATCTGATGATTTTTCGGAAATTTCACATGTTACACAAGATATTATTGAAACTATGAAATTGCCGCCACCTGTAGAACTTATAGATGACATTAGTGTTACTATTTCGAATAAAAATTATGATTGGTCAGTTAACGAAGCTCATTCTTCAAAAATTCTTCATGACCATGACTATAGTTATCAACCAGAATCTGTTCCCGCAGTAGATTTTCAAGGTAAAGCTTCATTGTTAAAAAATATACCGACTAACGCTAGTGATGAAATAAAAGCAGAATATAGAAATTCACACGAGGATACACCGACTTTAATTGGACCGATTAATATTCCTTGTGCTAATCCGGATGAGGATACCAAATCAGAAGAAAGTGGCTTAGATGTGCTGTCCATTGAACAAGATGCAAAAAAAGACTTTCCTTTTTACGAAGAATTCATTATAGAACCATCTGAAACTGATGACGACAAAATAGAGTATAAGGAAAGAGAAAGAGATTCAGATGAACCTATACCTGATTCGGATACCTTTACTAATAGAGTGGAAAGGTTTAAAAAAATGGAGACTAACACCGAATCTTCTGAAAATAATTTGTTTGACATGGAAAAAGACTCTAAGACGTTCGATTTGCCGACATCAACCAGCCCAAGTTTGACGATAGCTTCATATTTTGATACCGGCAATTATGCAGTTGAGAATTACTACAAAAACTCGTTAACTTCTCCATCCACTATAATGTCTTTTGCGCTTACTGGCGCAGCACCGTTACGAATCCCTCCTGGGTTTGAAGAAGAATATAAAAAACGAATTTGTGATTTATCGGCTCAGCATGTCATATCAGGCTTTAATAGTCAAAATATTACCTACATTCCGGACACAACTACACAAACACATACCACAACTACACTCACATTTAACAACAATGAAAACATAGTTGCTGTCCCGGATACTACTACACAGACTCATACCTTAACAACATTTTCACAGAGTCCTGTGGAAACCTTAAATATTAGCGATGTCGAAGTTAAAACAATGATAGAAAAAATTGTTGAAGATGACTCGTCACCTAACTTAGGCGAAAGATTGCCGGCTATTGCTACCATACTTGAATTAAACCAAGAAACTGCTAAAGATAATCAAACTGAAACAGCGTCATCATCACAAATTTCTGTCGTAAAAAGCATGGCTGAAGAGCCAAACGTGTTATCGGAACCTGTTAATTTATTTTCCGCGAATGTTGAAGAAATTGATAATCCAGATGCTTACAATAACTTTAGTAGACTATCTAGTTACTTTGCTACACCACCTAAATCCGATCACGCGAAGTCTTTTTTTGAATTAAGCCAGTCACGAGATCATTATAGGCATAAACCTAAAGATCACACACTCGATTCAATACAAAATAATGTCAAAAGTTTTTTTGAAACAGAAGCTTTGACCAAAACTCAATCAAATTTGCCCTTTAATGATTCCAGTAACAAAATAACAAGTAACATTCCACAAAATTACATAGAAAATATGAATTTAGTTCGCGATTTGGCGTCATACAAAAATTTTAACCCCGAAAACGACATAGTAAGAACCGTTAATTATTTTACCATAGAATGTGATATTAATAATGAGAAAGATATGAATATAGGTGAACCCAAAGTATTTTTAGGTGAGAAATCCATTTCAAATAACAGGGAAAGTAAAAGCAGTTATTTAGGAGATATAAACGAATCTAATGACAAACCCGAAGATATTATAAAAAAATGTAAAATCTGCTGTACTACGACCAAAAGTTTTAGACGAAACATTAACGGTGTCGATTTCTTTAATATTAATGTAAGAAAGTTTATGGATAAATGTTCTGAATCTAAAAAGGAGAAGGACAACAAAATGGATGTTGGAAAAGAAAATATCAATAAAAAATCAATGAGTGTTAATTTCTACGAGCAGTCATTCGAAGATGAGACTAATGATAGAATTGTGTTTATGGCTGAGGTAATAATTATTCCATTTACGCTTAAATATAGTAGGTTGGTTGTTATTCACTAACTGCAACTCATAAACGGGCTGGCACAACCGGGGAAGTCCAGTCCAGCCCAAGTACAATATCCTCACAGAATACCAGCCTGAAATAGCAATATTCCATTTCTACATTGTCAAGAGTGAGGGAACCGGAAATTTAGGTGTTGGAGGGGGAAATATCTGAAAAATAATCTTAGTTCATTTAACTGGCTCTGGATTTGCTATAAATGTTCATAGGGTTTACTTCAATGTTTATCAGTTTTTCTATATACATATTAAAACTATTTTAATGATTATTCATAATAGTTAATGATACTCGCAAATATTACTTCATAATTGAATCATAATAGGCCATAATCTCAGAAACAATGTAACCGAAATTTCGTAAAAAAAGCACGTGTTTTATGATACTCACAGCCGAATGCCTTGCTGAAAACTAATATATTCGTAACGATTTCATTCGCTTCAAAATCATTTGTCAAAGTAGATTCATGTGCTAACTAATGTCTATGAATATCTTTATTTATTGCATGTGGCTAATCTATTCGAGATTCGCCACCACTTATTTTTTCTGCTGTTAGGTTAGCGCTTGGCTGTAATCTTAAGTGATGGTAACTGAAGATACAGGCTCGTTATTTCTCCACAGCTCCCTATCGCAACACAAATCTTTTGCTTGGCAGCACACCTTTGCTGGTAGGATGGTAACTAACTAGAACCAAATTTTCGCAGCAGTTCAGAGTCTCTTCATTAATTGGAGATTGAACTAATGAAGAGATTATTCGCATCATTGCTAGAAATCAGACCAACATATTCTTTATTAGCAAGTCAATCCTGTTGAATTCATTGCAAAAAATTGTTATGTGGCCTCGCTGGCGCAGTGGTGCGAGTATTCGCTTTGCTAGCGGAGGTCCCGGGTTCGATCCCCGGTAGAACGAATTTCGGAAATTGTATTTTCTAATTTGTCTGAGTCTGGACTGGTGGGAGGCTTCGGCCGTGACTTTACCACCCTACCAGCAAAAACGTACCGCCAAACAAAGAGATTTGTGTTCCGGTACGATGCTGTGTAGATACAGATTAGCGCGCTTCCATCTTAGACTGTATCGGGTGAGATCACAGTCAAGCGCTAATCTGTCAGCAATAAAAAAAGAAAAAAAAACAATGTGGACACAAATATAAAGAAATCGAATTTCTGTATATGAATATTACGCGAATGTTCCAGAACCGTACTTCGTCGGAATATGAACCTGTGAAGCATCACTGGTTCTACCAAGTGGATCTTGAAGAGAAGTCAATATGGCGTGGATTCTCAGTAGTTGATTCCAGAGCCCTTGAGGATGCCTTTAACAGCCGTGAGTTAGATGAATTTTCTAAGGTCTAAATGTGTCATTATTTAAAAATAAAGTAGAATCATCCAGCCCATCATGTAGCTCCCATATAGGCTTTTATTATTGCAAACCATAAACTGTACTGATTCTCATTGAGATTAGTCAAGGCGTTCTCCAATTACACCAGCCATTAAGTATCTTACTTAAAAAGTCATTAACTAGGTTTCTTAGTCATAAGGACTATACCAACTCGTTAATTATACACTCAGTTAAAGTTTTACTTGTAGCTGAATTGAATGAAACCACATTGGTTGCCACCGATGGTGGGAGATTTGACGTAAATGTCATGGGACGAACCAGGGAGGCTGTATACTGGGTTGACAAATCAACCGGCGTTATGCGGTGAGTATAATCAATATTAATAAATATATATTTAAGTTAGTAGACTGACAAAAATGATTTGAGTGAAGAGTGAATGCGAAAGTTGGAAGGAGAAGACCAAGGCGAACGTTCCTGGACCAAATCCAGGACGTTTTAAATAACGGCCAGGTCGAGAGTACTCTAAACCGCCGAACTTGATGAGAATGAATGAAGCGAAGGAGATATGTGGAAGCACAAGTGGAAGGGTGTTGTCTCTGCCTGCCCCTATGAGAATGAGGCGTGATGCTATGTATGTAGTTATGCACAATAATCTATTAATGATCTCATTTAATAAATCGCAGATGCAGTTGGTTCTACAAAGGCACTACTGACCCCCGATACGTCCCTTATACAGAGTCCATAGCTGAAAAACTCGAGGTTTGTACGGATTTATGCGTCACTTACATACAATCAAGAAGGTCACTTGATATAATGAAAATGCCATCACCACAGCTTCTGCCATTACCAATATCAGACTTGTTTTTCATTCATTAACTTTCAACTGTAATCTTACCCAATGACACGTTTTAATGCGCTTATTTGTTAAGTGGTAATTTACTGAATGGTTTTTACACTGCATTGAGCCGAAAAATATTTTTTTTTATGTTGGTACTACTTTTATAGTTGGTTTGTATTTATCCGGGGCCGAATCTACACAATAGTCTAATCTCGGCAGATTAGAAAATATAATGTCCTAAAGTAAGTAACTAAGTAAGTAGCAGCCCATTAACGTCCCACTGCTGGGCACAGGCTTCTTCACTCCAAGCCTTATAGCCCCACCACGCTGCTCCACTGCGGATTGGCAGGCATAGTACACAATAANCTCAATATTGCTTTTTAATTGACCCGACCCGGGACTCGAACTCAGGACCTCATGTCTGTAGTCGAACATGCTAACCACTAGACCAATGAGGCAGTTAATTAATTAAAACAGAGTTCATTGCCTAAATCCTCCCTGAAATCGAACCGCATCAAAAACTTTTAGCACTTACTATAAAATGCCTTTAGGAGGAGTATCGTCACGGTATCACGACAGGAGAGTGGCACAGGAGACTGATGCTGCCTAACAACGAGATGGTGGTGATGCACGGACCAGCTGTTATGGTGCACTTCCTGCAGACCATGTCCAGTGACGCCTTTACATCCACGCCGGTGAGTAATTTGTGTCTATGGCGGAATCTGAGGCTCGTTTTTTGTCTTCACACCGGATGACGATCATGAGTTCACCTATTTCTTAACCTTTATCAGATAAGAAGCAATAGTGACATTCTCACTTTTTCTTTCCAAGAGCGATGTGACTAATCCGCAAAAGGTGGGAACTGCTCTCCAGCTCATGTCGTTGGCAAGCATTACATCAACTATGCCCATCACTGAGAGATCCCCTCTGATATTAAGAATACCTAATTAGGTTAGGATTTTAACCCTTTTTCGCTAGAAACTGCACATATCCAAGCCTGATAAAATGAATAACCCATCCAGAAGTGTGGGTCTCACTGGCTACACTGAAATATCCACCAAAACCTAGTGGAACCTTTGTCACCTAATACCATTTGGAAGCCAAAATTTTTTAAGCACATTACCCTATGAAATCTCACATATCAAATGAATACGACAAAAGATTAAAAAAAGACGGAGCAGAAGACCAAACCAAAGAGGAGAAACATCCATTACCCCTCTGTTCCTTTCCATTGCCACCTTCAACTAACCTAACCTATACCTGTATTTACCTAAGCTATCCTTATATAATCCTTTCCTTTTCCAGTTATTTGCCTTCGGTAAACGTGTCTACCGTAATCCCGTAAAGATTAACGTCTCAGAAGATCAAACTCAGAGGATTGACCATCTTATCTTTATGGTACACGGTGCTGGCGAGTACAGATATCAAAAGCAAAAGATTGTTAGTTATTTCTCATCAGCTCTCTTCATAATTGGTTAAATTTATTGAAGCCATAATGGCCTAGTGATTAAACTGCTGTATACATGTTAAATATTTTGCCCACCATTACTGATTCAAAATCTTCAGGTTTCCGGTTGCATCCGATCTTTTTATAAATAAACCAGCAAAAAGAATATAGCTCACAGTTATTTGGTCATGATAGGCTTACGCTTGATCTCCACCACGCTCAATGTTAAGCTGTGATGAGATCTTGCCTAAAAGGTGCCTTGCCCTATATTATAACATTCCACTATGGATCAGGAAAGAGATTTGGAAGAGTTTCGTGCGAATATCTGGTAGATCTACTATGTATGGGTGGAAGTTCTGAAGAAGGAGGAGCAATTGTATGGGTGTTTGAAATCTATCGCGTCTGCGTAAAATATATGGCATTCCCCATCTCAAACCCTTGGATCGGTTAACTGGGATTCTAGTTCCACTTTCTTCCGATTCCGTTCCTGGATTTTCCATTAAATATTTTAATTTCACAGCAGTCGATGATGCGTCCGCGTGTTGTGAGACGTGGTTGTGTTGAATCGGAAATAGAAGACACTGAACCATCGAGTATAGACCACTTGCTGTTGATGTGTCACGGCGTCGGATCAGTTTGTGACATGCGCTTCCGGTCTGTGGAGGAAGTCGGTGAGTTTGTATATTAAAATATGTATTTCGTTTTTAATTTAGCATTATTTAGTGTGCTTAATGAAAAACATCCTTACAGTTGATGACTTCAGGACAACGAGCTTGCAACTGATTCAATCCCATTATAAAAATTCCTACGACAACGGTTCCGTGGGAAGAGTCGAGGTAAGTTCACATTTCATTGCAGATTTACGTTCGTCTGATATGTACAATGACTATATTTTTTTAGTGATTTAAAAATTTATGAGACTCTAAAGCTGTCGTCAATAGGTACCAAAATAAAATCCACTGGTGGAGACAGTGATTTGCTTTATAAAAACAGCGTAGCGCTAAGCGATAGAGTAGCGCGATCAGCCTAATTTTATTCTTTATTACTACAATAATTTCTCATCAATGTCTACTTATGACGCCCGTAAACTAACTTTACAGAAAATCAATTTTTTTTAACTACTGTATTTCTCGTTCGGCTCGGTTCAGGTGTTGCCAATATCCTGGCATTCGAGCCTCCATTCAGGGGAGACGGGCGTAGACACCAGGCTTGCAGCAGTGACCCTCGAAAGTATTCCGAGGTTAAGGAACTTCACGAACGACACTTTGCTGGATGTGTTGTTCTACACCAGCCCGGTTTTTTGTCAGGTAAGTTTTACTAATAGCCATATATATATACAAATAACATATGAACACGTTTTGCTAATATATATGTCGGAGAAGAATCATAATCGTCATTAGTTGTGTTCATAATTCAAACTCCAAAGTGTGGGCGTCGGTGGGTAATGTTGGTGCAATCTCACACTTTATTAATTAACTCAGATTATAATGTCCAATCGCTTAATATTCCCGATATCAAATTACACAAACACATTAACAGCAATAATTAGGAACGCGCGACTGTTTCATTAGTCGACCGCTCTACTGGACCATTACTCGAGAACTGTCGAGTGTGCCGCCGGCCTGCGACTAATTGACTCTGTCCCTCGCCGATAGATGGCGCCGGCGTTCTGGAAACTATTTGACTCCGACTTATACATGCGTGTATGTACAAATTTGGAGATTGGCGCTATAATCGAAAAACAGTTTAAACTATTTCCGCAACAGAGGATCACCTATATTTATAACGAATTTAGGATATTGTATTTTCTAATTTGTCTTAGTCTGGACTGGCTTCGGCCGTGGCTACTGACGGAGATGTAACGTCAAGCAAGAGATTGTGCTCCGGTACGATGCTGTATACTGACTGTCTCATAGGCCTAGGTTCGAATCCCGGGTCGGGCCAATTAAAAAATCGATATTGAGTTTTCTGTTAAGATTTGCTCAATATTTGCCCGAAGTTGGGAAGTTCGCGGTGTGCTTCACTCCCGTGCCTCGAAGTGCACATTAAGTCATCGGTCCTGCGCCTGATATCTCTCTGGTCGTTTCGGATTCTCATCACAGCGGACTATTGAAATAGAATAGGAATATAAATTGAATTTGTGCACTAAACCTGCCCACCTGCAGTGGAGCAGCGTGGTGGGGGTATACTCAAATAACCCTATCTTTTATGAGTCAGGAGGCCTGTGCCCAGCATTGAGACTTTAATGGGCTGAAACTTACTTTTTTACTTACGATGCTGTGTAGAAACTAAGTTGGTGTTCTATAATTTGCTTTAATGACCGGATACAATGAATCATTCTTCTATATGGTACTTTTCTCTAATAGACTATAATAGACACGGTCTGCGGTGAGCTGAATCGGATCTACGCGTTGTTCAAACGCAGGAACCCCGATTTTGTAGGGGGAGTGTCCTTGGGGGGACACTCTTTGGGCAGTGTTATCCTCTACGACTTGCTCTGTCACCAGACTTCTAAGGTGAGTTTGATTAAACATTTAACAAAATCAAACAGAAAATTTTTCGACACTAAATTTATATATGTGTTTGCTTTCTAGGATCGATATTATTTTAATGCCATTCATTGTCATTTTGTTAAGCTGAATCTTGATATTTTGATAAGTTATATTTAAAATTCATCATTGTGAAAAACTAGGAAAGCTGCTTATCCTGGGTAATTCTGTGTAGTTAACAACAACCAATGGAACCGCGTGATGGATCTATGCTCTATAAATCATAAGTTCAATTAGTAATGATACCTTTGCCCAACATTAGGACCTTAACAGGCTGCTACTTACTAAGGATATGCTTCTACCCCAGTGCATCATATAAATTTCAGTCTTTGTTTCATTTTCTCCTAACTTTTGAACTCTCCCTAAACACGCAAAACAATATATCCAAATCTATTCAACCGTTTACAAGAAATTCGGTCATATGTACACAGTCAGATAAATTTTATGTAAAACGATATTACTCTACACCCCAGGATTTACTAGAAAGAAGTGGTTCGACGGAGAAGAATTACGTTAAAGGATCTGCCGGTACCGGACAACCTTCTGTCAATTACCCGTCGCTAGATTTCAATCCAGACGCGCTTTATGCGCTAGGAAGTCCAATAGGTAAGTCCCATCCTCCTAAAAAGAAGTAAAGATATTAATCAAAAGCTTACCCTTTGTTGGACATTCTAGAACAATTAAACTTATAAGTATAAAGGTCACCTCTAGGTTCTCAAGAATAAATAAAGTTACAAATCAAAGGGTAAATCTTACATGCCTCTCTAGAACAGTTAAAATTACAAGCTGAAAGGTCAGTCCTAGACTCTTGAAAACAAATAAAGTTACAAATCTAAAGGCAAATTTTACAAGACACTCTAGAACAATTAGACTTACAAGCTAAAAGAAATCCTAGACCCTCAAGAACAAATAAAGATATAAATCTAAAGGTCTGCCCTAGACTCTCACGAACAAATAAAGTTATAAATCTAAAGGCCTGCCCTAGACCCTCAAGAACAAATAAAGATATAAATCTAAAGGTCTGCCCTAGACTCTCAAGAACATATAATGTTACAAATCTAAAGGTTTGCCCTAGACTCTCAAGAACAAATAAAGTTATAAATCTAAAGGTATGTCCTAGACCCTCAAGAACAAATAAAGATATAAATCTAAAGGTCTGCCCTAAATTCTCAAGAACAAATAAAGTTACAAGTCTAAAAGTAAAAAGAGTCCTAGACCCTCAAGAACAACTTTAATTAATTTCAGATATGTTGGTGCCTTTCAAAATATTTTATCAGTATCGACATCCCTTCGGGTAAAATTTATATATAAATTAATTTAAAATATTTCGTGTGATCTGACATAGTCTCATGAGAGTCCATTAATAAATGAGTTTGAAGAGAAAGCAAATGATGCGTCCTACTAAATTCTCTAGAACAAATAATTTACAAATCCTACTGTCTCGAGGGCAAGAGTTACACTTTTAGTTACAAAGTGTTTTATTTCCAGCAATATTCGAGTGCATCCGCGGCGTCCAGACTCTGGGCCAGCAGTTCTACTTGCCCACTTGCAAGAACTTCTTCAACATCTTTCACCCGTACGACCCTATAGCCTACAGGTAGATTTTTACATACAAATTATATTTTTCATTCTTATTCACACACTCAGACACAGGATCACACAGACACATACACACACCACTCAAACTCACACGTACACACGAACTCGCTCACACCCACTCACATGCACTCAAGCCCTTTTAGAGTATACAAATTAATTTTGTTTGTACACACTGTTAAAATTTAATAGAAATAAAGATATTTCAAAAGAAACAACTCGCACTCACGGACACACATTGCGTATTTGTGCGCACGTGTGCACGTACTCACACACGTATTTATGTATAATATAAACCTTTTTACTAACTTTTTCATTTGATTACGGTCTTGTTTTACAGAATCGAACCCATGATAAACCCAATGCTGCGCGATGTGAAGCCTTTCTTGATACCGCACCACAAGGGAAGAAAGAGAATGCACTTAGGTAATTATATCGAGCATCGAATGATCTCTAATAAGATTTTCAATATAAAGTAACTTAACTTTGTTTCTTAATAAATATATGTGTACGCCTGTTGGAAGTTGGAAGGAAGACCAAGGCGAACTTTCCTGGACCAAATCCAGGACATTTTAAATAAGGGCCTGGTCAAGAGTACTCTAAACCGACGAACTTGTATGAAAGGTTTAATGAGAATGAAAGAAGCAAAAGAGATATGCAAGGATCGTGGCAAGTGGAAGGACGTGGTCTCTGCCTACCCCTATGGGAATGAGGCGTGATGCTATGTATGTATGTACGCCTGTTTCTATTTTAGCAATGGTTAGCGCTATTTTAAAAAGTTATGTACAAATTGGAAAACGTCTGGATTTCTCTCAATAATCACGGGATCGAATTCTGTAAAACTAATAAATCTTAAATGTTGTTGAAAGAAAACATCGTGAGGATACCGGCATATCACGCTGGGATGTGTGTAATCTGCAAATCAGCAGCATGGTGGGTCTACAAAATTCTCTCGCTTGTCACTGAGGAATCATGTATCCTGCAGTGGTACACGAAGAGGATTATATTTATATTTGTTATGTACAAATACAAAGTACGATTAAAATTTGACCTTTGCGTGACCTCTTATAAATTCTAAAGATTTCGTTCTACTCTCGTTAAGAATTAAAAGATACGATGGCTCGTGTCGGCGCGGACATAAAGCAGAAGCTGTTGGAGTCGATAAAGAACACTTGGTCCAGCATGTGGAAGACTCAACCGCCTCCGGACACTCACCTTGAAAAGGTAAAAGATTTCGTCTGTGACTGAGATCTCTCTTGATCATAAGTGACGGCACTGACTGATATAGCAAAGAATTATCCTGCTACTAGATAATTTACCTGTTTATAAGGTTTTAATCATATCATAATGCTCACAGTACTCCTTATACAAAACAATATACCCTTTGGCCCCAGAACTTTCAGGTTTTCCTACAATATTTCTTTCATCTACAATCACATTGACTATTCGAGTCACAATTCAAACAATCACACCAAAAAAAAATATTCAACACACATTAGCTAGTAGTGTTTATTATTAAATTATATAAATATAAAATTTTAAATATATACAATTAAAAAAGCACCGCTAAAATAAAGAATACCTTTTCAAGAATACTTCAATAAAAATATACAAAATCTCTATAAGAAAATAGTAAAATACACTGATCATTACTAACATACACACACACACCCACGCACGCCCACACCCATACACACATTAATATTTACAAAAATAACATCTATGTATACCAAAAAAAAAAACAACAAAACAACAAAATAATTGAAATTGTGTAGTTTTTTCAATAAAAACAACATTAATACAAAGGTAATTTTGCATGATAATAAAACTTTAATTATTGTTTCTCCTATATTTAAGATGTAGAACTACAACAACAATACCAAATGTTACAAACCGGGATAGGGTCTGGTGACCTAAAGCACAGATTTAAACTAGTTCAGGCACCAGTCCCCACATTGTAAACTGCATTTTTTTCTTATAATGTATTGTAATGTGGAGAAAATAATTCAATTCCATTATCTATAGGGGCTTGAATATTTCTTAAAATGATTGAACATTAATTCCTCAATGGGGTTCCCTAATTTGGTTGCGCATTCATGAGAGACATTTTTAATTAAAACAAACAGGATTTTATTTATTTTTTTGTTGAATTACATTTTTATAAAATAACAATTGTTTTAATCTTCGTTTCAGGTAGTTGAAGAAGAAATGGAGAAGGAAGAATTGAACGCGGGATCAAAGGAGGAGTCCAAACAGGAGCATGAGGTAAGGAGCGTATTACACTAACAAGGTCCCACTGCTGGGCGCATATCTCTTCACTTGTATGGAGTTTAGACCAACACGACGTTTTATTTTACTTCTTTTTATTATTTTAATGTTTTCTCACATTACCTTTATATCCTATACAAATACTCGTATTGGAAGCAGATTACTTCATTATATGAAGAATTAAGAAACTGTATGGTGTGTATGTGTTTATTGTGGGTATGTGTGTGAGACAGAGAACGTAAGAGTGTGCGTTGTGTTAGGGGTGTGTTTTTGTGTGTGCGTCAAAGAGTGTTTAGGTGAGTGCGCATGCAAGGTGAATGCGTGTGTCTTAATATGTGAGTCGGCACGCGAATGCTCAGTGACTTAAGTGCGTGTGCCTGCGTATATGGACTTGAGCACGTAAGTACGCATTGGCTTGCGTCCGTATACCAGTGTATGAGTATATGTGCGAGGCCACGCGAGTTATCATTGACTTGGGCGTGTGTGTGAGTGCGAATTGGCTTGGATGCGTTTATCTGCACGTTTGTGCGTGAGTGCCCCTTAACTTAGGTGTGTGTGTACGTTCGCTGGCGTGTTAGCTTATATATGTGTGCAGTGTAGGTGCACGTTCATGAAGTGTTCAATCATATGCTATTAAATAAGAGCTGTCCTTCGCAGCTAACACCAGAAATGTTAGGCGTGCTGAACGGGGGCCGTAGGATCGATTATGTGCTGCAGGAAGCACCGTTCGAGATGATCAACGAGTATCTCTTCGCAATGAGCAGCCACGTTTGTTACTGGTGAGTAATTGTCTTCCTAACATTGCAAAGTCTAGACACACAATTTTTTTTTTAATTTTTATCAAATAACTATTCAAGTTCTACCATTAATTCACACTCTCCCTAGATATACACTACATTTAGTTTAAATTATCAATCGCTAATAAAGCAATTAAATTTCTCTTGCGAAAAATTGTACAGCGCCATCAATTGAAAGCTGGCGTAAAATATTTAGAGGTTTCTTTCAATGTAATGTAAAATTATTCCTAATAATTATGTTGATACTGGCAACGCAGGGTCATATCTGGGGGAGGGGGTCTCTTGCTACCCCCGTTCGGATCATGCGTATTTTTTTATTTGTTAAGTGTTTGTATATTTATTATTGCATACGAGTACACTTTCTTGCTTATTATTATGTAATTGGTAATAATCTACAGGGAGTCTGAGGACACAATGCTAGTAATGTTGCGGGAGATATACAATGCCATTGGCGTGGCACCCGACTGCAGTGTGCCCCAGAACACGATGACCGTTCAGAGGACACGTCAGACGGTGAGTGATCGCAGAATCACAGAAATTTAACTCACTTTGACATGAACATCCGTCCATTCTTAATTTTTCTTATTGCTGACAGTTTAGTGATTGATTGTAATCTCACCTGATGGTAAACTGATAACAAATATATTTTCTCTAAATAACTAGAATTTTGACAACCTCGCTGGCGCAATGGTAAGAGTAGCTTGGTTTGCAGAGATCCAGGTTTCGTTGCCCGATGGAGCAAATTTAGGAAATTACATTTTCTGAGTACTATTGTCACTTACTTAGCGCGCTTCCATCATCACTTACCATCAGGTACAATCACTTTCAAACGAAATCTGTCAGCGAAATATACGGCACTTGGTTTTTAAGTAGCATCCTATCGTTGTCCCACCGTTGGGCAAATAGACATCACTCATGAATGGGACTTAATTTATATATCTTGACTTTAGTCTCACGCTATTTTAAGGGATAGGTCGCTAGTGTGGTATATAGCAATTAATAATATATGAACTACAATATTTTAAAACTACCCCCTTGTTACAGGATGATTCGGGAGTCATTTCAACAGGTAAATTGCTTTATTATTGAAAACTCCGGTCGAAATTCGACTGTAATAATATTTAACAATTCACCACAAAGTATTGCTATGAAATAAACAACAGGGGTTATATTTAACAATTTTTTATAGAAACTTGCTGTTCCGCAATAAAACTCCGGTCGAAATTCGACTGTAATAATGATTGACAATTCACCGCGAACTATTGCTATGAAATAAACAACAGGCGTTATATTAACCATTTTTTTTATATAGAAACTAGCTGTTCCCCAATAAAACTCCGGTTGAAATTCGACTGTAATAATGATTAACAATTCACCACGAAGTATTGCTATGAAATAAACAACAGGCGTTATATTAACCATTTTTTTATATAGAAACTATCTGTTCCCCAATAAAACTCCGGTCGAAATTCGACTGTAATAATGATTGACAATTCACCGCGAACTATTGCTATTAATAAACAACAGGGGTTATATTTAACATTTTTTTTTATGTAGATACTAGCTGTTCCCGAATAAATAAGATTCTAAGACTTTCGTAGTCAGGGACTACAATTATTTTGCTATATTTCAAGTTAATTGAGTATAGATTTAATAATGAATGAGTGAGTCAGTTTAGTGATGTAAAATAATCCTCGTATAATTGTATCCTCCTAATCTCTTTGATTTGAAAACATCAAGTCTGTAAATAAAGCTGAATGATAATTGAAGAATATTTCAACTTCAGTGGGAATTGTGGTCAAAACTTAACCGGAACAATAAAATTTGTTATCAAAAAAACCGCCATCTTTACACCCAGATACCCGCCTAACTCCATAAATGTATTACAGTTGCGTTCGGAAATTGTTGGTTGTCAATGTCAAATGTCAAAAGTTGAAAAACAATTGTGAAAAAGTGTTCTTTTAAGTTTAATGTGATTTCTGAACGACGGGACTAATATCAAACGTTTGATATTCAAATCCAAAAAGAATAAAACTTCAGTTGTAACAACTTACTTTGAATTGTGAACAAGTTTTAAATTTAATTGATTTTTAAGCAATGGGACGAAAATTAAATGTTTGACATTCAAATCCAAACAAAAGAATAAAACTTCAGTTTTATCAACTTAATTTGATTTCTGAACGTGTTTTAAATGTAATTGATTTCTAAACGACGACACGGATCAAATGTTTAACAGTAATATTTCTAGTAAGTATGTAGCAGCCCATTAACGTCCCACTGCTGGGCACAGGCCTCCTCTCACTCGTAGGACAGAGAGGGTTTTTAGAGCATAGACCCACCACGCTGCTCCACTGTGGATTGGCAGGCATAGTACACAAGTGTACGGTCTATTCCTTCACTCTCACAGTCCGACGTGACGGTAATCCGACACGATCGGAGAGAGATCAGGTGCAGGACCGACGGCTTAACGTGCACTCCGAGGCACGGGGGTGGATCACACCGCCAACTTCCCAACTTCGGGCAAATATTGAGAAAGTCTTAATAGAAAACCCAATATCGATTTCGCATTGGCCCGACCCGGGACTCGAACCCAGGGCCTCATGTCTGTAGTCGAACATGCTAACCACTAGACCAATGAGGCCGTTTAGTAAAATAGTTGCTAAGGTAAAGCGAAATTGTTGTTTCTACTGTATTACGTCTATTATGTACATTCCAAGTACTTTAACAATATTTTTTACATACCATTTAAACCTGGACTTCCACAAATAATTCAAAACCAAAATCAATCCAGCCGTTCTCGAGTTTCAGGAAGACTAACGAACATTGATTTATATATTTATAGAGATTTGTTACAGACAGAAAGAAATTACATATAAAAACCTTTGTTTTTTCAGAAAGCCCATCAACAAGCCGCGGTGGATTATGATTATGCTAAAATTCTACAATAGTTATAATATTTTATATATTTACACAATAATATAATATCAAAAATGTATAACAAAATAACTATTCTATCAATTTTGATGTTGATTTGGCAGCTTTTTCCAAAATTATTCTATCAAAAAAATCGTTTTATTTGATTTAATGATTTTAACTGAATTCATTAGGCCTCTATAACTAACTAACACTAAATACTTTCATTAAAATGCCGTTAAATAATATTTTGCGTTATTTTATGGTATGTCAAAGAGCAAGTTTTTTTCCTTAATTATTTTAACTTTTATTCGACGTTTTATAAATGGTTTTTAGCTTAATTCTTAAGGCCTGAGTATCTAACTTTCACTAAATAGCTCTTATAATTAAAATGCTGTTGAATGATATATTAAATTATTCTATGATATATCAATGGGCATGTATATTATCCTTAATTATTCTATCAAACTAATTTTTAATTTTATTTGACCGTTTATTAATGATTTTAGCTTAATTCTTGAGGCCTCAATGTCTAACTAACACTAAATAGGTCTATCATAAAAATTCTGTATATTATTATTTAATGACATGTCAATGGTCATGTATTTTATTCTTAATTATTCTATTAAATTTATTTTTAATTTTATTTTGAAGATTTATAAATGATTATAGCTTAATTCTTGAGGCCTCAGTATCTGACAGTCCTAAATAGCTCTTATAATTAAAATACTGTTGAATGATATATTAAATTATTTTATGATATGTCAATGGGCATGTATTTTATCCTTAATTATTCTATCAAACTAATTTTTAATTTTATTTGACGTTTTATAAATGATTTTAGCTTAATTCTTGAGGCCTCACTATCTAACTAACACTAAATAGGTCTATCATAAAAATTTTATATATTATTATTTAATGACATGTCAATGGGCATGTATTTTATTCTTAATTATTCTATTAAATTTATTTTTAATTTCATTTTGACGATTTATAAATGGTTATAGCTTAATACTTGAGGCCTCAATATGTAACTAACACTAAATAGGTCTGTCATAAAAATTCTGTGTATTATTATTTTATGATATGTCAAAGAGCAATTATCTATCAAGTATATATAAAAATATTTCAACAACGATTGTTAGCTTAAATCTGAAGGCCTTAAATCTTAATAAATTTTTCTATTATAAAATGCAAAACACTACTTGTTTATTAAATAATAATTCTATAAATTATGTTTATCCATTATTTCAATAAAAATTATTGTGCGTTGTGATTAATTTACTTATTACTCTAAAAATACAATTTTAAATTTCCCCTAATTATGTTTTATTTGAACATACCATCTTATCTTTATTTTAATGCATTATATTAAAAAAATCTACTTCGAATGAAATTGTTTAAAAATATTTAATTGAAATCGTTGACTTTTTGTTTTATTTTATAAGTTTAGTACATTTCACTCGAAGCAAATGTTCTTATGTATTTGAGCCTTTAAAGATTTCCAATTCAAGTAACTACCTGAATTTGATTAAGATGATAATTGAAAGCTTCTATGACTAAAAAAACAAAAATCGTTTTTTTATAACCAAAAAATCATCGATTTGACCTCAAAGTAACCTTCAAATACAGCATTTTAGAAGTTTGCTTTGAAACTCAATTAGTTTGTCCAGTTTTCTTACAGTTTAAAAATTAAATTTATTATATGATTGTTAAACAAAGATTTTCCATTGCTATAAAAAAAAAACGTTACTCCATTTACTAATTATTGATATGTATTAACAAATTTATAATATACTTCAAAGGCCTTATATAGTTTGACAAAGTTTTAATGACCCTATGAAATAGTGTTTGACAAAGAAGACAAAAATTTACAATGTTAACAATGTTAGTAAAAATAAAAATTAATTTATCGTGTTATAAATAATTGAACTACAAAACAACAAGATTTCATATTTTATTTTGTCCCTGTTACGATCCGGAAACTATAGAACTTTCTATGATTTTCGGAATGTTATATATTTAAATTTTGTGTTAATACTATAAAAGTGTATGATATAAAGAGTATAATAAGCTGTGACGATTATTTTTACAATTCTTAATATATATTTGTAATGTGGATCAATAAACCCCGTATAGTGTTTGACGAAGGTTCATTAACCCCGATAATTAGTGTTTGACAAATATATCTAAAATTTACCTTTTTGTATAGAAATGAATTTGCCGTTGCAAAAATAATAATTAAAGTTATAAAAAAATGAAAGAAGAATGTTTTAATATTATATGGTATTGAATTCAAAATGATACACTTGATTTTTTATGTTGATAGTATAAAATTCTTGGGTCCATTTTATAAATAGTTTGTTTATGATTCAATTAAGAATATACGACCAATTTATAATTGAATTACCTAGTCTATGACATCAAAAAAGTAATGCCCCTTTTGTAAATAAATAAATCTATTGACTTATTTTCATAATAAACTCGACAACCTTATTAGCGAAATGGTGCAAGTGCTTGCTTCGCTAGCAAAGATCAGGGGTTCAGTTTTTGTTCAAATTAGGACAGGATGACGTTACCAAATGAACAGACTACCCAACACGAAAATAATTCATACAAAACCATATATAAAATGGATAAACTATATCTCAGTGAACAAGTTTACATCAAAGTGACGTCAACATTACGTAAAATATGGGTCATTATATCACATCTCTTAGCGTAAGACTTACGTAGCGAAATCTGACGTAAGTATGACGTCCAGTTGACGTCGTTATTACCTAAATGACGTAAATTAAGTCACTACTTTGTCACGCTTCCCTAAAATTTAACAATGACGTCATTTTAAAGTCACATGTTTACTTGGTTATTTATTTATAACAGTAATTTAATTTAATTATTAACATATAGTATGTTACGTGTTGACTGTGTCACTGTATGGGTTAGTGATCGTCATTATTTATAATTATATGTATATATTGCGTTACTAAGAGGTATGTCTGTCTGTTGCTCATGAAGTACGGTTAGCAAATAAAGTTATACTGCATACATGATTTTCACGATCATAGAAATTGCTGGTTCAACTTTTGGGTAAGGACCAATAAGTTGGTTTATTATTTGTTCTTTCCGCTCCATTATTTTGTCTTTTGGTTAATATCTAGCCCGCCAACCCGCGGTGGAACAGCGTGATGGGTGTATGCCTTAATAAATCCTCTCCCCTTTGAGTAAGGAGATTGTACCTAAAAATTAGTAGTTAAAAGACCACTACTTATCTTTTTCAATATTTTTTAGCTAAAAAGTAGAGTAATTTTAACTTTTAAGCCTTTAGAGGTTGGAATCATCATTATATAGATGCCTTAACAAAAAATAATAAAAATGTCCCAAATAATCTTTTAAATTGACATTTCTTCATTAATATATAAATAAGGCTGTATAATCGGTACATATAATCGGTTATAAAAAAACAAAAATTATTTTTTTATAACCAAAAAATCATCGATTTGACCTCAAAGTAACCTTCAAATACAGCATTTTAGAAGTTTGCTTTGAAACTGAATTAGTTTCTCCAGTTTTCGTACAGTTTTAAAAGTAAATATATTATATCTCACATATGATTGTTAAACAGAGATTTTCCATTGCTATAAAATTTTATGAAAAAAAAAACGTTACCCCATTTACTAATTATTGATATGTATTAACAAATTTATAATATACCTTAAAGGCCTCATATAGTTTGACAAAGGTTTAATGACCCTATGAAATAGTGTTTGACAAAGAAGACAAAAATTTGCATTTTTAACAATGTTAGTAAAAAATAAAAATCAATTTATCGTATTATAAATAATTTCTTCATTAATATATAAAAAGGCAGCTCTGGTAAAAATAAGGAAGCAATATTGACGCCATTATACATTACCACCCTATTACCTTTTTCTTACCTTTGTGATGTTACCCCTTTTTCTTACCTTTAGATATATATTTCATGGACCTATGGCCTCTAATACGTAATTCCACTTTCAATCTTCACTAACTTCTATCTCCCGCTCAACTTCCGTTCGCTGCGTCCGATCACACTTTTTAGTAACATTTGTCACACATTCACCAGTTTACTCCCCAAGTTAAGCGGCGTAAAGAAGTTTTGCTTCAGATATTAAACTTTCGTAACTATGAATCACCGTTCGTGTAACGTTAGCAATATTTAACTACTGATTGAGATAAATATATTTCATGCCCTCGCTATGAGAGGAAGAGAGGAAGAAAATATGTTCTCCTTCTCTCTCTCTCTCTTGCTCCTGCTTTAATATATGAAACGTACGCATTCACCAGCATAAAGAAGTTCTTGCTACTTTTCTTGAACTCATTTTTGAAGTGAAACTCCTTTAGGCGCATGGTAGTAAAATTTTTACGAATGAAACGCGTGATTAGCGTCACGAAGATGCAACCTTTCAATGCTGATTCGTTTGAAGGTTAGGCAGTCAATATTTACTTAATAATTTAATATACTATTTTTCATAAAATATAAAACAAAAACAAAATTTAATTAATAATTTCTAATACAGACAAAAGACACGTGGCTTTTTTATTTACAATTCGTCATTTGAGATTTCAATAAATTATTTGAATTAAGTCTCGGACATTCTAAATATTTAGATTTTTATATATATAAACAAGACTTAGTTTTATTTGCCAAAGAAGTTATACTTCACATCACGCACATTTCATTATTTTTAACACATAATTTTTTTGCTAACCGTACCTACAACGAACAACGTCACAAATCGACTTCATTCCTGCTCTATGTTTGGAAATATAAATGTACTTGTGACAGTACTGGATTCCAACGATTCCAAAACGACCAGTCATTAAATGTATGGACAGTTGTCGATACCGCGGCTTCGCTTGCCTTTTGTGACTCTTAAAACTACACTTGATTGTCGATTGAAATAATAAATATCCTGTTTTATATATAGATGACTGCCTCATTGATATCATTTGAAGCAGAGCATAAACAGAACCACGAACATGATAAACCTTGTACAATGCTTTCTATCTCATTTCCTCCCACGTTAAACGTTATCAATTTATGTCTCTGTCTCTTTTTACTGTTGCTTTTTCGTTTCATCGACTTTAATGTCACAACGACGCTAACGAAGTTTTCATTTCTAAAATGCTGTGTCAATTAAGGCATTACAACACACGCCGAGCATTGTATGAGCTAATTTATGAAATGAAGCTATAGAAACACTATAATGCTTTCTATCTCATTTCCTCCCTCGTTAAATGTTATCAATTTACTGTCGCGTTTTCGTTTTATCGACTCTGATATCACAAAGAAGCTCCATTTCAAACAAATTGTGTCAATTCAGGCATTACAACACACGCCGAGCATTGTATGAGCTAATCTATAAAATGAAGGTATAGAAACACTACAGTGCTTACTATCTCGTTTCCTCCCACGTTAAGTCTTATCAATTTATGTCTCTGTCTCTTTTTACTGTTGCTTTTTCGTTTCATCGACTTTAATGTCACAACGACGCTAACGAAGTTTTCATTTCTAAAATGCTGTGTCAATTAAGGCATTACACCACACGCCGAGCATTGTATGAGCTAATTTATGAAATGAAGCTATAGAAACACTATAATGCTTTCTATCTCATTTCCTCCCACGTTAAACGTTACCAATGTATGTGTCTGTCGCGTTTTAATGTCGCTTTTTCGTTTCATCGACTTTAATGTCACAACGACGCTAACGAAGTTTTCATTTCTAAAATGCTGTGTCAAGTAAGGCATTACAACACACGCCGAGCATTGTATGAGCTAATTTATGAAATGAAGCTATAGAAACACTATAATGCTTTCTATCTCATTTCCTCCCACGTTAAACGTTACCAATGTATGTGTCTGTCGCGTTTTAATGTCGCTTTTTCGTTTCATCGACTTTAATGTCACAACGACGCTAACGAAGTTTTCATTTCTAAAATGCTGTGTCAATTAAGGCATTACAACACACGCCGAGCATTGTATGAGCTAATTTATGAAATGAAGCTATAGAAACACTATAATGCTTTCTATCTCATTTCCTCCCACGTTAAATGTTATCAATTTAATGTCGCATTTTCGTTTTATCGACTCTGATATCACAAAGAAGCTCCATTTCAAATAAATTGTGTCAATTCAGGCATTACAACACACGCCGAGCATTGTATGAGCTAATCTATAAAATGAAGGTATAGAAACACTACAGTGCTTACTATCTCGTTTCCTCCCACGTTAAGTCTTATCAATTTATGTCTCTGTCTCTTTTTACTGTTGCTTTTTCGTTTCATCGACTTTGATATCACAACGATGCTAACCAAGCTTTTATTTTTAAAATACTGTGTCAATACAGACATTACAGCACATGCCGAGCATTGTATGAGCTAATTTGTAAAATGAATTTATAGAAACACTGTACAATGCTTCCTATCTCATTTCCTCCCACGTTAAATCTTGTCAGTTTATATCTGTTTCTTTTTATTGTCGGTTGTCACTTCAAAAATATCAACATTTTCATTGGGGTGGGGGGGGGGGTACCATTACAATATTTTTTGAGTAAACTAGGAGACGTTGGCATCCAGTTAAAAATAGTAAAAATTTTATGTTTCACATGCTATCGATGTTACTATGTAAAAATATATATTTATGTATGTATCGAGATTGGTGGAATAAAATTTATATTTTACAATAAATTGTTTAATTTCATACGAAAAACGAGTGCCCTTTATGCCACATGAGTTAAGTAAATACACATAATTTGTGTAATATATACACACCGGATCACACTTTTCGTAACGCTCTCGTCACGCACTCACCAACTCACGTCATGTGTGCTTAAAAAAGCTAGTTCAATATAGAAACCTCCGTTATTTTGAATCACTGTTCTCGTAACGCTAGTAAAGTTGCAAACGAATTACTGACAGTTATTTATTTCACGCACTGGCTTTGAGAGAAAGAAAATGTCTCTCTATCTCTCTCTATCTTCACAAACTTATATTTATCGTAATCTATCGTCCACGCATTCACTAGCTTACTTTTTGTATCACCGTTCGCGTAACGCTAGCAAAGTTATAAATGAACTCTGTCTTGCCCCTCTAGTAATATAGAATACGTAACTCGTAAGTTATAACTTCCGTTCGCCTCGTCCGATTACAGTTTTCGATATATATATAGATTACAGATATATATTTTTATAGTATTGACGTTAAGAGAAAGAAAATGTGTGTTCGCCTCGTCATTTCACGACACTTTTCGTAACGCTCTCGTCCATGCATTCACCTGCTTACTCCCCAAATCAAGCGTGTAAAGAAGTTTTACTTCAAAGACAAAGAAATCACCGTTTGCATTACGCTAGTAAACTCGCAAACGAACTACTGACTGAGATATATATTTCATGGACTGGCTTTGAGAGAACGACTATACCTAACGCTATCCTCCATGCATTCAACAGCTTTTTGTATCACCGTTCGCGTAACGCTGGCAAAGTTGCAAATGAACACTGTCTAACCCCTCCAGTAATATACGAAAGGTAACTTTCTCTAAGTTATAATTCCCTCTCAACTTTCGTTCGCCTCGTTCGATTACTAGTTCGTAACCTTTCGCGTAACGAAAGCAAACTCACAAATGAACTACTGAAGAGAGAGAGAGAAAAAGAAAAATGTGCTACTAACTCTTACTATCTTTACTAACATATGTCTCTACTTCCGTTCGCCTCGTTCCATCACTCATTTCGTAACGCCCTCGTCACGTGTTCAGCTGTTTACAATACCAAACCTTATTTATATATTATAAAGGATATAAATCGTTAGAAGCTATTAATATTCTATTTATATTCTAATATAAGTGCGAGAACGACTTTGTCGCACTTTCACGACTAAACTGCTGAACCGATTTTCATGAAATTTGGTACCTGGATAGCCTAGAGTCTGAGAAAGGACAGAAAAGAAGCATAGGGTTCCCGCCGACATCGTCGTTACTGGTGTCCATAATTCAACCTCCCAAAGTGTGGGCGTTGGTGGGTAATGTTGGTGCAATCAAACACTTTATTAACTAACTCAGATTATAATAAGTGTCCAATCACTTGATGTTCCCGATATCAAATTACACAAACCAGCAACCATTTCAATAGACGACCGCTCTGGTGGACCGTTGCTTGAGAACTGTCGAGCATGCAGCCGGTCTGCGACTAGTTGACTCTGTCCATCGCCGATAGATGGCGCCGGCGTTCCGGAAACTATTTGACTCCGACTTGTATATACATTTATGTACAAATTTGGAGATCGGCGCTATAAGCCAAATACATTTGGATATTGTATCTTCTTATTTGTCTAAGTCTAGTCTAGTCCGGAGGCTTCGGCCGTGGCTAGTTACCAGCAAAGACGTACCACCAAAACAGAGATTTGTGTTCCGTTACGATGCTACGTAGAAACCATAAGGGGTATATCGCCTCTTACCCAGATTAGCGAACTTCCATCTTAGACTCTATCATCACTTACCATCAGGTGAGATCACAGTCAAGTGCTAAACTGTTAGCAATAAAAAAAAATATTACAAAGTAAGTTTTACCATCAAGGGTGCAAAATAACAAGCCTTATAAATGCGAAAGTAACTCTGTCTATCGGGCTTTCACGCCAAAACTACTGAACCGATTTTAATGAAATTTGATACACAGATAGTCTAAGAGCCTGAGAAAGGACAATGAGTTCTTTGCAGTGAAATACTGCAAAAAATTAGGCTAAGTTATTAAAAATGCTAGCCTGAAAATATAGTTCGTTACAAAGACGTTTTTCATAAGATATATTTTGCATTTACTCTTACAGGCTGTACTAGGATATTGAAAAATGCTCTAAATCCAGAAATTCGTTATATAAATGACTAGCGGCCCGTCCCGACTTCGCACGGGTAGACATAAATAGGTACAGATATTTATGCTATAAGCATGATAATTAAAACGACCATGAATCACTAAATTAGGAAAAAATGTATGCTTATCTTAAAACCTCCCTGTACACTACGTGAAGAAGACTCTCCAATACGACGAACTTTTGCTAATCTCGCTTGGGAACTATTTTTAGATAGCTTCGACCTGCTGAAACTATTCAATGTCGCTTGCGACCACTGCGTAAGGCAACCTAGTTCATAATGGTGCACCCCCTTCTCCCGCACTGCCCCTCTCTCGTCGAGTTAGTGTTTTTATTTTAATTTCATGATATCTTTTGAATGCAATATCCGATTTCAAAAATTCAAAATGTAATCATCGGGTATTGAAACAGTCTCGAATATTAAATTATTTATTTGGATAAAAATTTATAAATGGTATGGATAACACGGTCTGATTTTGATCGGCATTTATATCAATTTGTTAAATGTAAACAAGTAGTTATAGTGACGTAACTACAATACTTAGACATATGGTCTCGCGAAGTTTTTTATAGATATTGATATATTCTATAATATTGTCGAACATTTTTTTGTCCTATCATTAATATTCTTCACAGCGTATGCGATGAAAGACATTTTATGGCTAATTTTGTTACACCTTCGGTTGGTTTTCTAAAGATTTCTATAGTAATCTATTACTAAATGTAGCCTATGTTACTCAGTGATAATGTAGCTTTCTAATGAAAAAAGACTGATTAAAATCGATCCAGTACTTTTTGAGTTTATTCGTTATTAAGATACAGATCTTTCCTCTTTATAATATTAGTGTAGATATGTAAATGGCATGAAGGGCATATAAATAAAAGAAAGTTGTATATGAATCAGTTTAATTTGATTGAACAGAGTGTCTTATTCACTTTCACTTTAAATGACTATATATTAGATTTAGTAACAAAATATAAAGTGTTATAAAAAAAAAAACAAAACTTTTAATAGAAATCTTAATACAAATAAACCCTTTTTCCTTCTAAAAGTAACACAACCCAGCAACATTAAACAGGTTTGAACCCAGTATTTTATACATGTATGTGCTGAGTTATTTGCTCTAAACAAAATGTAACTATAAACTTTGTAATTATAACATAAAAGAAAAAAATTAAACGATTCTTATTTGTATGGTGAGATACTGTTAGGTGGCTTCGGGTGTGGCTAGTCACCGCCCTAACGGCAAAAAAATGCAGCCGTGCTACCATGTAGAAACCGTATGAGGTAAATTACCTCTTAGACCCTTCCATGTTATCATCAGGTAAGATTAAAGCGGTAACTTATCAGATATTATGAATGGTAACAAAGAAGTATTTATTTCATTTTAATTTTAGAGAATCCCAAACGAATTACCACCAATGTGTACTCTTCTAATCATATTATTACAAACCTAATCACTTTTACTTAGGAATAAACAAGTTGAAAATAAATGTGTATATTACATGTATCGCAGCTTTGGAGGAATATTGACACAAGTCATAAAAGTAAATTCTTCAAAAAATCCGTTTGTAAACTAAACAATGACATAAAGAGTTATTTTTGCAGGATTGAGAATAACTTTAATAGACCATGAAAGTCTCTGCGGTACCTTAAAATAAAATTTAGAATATTTTGGAATCAAAGAACTGTTTGATACAGCATTATATAACAGTGGCACAGAGTTATCATTACAGAATTGAGTATAACTTTAATAGACTATTAAAGTAGAATAACTTTATTAAACTATAAGAGTATCTGCTCTGCTTTAAATAAAATTTAGGATATTTTGGAATCAAAGAACTGTTTGATACAACATTATATAGCAGTGCAACAGAGTTTTTTCAGAATTGAGAATAACTTTATTAGACTATGAAAGTAGAATATCTTTATTAAACTATAAAAGCATCTGCTGTGCTTTAAATAACATTTAGAATATTTTGGAATCAAAGAACTGTTTGATACAACATTATATAGCAGTGACACAAAGTGATATTTGCAGAATTAAGAATAACTCTGTTAGACTATCAAAGTCTCTGCAGTGCCTCAAATAAAATTGATTGAATGAAAAGATTTGTGTGATCCATCAAAGCAACGACATATATACACAGCGAAACCTGGATAAGAGTGCACTGAACATGCGAGACACCTAAACTGACACAATGAGACCCTGAGGAAACCTTTGTAAATGATACTTTGGCAATAGGAACATTTTAGGCAAATAGCCCAACTAAGCAAGTCTTATGGGGCCTTATTATAAAACAAGGTTTAAATCTAGCGAATTTTATATATTTTAGACCAAGGACAAGGAAAGACAGAAACTGCCACATCATGGCTATTAAAAAGGATATAATTTTATCTAATCATAGATATTGCACACTTGATCTTGCAAAAAATATATTAAATTTGAACGACTAAGGTTTCTTTTGCAGTGAGCAGTTGTACTCAATCTCAACTTGGTTAAAGCTTTGGGAACATTTATGTCATTTACCACCTTTCTTGCCTTAGTTTTGAGCAGTACATCTAATACATGGGTCGCCAACCTTTTCTTATAGGATATAGAATAGAAAATACAACAATTTTTTACATTATATTTATCGTTACTTGTATTTGGTGATGCTATTTGGCTACACCTGATCTAAACACAACAACAACTTTGAATACTTTCACTCTGTAAAATAACTAGAGTATGCCCGACAAATACTAACGAAAAATGTGTTCAAAACAGCGAAAATGTAAAAAAAATTGTGTTTACTTGAAAAAATGTGGCCTGCACATTAGTCATAATATTTATGTCTGTTCTTTAAGAAATGGTTGGTAATGGATTGATTTAAAATAAAGGAAAAGTCTAAATTTAATTCGGCGAATTAGTTAGTTTTAGTTTAGACCACTTTTTATAATAAGGCCCATCAAGTCTCATAATGGGATATCGTTGGGAATACAGGTCCCTTCAGATGTCACCTAATCCAGGTTTCATTGTACACAAATAATTAACCAGTTAACTGAATTTGACGAGTAAATCCGTCAAGCTTTAATAGTTACAAAATTTAATCTCTTAATATTCAGAGTATTTTTAGGTATGAAAACAAATTTCATTCAAAACGAAATGACACTGTTAACTGGTTAATTTATATTATATTTTTGTATAATGGCATATTACGTGGATACAACTATAAATATGTCAACATGCAATATACTATACTATCAAATATAAAAAGAAAATAATAGAAAAGATATAAAATGAAAAGTGTATCAGTCGGCTGACGAAATACAAAAGATTGCCATAAACAACGCCCTCAAGTCCATTACAGTATTGTACAAATTATGTTGTGCAGGTATCAGTAAATGATTGGCTTTAGAGTGTCTTTTGAGCTTCCTGAATAGCTTAATTAAAGTCTGCATTTTGAACGAAGCATCAAATGTACTGACGAGGAAAGACAGAAACAATTTCTGTGTGTCGCTTTCAAAACGCATACTTATGATATTGTGAGACTGTAAAATAGCTGTATAATTCCGGTGGTTTATTTCTCTTCTAACATTTGGATCCATCTTCCTGCAAATACCAATACAAAGTATTTTATTGTACAGAAAATTAAAAAAAAGGTAAAAGTTTCAATGGCAAGTTATGGTGTAAAAAGGCTCAATGAGCTCAATAGAAGTTATCAAAACATTTAGACATGATTCCAGTGGATTAATCAAAATTAATGCTCAGAAAGAAATTTTCAATTGTCGGTATATCTGCTGAAAGTTGATACTACTGAGACGAATCCAGTGAGAAACTCAGCTGTGTGGCAGCAAATCCAAAACTGATTGCAGTGTCTTATTAAAAATGTGTATGCTCAACTAACCAACACCATAAAATATAGCATTACAAGTTCAATATTTTACTTCTACGATATAATATAATCTTCAACATTAGAATATGCTTTTACTAAAAGTATAAGTGAGATATTTGCAATATACCTAACCTTTGCAATAACAAATTTAAAGGCATATCCTCTTTTCAACATCATAATTACTGTATAATTTTAATTTGTTTACTTAAAAGTTCATACATTTGCTATTTCAAAGTTCTTTCTTTTATTAGTGATAGGTTAGCGCTTGTTTGTTATCACACCTAATGGTAAATGATGATACACTTAGAAGTATTTATAGGCAATTTACCTTTCATGCTTTCTGAGAATTCAAATCTATTTGCTTGGTGGTGTATCTTGGTAGGGTGGTAACTAGCCACGGCTGAAGCCTCCAGACCAGTCCAGACTCAGGAAAATTTGAAAATGCAACTTCCTATCTCAAAGTGACTACTCACACCACTGCGCTAGTGAGGCTGTCTAATTCTTGTCTATTATTAGGTGTACAATAAATCAATTTTGAAATAAATAAAGAAGAGAGATAAGTAAGTGGTTGGTGTGTGAAGTAAGCTTTCTATTAATAAATGCTTTATTGAGTAACTTCAGTATCTTATAGTATTCCATAGACGGTTCATAAACTAATATTATAAAGAGAAAACATTTGAGTTTTTGTATATATGTTTGTAATATTTTCACACAAAAACTACTCGACCGGTTTCAAAACTTTTTCCACCATTGGAAAGTTGCATTTTCACTTAGTGACATAGGGTGTATTAACTTTCTCAAAAAAATAGGAATTCCTTATAAAAATGACAGTGAAAAAATTGTCATAGCCTGTGCTGTCGAAACTATTGAAAATATAACAAAAAAATGTTCTACAGTATTATAGAACATAATAATATCTACAAAAAAGTCTGGGACACCATACATCCAACTACTGTACTTCTTAAATCATTAAAATCGGACATTAAAATGTCCATCTAAACAAAATGGTATTATAATATGATGTAGTAGAATTAGTTAGCATACTTCTAGTTTATTAAGGACATAAGTGAAATAACTTAGTAGACTTTTCACTGCAACAAAATCAGTATCTATTGATACTAATACATAATAAAGAAATAAATTAGGCTTCATTGTTTAGAGGAATTTGTATTTACGTACAAAAATCGTGATTACAATTCAACCATGACATAGAATGTCAAGGCATAGGTTTGAATTTCTCTGCATCACTAAGTTCTCTTGGTATAACATATGTGCATAATTGTAATATTCATCATTCGATGTAATAAACGTCGTGAGGAAATCTACATATCACAGGAGCAGTTCTAGGATGTGTAGTCTGCTCTGATGGGTAAGCAGTTCTTTACCTACCGTCTCTGTCTCGCGATGGCGCATTCTGGATCGATTAATGAACACATCGCTTCAATCTTGTCCACATTTGACTGCATTATATCCGTCAACCGTTTCAGCTCAATGTCCTTAACAGTTTCTTGTCCGCTTCTATACGGTTTTGTCAAACGCCTAGCCTCCAATAGACATAGGAGCGCGTGAATATCAACGTCGTCTAATTTCGCCTTTAATCTCTGCAGAATGGATAAATAAACATTTTTAATTACACATATCAATATAAAAACAGCGAAAGTGACTCTGGCAACACAAAATGTCACTAAAACAGTCGATTTAAACGTTTGTTTGCTGTACACGAATACGTCTTCAAACGCGGACTTCCCCCTCCGCTTATTTGTTACAGCCCTTAAATTCTTTGATCATTTAGTTAGCCAGTGTTGTAATTGAATTTCGGGTAGATATTTAGTTTCAACATTAAAATGAATCCCCCGCTTTTGTTATCATTGGGTTTTTTTAGTTGGCTCTCTGTGGATGCGAATTTAAATACGTATTCAGTTTAAACAGAAGGTCGCTGGTTTTTGCAAGATGAACGCATGTGTAGCTTGCTCCATCCCAGATCGACACGACTTACAAACCTGTGGGATTATCAGCGGAAAACACCAGGAATTGCAAAGAGATCCACCCAAACATCAAAGACATAACGCCAGTAAATGCCTTTTACCAGATTACCGCGCCCCAATTTTACAATATATCATCACTTACCATCAGGTGTGATCACTATCAAGAGCTAAATCGTCTTCAACCGTATACATCCAATGACAGCTTTAAATAGTTTTTAAATTTGTATTTATATAGTTGTTGAAACAATTACATTTATGTAATCTAAAGATATTCCAATTCTTCTTATTCTCTAGTAAAAATAAAGCATTTAAAATAAAATAAAGAAGTCAGCTCTAACAAGTTCAATTAATATTAATTGAATTTAAAAGTTTTAATGGTAGGATTTTCGAGATTTCTCGTAATTACCATTTGAATGCTAAGTAAGCTAAATGTTTATATAAATACAAACTAATTATATTGTAGGCCGATGGATAGCATGGTGGATTAATGCTTAAAAACTAACATTTCCTATGAGCGAAGAATTGCTTTTTAATATGGATTATCATTAATACTTACCGGAGTTTGTAACAATGTATTAGATACGAACTGTGCTGATGCAGCCATAAAACGTTTCTTGCAATACGTCTTAGAAGTATCAGGTTTCTGCGAAGGTTGGCTTGGTTTGCCTTTTGAATTGGCTGAGTCCATTGTGTTTAAATAAAGATTAGAATATGTGTATAACAGGACGAGAGACGATTGATAATTGCGTTCGGTATTCTAAGGTAGTTCAAAATAACGCTAGTTGACATTACTTTTTAAAACCATAAAGTATAGATCAATAGTGTAGGTAGTTTAAAAAACGTAAAGTTTATTACTAGCCACACGGCTTCTCAGAGGTAAAAGATGAGGGAGACATCATGAACGTGATGCGGAGAATACATTTACTTGATTTAAAATTTACCCTGAGACTTATTAAGTGTAAATAAAATTAGTTGGTAATATTATAATAAGCCTTTATTCACTATTACGCGTACAAATGTCAAGTTATAAAATGTTTTCAGTACAATTGATAATATGATTAAAAATAGTAATCTTCCAAATTATGTCATTTTTTGTCCGTTTTATTTAATTTTTTAGTCAAGTAGTCATTTATATTTAGTCAAATTAGTCGTAGGCCTCCCCCAAATTCTTCCAGTTTGCTCTATCTCTGGCTTGGCGCATCCAGTCTGTACCTACTCTTTCCCTAAAGATAGCTCTCCATCTTTTCTTTTGTCGCCTTCTTTTTCTTTTCTTGTCTCTGGGAATCCATTCCTTCACCTTCTTAGTCCATCTTGTGTCAATTAGTCTGCATACATGTCCTGCCCATTTTAACGCTCTTTTTCGTATTATTTTATTATTTATTCTGTCTTTGAGCCTTAATCCTAACATGCTTCTTTGGATTTCCCTTTGACAAACGACCAGATTTTCTTCCTCTTCCTTTCTTAAAGACCACGCTTGGCCACCGTAATATTACCGTTGGTAATATTAGAAGCTTAATAATTGTGAGGGTGATGTATGCCTAAAATTATATTATACACAAATTTATAACTTTTATTACGAAGAATCATATCTTCCGATACCATAAATATGTAGACTTTAATGATAAAAATAACAAGAAGTTTCGTCGGAGTATAGATTTATATTTGTTTACATAAAAGTTTTGTTTCACTTAGTTATTAATTACTTTAGGAGATATACATATACGAGGTGTGTTCAAAAAGTATCGCGAATTTTGTGTTTTTTCAAAAATTATTTATTTATTCATGAATATCTATTTTGTCCCCTTCAAAGTAATCCCCATGAGATATTATACACTTGTGCCAACGGTTTTTCCAATCTTCGAAGCACTTCAAAAAATCATTTTTTTTTATCTTGTTCAGCTCCTCCTTCGATGCCGTCTTTATCTCGTCAAGAGAAGAGTAACGTCGTCCTTTCATGGGCCTCTTCAGTTTAGGGAACAAGAAAAAGTCACAGGGGGCCAGATCTGGGGAATACGGTGGCTGCGGCATCATTAGTGTGTTGTTTTTGGCCAAAAAGTCGCGCACAAGCAACGATGTGTGAGCAGGGGCGTTATCGTGGTGCAAAAGCCAATTTTTGTTCTTCCACAAATCCGGGCGTTTCTGGCGGATTGCTTCGCGCAAATTGCGCATAACTTGCAGGTAATATTCCTTATTGACCGTTCTTCCCTGTGGCAAGAACTCATGATGCACCACGCCCCTGCAATCAAAGAAAACTGTCAGCAAAACTTTCACATTCGATCGAACTTGGCGCGCTTTTTTCGGTCTTGGTTCGTGCGGCAGCTTCCATTGAGATGATTGAGCTTTGGTTTCCACGTCATAACCATAAACCCACGATTCGTCACCAGTTATGACCCTCTGGAGCAAATTTGGGTCGTCGCGGACAGAGTTTAACATCTCATTAGCAATGTTCATGCGATGCTGTTTTTGGTCACAATTGAGCAATTTTGGTACGAATTTCGCGGCGACCCGTCTCATGCCCAAATCATTGATAAAAATCGAATGGCACGAGCCAATCGATATGTTTAGGTCCTCAGCAACTTCTCTAACGGTGATTCGACGATTGGCCAATACCATTTTCTCCACTTCATTAATTTTTTCGTCTGTTGTTGAAGTGCTCGGGCGTCCGGCACGCTCTTCGTCGTTCACATCTTCTCGGCCTTCTGAGAACATTTTGTACCACCGATAAACGTTGCTTCGGTCCAAGGTAGCTTCTCCGTATGCCACAGTCAACATTCGGAATGCATCCGCGCACTTAATTTCGTTTTTCACACAAAATTTGATACAGGTTCTTTGATCCATTTTTTTGAATAGGTAAAAATCGAAGACGATCCAAAACACGTGCAAGCAAAGCAGCTGTCAACAATTAAATGAACATTCAAAATGGCCGAGCTTGTCGGCATAAGTGAGAGACATGAGTACCAACATAACGCCACAAAAAATTCGAAATTCGAATATACGTAACCCGCGAAAATTCAAAATTCGCGATACTTTTTGAACACACCTCGTATGTGTACCTAATATTAATAATAATAATAAATCTTTATTGTGGCAATAAATTATTACAATAGTATAGCACTGTTATATAAAACTTTTACATTAATCATTTAAGACAGAAATGCGTAGACACTCGTACAAAGTAAACTTGTGCTACGAGTGTCTGTACGTTCAGCCGGATAATCTGTTTATTTATGTATGTCGGAGAATAATAGAGAACGGAGAAGCATAAAGCACAGGGGCGTAGGGTACTCCGCCGACATCTTCATTAATTGGATCCATTATTTAATTTCTTATTCTGTGGGCGTTCGTGGGTAATATTGGTGCAATCAAACACTTTATTAATTAACTCGGATTATAATGTTCCCGATATCAATTTACACAAACTCATTAACAATAAACGCGACAGTTTCAATAGTCGACCACTCCGGCCGAACGCCATTCGAGAACTGCCGAGAGACGCGCTGGACTGCCACTTATTGACTCTGCCCCCACGCCGATACACAGATAGCGCCAGCGTTCCACAGACTATTACACACGGACCAGCGATTAACAGACTCTTGGACTCCAACATGTATATATAATAAAAGTGTTAGATAATACTGTTTATAAACTTTAATGAGCATTTAATTCAAAATGGTACACTGCAAACAAAATGTATATCCATCGCTATACTACTACATAATATTATAATACAATTTTGTTTAGATTGACATTTTTAAAATCATTCTATATTTTGAATGGAAAATCCGATTTTAATCATTTAAGAAGTATTTTTCAGCTATTGAAACGGTGTTTGATAAAATATTTAATGGGATAAATATTAATACAAAGGCATGAATAATATGGTTTGATTGTTGCCTAAAAAGTATATACTCTTAAAAAAGTAGTTATAGTGGCATAAATACGGCAGTTAATATGGTATCGGGGACTTTTGTTTTGTAGATATTAATACCTTCTAGAATATTGTAGAACATTTTTTGTTCTATCATCCATAGTTTCCCCAGCGCACGCGATGATAGATTTTTTGGTTCTCTTTGGGTTACATTAATGCATTTTTATTAGGGATCCCTTTTTTTTTTTTGAGAAAGTAATATAGCCTTGGACTCAATGAAAATACAGCTTTCTAATGGTTATTTTTTAAATTGTTGCAGTATTTTATAATCTGATCTTAAGTTTCTATATTTGATACCATAAAGATGTAGAGTTCAATAATAACAATAACCTGAAGTTAAAGTGTTGTCTCTTTTTCACACATAATAAAATCATAGAGTGTGAGTAGTAAGACTATACGTATTGCTTGTGATATTGAAATTACGAGATGGTGTCACTCTAGAGTATATTATTTCATTTATTACAATCAATGCACAATAGTAATATAAAATTCGGGCAGATTACCTTTTCATATCGTGTAATATGTATAGATTGGCAATACGAAGGAGTGAACAGAATTTAGGTGTCAGAATGAGATAGGTAGATCGGACTGTTTAAATAAATAAATTCTTGGTGAAAGTCTACATCACAAATATATAGCTTTATTACAAAAAAACAGATCTCCTTAATGTATGTTTGATGCCATAAATATGTAGAGTGCAATGAGAAAAAAAACACGAAGTTAAAAACAAAGTGTTGTCTCTTTTTCACACATAATAAAATCATTGAGTGTGAGTAGTAACAAGCATTCATTGTGATATTGAAATTGCGAGATGGCGACATTAGAGACATGTATAGATTGGCAATAGGAGTGAAAAGAATGTAGATGTCAGAATGAGATAGATAGATCAGACTATTTTCATTAACCGACTCCAAAAAAAGGAGGAGGTTATCAATTCGACTGTTTTTTTTTTAATATGTTTGTTACCTCATATCTTCCAACTGGGTGGACCGATCTTGATGATTTTATTTAAAATCCAGTTCTGATGATGGCATCCATGAGAAAACCGGGTAAGTGTTAAATTTGCATTAAGCATGTGCGCGACAAATGGACGAATAACTCAAGATCACGCCAACCGATTATATATAATACTTCAAGGGTTGTTTTGTGATGGTTTGTTAAGATTTTGGTGATAGATTCCATGACAAACTGACGGAACTCTTCAATTCTTAGGAGCAAATCAACGATACTCGGCAGAATCTCCTATAAGCTATCCAGATATTTGAGTCGCCTACCGTAACTTCGGTATGGTCAAGTGCCAGTCGATGTTAAATATGAAGATCAATGGAACTCCTCAACGGCTTACAGAGAGAGTGATTTTTGGCGACCGACTCCAAATATAACAATACGAAGAACACTATAAAAGAATACGCAATTATTTCCTACTTTTTAGAGCATATTAATGTATTTGTAAGTTTGTTTTAAAGGCGGTTCTTTTTTTGTTAAAATTTATATTTATTTTTTGATTTTTAGTGAATCTGAAGTAAACTAACAAATTTGTCTCAATATGTGTACACCTAAAACGCGTTTCTCATATGAGATAACACCGTTTAAATGAAACAACTTTACAAAGTTAAATTTACATTAATATCGCCACACCCGGGATCGAACCCGAAACCCTTATACCACCGCTTCACACATAATTCACCTTTCAAATATTGCAATGCAGCAACAAACGTAAGGTCATTGGCATTTGATTACAGACAGTTATAGATTTTGCCAAAAATCACACTCTTACTGTAAGCCGTTGAGGAGTTCCATTGATCTTCATATTTAACTACTTTGACTAATGTCGGACTAATGATTAGATTATGAATAGAAATAAACTAAGTGAACTATGGGCCTCATGCGGAAGCTCAGAGTCACTCAGCGTGCGATGGAGAGGGCTATGCTCGGAGTTTCTCTACGCGATCAAATCAGAAATGAGGAGATCCGTTGCAGAACCAAAGTCACTGACATAGCCCTACGAATCGCGAATCTGAAGTGGCAATGAGCAGGGCACATAGTCCGACCAACCGATGGACGTTGGAGCTGGAAGGTGCTGCAGTGGTGACCCCGCACAAGGTGGACAGACGATACAAGGAGGGTCGGACCCAAGATCGGACCTTGTAGGCATCATTACGTGAGACCTATGTCCAGCAGTGAACGTCCATCTTTAATGTTAACGAAAATAAATCTATACTCGACCTTCCGCGGGGAATTGCTAGTTTAAAATAAAACGAACAATAACACATGAATTGTTGTTAATAGAGTTAATATAACTTGTCAACGTTGCCGTAGCCTCCTACAATTTCTTCTATTAGTTTTAGGTTTACACCTAAAAAAGCATACAGACATAAAACAATCAGTATAAACAGGAAACTGAGGCCGAAGTTCACCGCCAAATTTACCATCAGTTCGTGGGGATATATTAGGTTTTCCGGTTTGTTGTAACTGACCGGTTTGCTCTTCGTTACATGAGTAGGTTTCACGCCCCCCCTTTTGCGACACATTGTAACTTTTTTACTGTTTCTTTTTATTTCTTGACTAGATTCGTTCTTTGTTATGAAAGCACCGTCGACGTCGATTTTATACCAGGACTTGTGTTTGTCGAAATTTGTTACATTGTATCCTGTACAGTTATCATTGTCTATCATGACAAAACTCGCAGTTTCCAATGAATATTGTCTCACTGAGGATTTAATGAATACGAAACAGCCATTTTGTATTGACAGAATGACTTCTTTTTCTCAATCACTTCAAATTTAATACAGATAAACGATTTGACCTGTTTGAAAATCAAAATATTCTTTATATAAAGAGGTTTCACAGCATAGATACGATCTAACTAGTTCGCTTTGGCAAACTAGTTTTTAAGTTCTGTTTATATTTATGCAAATCTAAAACTATAGATTTCCGAGACTCGGAGGGAAGGAAAAAGGAAGATATTGTAGAAATTTAATTATCATTAAAATATTAAAAATATCCAAAATCAATACAAATAATTTGTTGAAATGTCGAATGACGAGTTGGAAATACAAATGCCACGTGTTTTTCGGAAAAGAGAATTTATATTTTATGAAAAATTGTATATTAAATTATTAAACGAGTGGCAACTAATTAAAAACGCTGCCCTTCGTTGTGACACTAATCACGTGTTTCATCTGTACAAATTTTACCCTCGTTCGACATTTTGTCTAATAGACCCAATTTTTTTAGATATTGTGTTTTTAAACATATATATCAGCACACTTGTTTGTATTTTGAGTAATTGTACATCTTTTTTTAGCGTGGTGTTCAATAAAGCATATTATCTATCTATGTCTGCGGCTTACGGGCTCCGTTTTGACGAAGCCTGGGCTAAAGTACTTACTTCACAGAGTGGATATTCGGGGTCGTTGTTTATTAAACCATGGGTAGCAAATTTGAGGTTCGTGGGCAGCATGTGGCCAGTAAGCCTCTATGGTGCGGCCCGCAGGCATACAAATATACACACATATTTATATTAGGAGACCATGGAAACATATGCATACACACATAGCATCACGCCTCATTCCCATAGGGGTAGGCAGAGACAACATCCTTCCACTTGCCACGATCCTTGCATATCTCCTTCGCTTCTTTCATTCTCATTAAACCTTTCATACAAGTTCGTCGGTTTAGAGTACTCTTGACCTGGCCGTTATTTAAAATGTCCTGGATTTAGTCCAGAAACGTTCGCCTTAGTCTTCCCCTTCAACTTTCTAATTCACTTTTGACTCATAAATCCTTTATGTCAGTCTCCTTTCATTCATTCTCTCTACGTGCCCAAACATGTAAGCAACCTTTCTCAATTTTAGTCAGTGCATCTTCTTTTATACCACAACGTTCTCTTATCACACCATTTCTTACTCTGTCACTCAGTTTCAATCCACTCATACTTCTCAACGCTCTCATCTCTACCGCATTTATTTTACTTTTGTGATAATGACAAAAGTGTTGGCACCAACACTCCAGCATGCACAGCCAGTCTGACCCTTTGAGACACCATCAGGATATTCATAAAGGCGCGCATTTGCCATATTCCCTACATTCACTCTCCTTTCAATATCACTTTCACATGTTACATCTTTTGTAAATTTAGATCCCAAGTGTACAAATTCTTTCACCTCTTCCACTTGTTCCCCCTCAGTCAAAATATTGCGTTTTGTTTACATTCACTTCCATTCCTTTCCTTTTCAAAGCTTCATTCACAATATTTACCATCTCCTGTAGCTCATTAGCAGATGACGCAAGTATTACATGATCATCAGCGTAGATATCATCATATGGGGGTCAACCGAGTCATTATATTGAGTTTGTTTAGAAATGATGCATTGGTGCGTTTCGCGGTCCAAGGTATTCTTAACATTCGTCGCCAGCACCACATCTCGAATGCATCAGTTCTTTGCCTCTCTCTGGCCGGGATGGTCCAAGTTTCCACTCCATACAGGAAGATAGGGAACACCAGGGCTCGGGTCAACTTGATCTTGGTTTTGATACCAATTCCTCCTTTCTTCCAGACCTTGTTTAAACGGGTCATGGCATCTTTTGCCATCCCAATTCGCTTTTTAATCTCAGGGGCACATTTACCATCATTATAATAAATAATTAAATAAAATAATAAATTCTAACTTTCAAGTATCAAATTAATTCTGCGCACTAGAAACAATAGATTACTGTCAGCTTACATTAGCTCATGTAACTTCTAATTCTACGAATGACTCGAACGTCAGTCACCCGATACGTCCCTAACGAAAGGTCACGCGACATTGAAACATTACAAAAATACATTGAAATTATTATCAGATGTTATTAAATATTGTTTAGTATAAAAAAACGCAGTATAGTATTTAGTATGACACCGACTCCAAATATAACAATACGAAGAACACTATAAAAGAATACGCAATTATTTCTTACTTTTTAGAGCATATAAATGTATTTGTAAGTTTGTTTTGAAGGCGGTTCTTTTTTTGTTAAAATTTATATTTATTT